>JAKFHT010001152.1:0-36385 GCA_023783455.1 Erythrocebus patas
TCGCTGGTCGGGCTGCAGCAGCTGACCAGCACCGATCGTCTGGCATTCCCCAGTGAGATGAACCCAGTACCTCAGTTGAAAATGCAGAAATCACCGGTCTTCTGTGTCGCTCGCGCTGGGAGTTGGAGAATGGAGCTGTTCCTATTCGGCCATCTTGCTCCGCCCCGATATTTCCTTTTTCAACACAGCACTCTATGGGCTTCCAAATATCACTTTGCCAATTCCACAAGAAGAGTCTTAGAGAAAGGCTTCTTGAGGGGAAAGGTGTAACTCTGTGAGATGAATTAACAGACACAAAGCAGTCTGTCAGCAAGCTTCTTTCCAGAATTCAACGGAGGATATTTCCTTTTTCACCATAGCCCTCTATGGGCTTCCAAATATCACTTTGCCAATTCCACAAGAACAGCATTAGCGAAAGGCTTCTTGAAGGGAAAGATGTAACTCCGTGAGATGAATTAACAGAACACAAAGCAGTTTCTCAGAAAGCTTCTTTCCAGTTTTTAACGGAAGATATTTCCTTTTTCACCATAGCCCTCTATGGGCTTCCAAATATCACTTTGCCAATTCCACAAAAACAGCCTTAGCGAAAGGCTTCTTGAAGGGAAAGCTGTAACTCTGTAACATGAATTAACAGAACACAAAGCAGTTTCTCAGAAAGCTTCTTTCCAGTTTTTAATGGAAGATGCTTCCTTTTTCACCATAGCCCTCTATGGGCTTCCAAATATCACTTTGCCAATTCCACAAGAACACCCTTAGCGAAAGGCTTCTTGAAGGGAAAGATGTAACTCTGTGAGATGAATTAACAGAACACAAAGCAGTTTCTCAGAAAGCTTCTTTGCAGTTTTTAAAGGAAGATATTTCCTTTTTCACCTTAGCCATCTATGGGCTTCCAAATATCACTTTGCCAATTCCACAAGAACAGCCTTAGTGAAAGGCTTCTTGAAGTGAAAGATGTAACTCTGAGAGATGAATTAACAGAACACAAAGCAGTTTCTCAGAAAGTTTCTTTCCAGTTTTTAACGGAAGATTTTTCCTTTTTCACCATAGCGCTCTATGGCCTTCCAAATATCACTTTGGCAATTCCACAAGAACAGTCTTAGAGAAAGGCTTCTTGAGGGTAAAGCTGTAACTCCGTGAGATGAATTAACAGAACACAACCCAGTTTCTCAGAAAGCTTCTTTCCAGTATTTAACGGAAGATATTTTCGTTTTCACCATAGCCCTCTATGGGCTTCCAAATATCACTTTGCCAATTCCACAAGGACAGCCTTAGCGAAAGGCTTCTTGTAAGGAAAGATGTAACTCTGTGAGATGAATTAACAGAACACAAAGCAGTTTCTCAGAAAGCTTCTTTCCAGTTTTTAACGGAAGATATTTCCTTTTTCACCATAGCCCTCTATGGGCTTCCAAATATCACTTTTCCAGTTCCACAAGAACAGCCTTATTGAAAGGTTTATTGAAGGGAAAGATGTAACTCTGTGACATGAATTATCAGAGAACAAAGTAGTTTCTCATAAAGCTTCTTTCCAGTTTTCAATGGAAGATATTTCCTTTTTCACCATAGCCCTCTATGGGCTTCCAAATATCACTTTCCAAATTCCACAAGAACAGTCTTAGAGAAAGGCTTCTTGAGGTGAAAGCTGTAACTCTGTGAGATGAATTAACAGAACACAAAGCAGTTTCTCAGAAAGCTTCTTTCTAGTTTTTAACGGAAGGTATTTCCTTTTTCACCATAGCCCTCTAGGGGCTTCCAAATATCAGTTTGCCAATTCCACAAGAACAGTCTTAGAGAAAGGCTTCTTGAAGGGAAAGATGTAACTCTGTGAGATGATTTAACAGAACACAAAGCAGTTTCTCAGAAAGCATCTTTCCAGTATTTAACGGAAGATATTTCCTTTTTCCCCATAGCCCTCTATGGGCTTCCAAATATCACTTTGCCAATTCCACAAGAGCAGTCTTAGAGAAAGGCTTCTTGAGGGAAAAGCTGTAACTCTGTGAGATGAATTAACAGAACTCAAAGCAGTCTCTCAGCAAGCTTCTTTACAGTATTCAACGGAAGATATTTCCTTTTTCACCATAGCCCTCTACGGACTTCCAAATATCACTTTGCCAATTCCACAAGAACAGCCTTAGCGAAAGTCTCATTGAAGGGAAAGATGTAACTCTGTGTGATGAATTATCAGAACACAAAGCAGTTTCTCAGAAAGCTTCTTTCCAGTTTTTAAAGGAAGATATTTCCTTTTTCACCATAGCCCTCTATGGGCTTCCAAATATCACTTTGCCATTTCCACAAGAACAGTCTTTGAGAAAGGCTTCTTGAGGTGAAAGCTGTAACTCTGTGAGATGAATTAACAGAACACAAAGCAGTTTCTCAGAAAGCTTCTTTCTAGTTTTTAACGGAAGGTATTTCCTTTTTCACCATAGCCCTCTATGGGGTTCCAAATATCACTATGCCAATTCCACAAGAACAGCCTTAGCGAAAGGCTTCTTGAAGGGAAAGCTGTAATTCTGTGAGATGAATTAACAGAACACAAAGCAGATTCTCAGAAAGCTCTTTCCAGATTTTAGCGGAAGATATTTCCTTTTTCACCTTTGCCCTCTATGGGCTTCCAAATATCACTTTCCCAATTCCACAAGAACAGTCTTAGAGAAAGGCTTTTTGAGCGGAAAGCTGTAATTCTGTGAGATGAATTAACAGAACACAAATCAGTTTCTCAGAAAGCTTCTTTCCAGTATTCAACGGAAGATATTTCCTTTTTCACCATAGCCCTCTACGGACTTCCAAATATCACTTTGCCAATTCCACAAGAACAGCATTAGCGAAAGGCTGCTTCAAGGGAAAGATGGAACTCTGTGAGAGGAATTAACAGAACACAAAGAAGTTTCTCAGAGAGATTCTTTCCAGTTTTTAACGGAAGATATTTCCTTTTTCATCTTAGCCCTCTATGGGCTTCCAAATATCACTTTGCCAATTCCAAAAGAACAGCCTTAGCGAAGGGCTTCTTGAAGGGAAAGATGTAACTCTGTGTGATGAATTTTCAGAACACCAAGCGGTTTCTCAGAAAGCTTCTTTCCAATTTTTAAAGGAAGATATTTCCTTTTTCACCATTGCCTTCTAAGGACTTCCAAATATCACTTTGCCAATTCCACAAGAACAGCATTAGCGAAAGGCTGCTTCAAGGGAAAGATGGAACTCTGTGAGAGGAATTAACAGAACACAAAGAAGTTTCTCAGAGATTCTTTCCAGTTTTTAACGGAAGATATTTCCTTTTCATCTTAGCCCTCTATGGGCTTCCAAATATCACTTTGCCAATTCCAAAAGAACAGCCTTAGCGAAGGCTTCTTGAAGGAAAGATGTAACTCTGTGTGATGAATTTTCAGAACACCAAGCAGTTTCTCAGAAAGCTTCTTTCCAATTTTTAAAGGAAGATATTTCCTTTTTCACCATTGCCTTCTAAGGACTTCCAAATCACTTTGCCAATTCCACAAGAACAGTCTTAGAAAGGCTTCTTGAGGGTAAAGCTGAAACTCTGTGAGATGAATTAAAGAACACAAACAGTTTCTCAGAAGCTTCTTTCCAGTTTTTAACGGAAGATATTTCCTTTTCACCATTGCCCTCTATGGGACTTCAATATCACCTTGCCAATTCCACAAGAACAGTCTTAGCGAAAGGCTTCTTGAAGGTAAAGCTGTAACTCTGTGAGATGAATTAACAGAACACAAAGCAGTTTCTCAGAAACCTTCTTTCCAGTTTTATGGAAGATAATTCCTTTTCACCATAGCCTCTATGGGCTTCCAAATATCACTTTGCAAATTCCACAAGAACAGCATTTAGAAAGGCTTCTTGAAGGAAAGATGTAACTCTGTGAGATGAATTAACAGAACACAAAGCAGTTTCTCAGAAAGCTTCTTTCCAGTATTTAACGGAAGATATTTCCTTTTTCTCGATAGCCCTCTATGGGCTTCCAAATAACACTTTGCCAATTCCACAAGAACAGTCTTAGAGAAAGACTTCTTGAGGGAAAGCTGTAACTCTGTGAGATGAATTATCAGAACACAAAGCAGTTTCTCAGAAAGCTTCTTTCCAGTTTTTACAGGAAGCTATTTCCTTTTCACCATAGTCCTCTATGGGCTTCCAAATATCACTTTGCCAATTCCACAAGAACAGTCTTAGCGAAGGCTTCTTGAAGGAAAGATGTAACTCTGTGAGATGAATTAACAGAACACAAAGCAGTTTCTCAGAAAGCTTCTTTCCAGTTTTTAACGGAAGATATTTCCTTTTCACCATAGCCTCTATGGGCTTCCAAATATCACTTTGCCAATTCCACAAGAACAGTCTTAGAAAGGCTTCTGAGGTGAAAGCTGTAACTCTGTGAGATGAATTAACAGAACACAAAGCAGTTTCTCAAGCTTCTTTCCAGTTTTTAAAGGAAGATATTTCCTTTTCACCATTGCCTCTAGGGGTTCCAAATATCACTTTGCCAATTCTACAAGAACAGACTTAGCGACAGACTTCTTGAGGAAAGATGTAACTCTGTGAGATGAATTATCAGAACACAAAGCAGTTTCTCAGAGAGCTTCTTTCCAGTTTTTAAGGAAGTTATTTAATTTTTCCCATAGCCCTCTATGGGCTTCCAAATATCACTTTGCCAATTCCACAAGAACAGCCTTAGCGAAAGGCTTCTTGAAGGAAAAGCTGTAACTCTGTGAGATGAATTAACAGAACACAAAGCTGTTTCTCAGAAAGCTTCTTTCCAGTTTTTAATGGAAAATATTTCCTTTTTCACCATTGCCCTCTATTGGCTTCCAAATATTACTTAGCGAATTCCACAACAACAGTCTTAGCGACAGGCTTCTTGAAGGGAAAGCTGTAACTCTGTGAGATGAATTAACAGAACACAAAGCAGTTTCTCAGAAAGCTTCTTTCCAGTTTTTAATGGAGGATATTTCCTTTTTCACCATAGCCTTCTCTGGGCTTCCAAATATCACATTGCCAATTCCACAAGAACAGACTTAGCAAAAGGCTTCTTGAAGGGAAAGATGTAACTCTGTGAGATGAATTAACAGAACACAAAGCAGTTTCTCAGAAAGCTTCTTTCCAGTTTTTAACCGAAGATATTTCCTTTTTCACAGTAGCCCTCTATGGGCTTCCAAATATCACTTTGCCAATTCCACGAGAACAGTCTTATCGAAAGGCTTCTTGAGGGGAAAGCTCTAAATCTGTGAGATGAATTAACAGAACACAAAGCAGTTTCTCAGAAAGCTTCTTTCCAGTTTTTACGGAAGATATTTCCTTTTTCACCATAGCCCTCTATGGGCTTCCATATATCACTTTGCCAATTCCACAAGAACAGTCTTAGAGAAAGGCTTCTTGAAGCGACAGATGTAACTCTGTGAGATGAATTATCAGAACGCAAAGCAGTTTCTCAGAAAGCCTCTTTCCAGTTTTTAAAGGAAGATATTTCCTTTTTCACCATAGCCCTCTATGGGCTTCCAAATATCACTTTGCCAATTCCACAATACCAGCCTTAGAGAAAGGCTTCTTGAAGGGAAAGATGTAACTCTGTGAGATGAATTATCAGAACACAAAACAGTTTCTCAGAAAGCTTCTTTCCAGTTTTTAACAAAGATATTTCCTTTTTCACCATAGCCCTCTATGGGCTTCCAAACATCACTTTGCCAATATCACAAGAACAGCCATAGCGAAAGGCTTATTGAAAGGAAAGATGTAACTCTGTGAGATGAATTAACAGAACACAAAGCAGTTTCTCAGAAAGCTTCTTTCCAGTTTTTAACGGAAGATATTTCCTTTTTCACCATAGACCTCTATGGGCTTCAAAAGATCACTTTGCAAATTCCACAAGAACAGTCTTAGAGAAAGGATCTTGAGGTGAAAGCTGTAAATCTCTGAGATGAATTAACAGAATACAAAGCAGTTTCTCAGAAAGCTTCTTTCCAGTTTTTAATGGAAGGTATTTCCTTTACCACCATAGCCCTCTATGGGCTTTCAAATATCACTTTTCCAATTCCACAAGAACAGCCTTATCGAAAGGCTTCTTGAAGGGAAAGCTGTAACTCTGTGAGATGAATTAACAGAACACAAAGCAGTTTCTCAGAAAGCTTCTTTCCAGTTTTTAACCGAAGATATTTCCTTTTTCACCAAAGCCCTCTATTGGCTTCCAAATATCACTTTACCAATTCCACAAGAACAGTCTTAGAGAAAGGCTTCTTGAGGGGAAAGCTGTAACTCTGTGAGATGAATTAACAGAACACAAAGCAGTTTCTCAGAAAGCTTCTTTCCAGTTTTAAATGGAAGATATTTTTTTTCACCATAGCCCTATGGGCTTCCAAATATCACTTTGCCAATTCCACAAGAACAGTCTTAGCGAAGGCTTCTTGAATGGAAAGATGTAACTCTGTGAGATGAATTAACAGAACACAAAGCAGTTTCTCAGAAAGCTTCTTTCCAGTTTCTAACGGAAGAGATTTACTTTTCACCATAGCCCTCTATGGGCTTCCAAATATCACTTTGAAAATTCCACAAGAACAGTCTTAGAGAAAGGCTTCTTGAGGTGAAAGCTGTAACTCTGTGAGATGAATTAACAGAACACAAAGCAGTTTCTCAGAAAGCTTCTTTCCAGTTTTTAACGGAAGATATTTCCTTTTTCACCATAGCCCTCTATGGGCTTCCAAATATCACTTTGCCAATTCCACAAGAACAGCCTTAGCGAAAGGCTTCTTGAAGGGAAAGCTGTAACTCTGTGAGATGAATTAACAGAACACAAAGCAGTTTCTCAGAAAGCTTCTTTCCAGTTTTTAACGGAAGATATTTCCTTTTTCACCATAGCCTCTATGGGCTTCCAAATATCACTTTGCTAATTCCACAAGAACAGTCTTAGCGAAAGGTTTCTCCAGGGAAAGCTGTAACTCTTTGAGATGAATTAATAGAACCCAAAACAGTTTCTCAGAGATCTTCTTTCCAGTTTTAACTGAAGATATTTTTTTTTCACCATAGCCCTCTGTAGGCTTCGAAATATCACTTTGAAAATTCCACAAGAACATATTTAGCGAAAGGCTACTTGAAGGGAAACCTTTAACTCTGTGAGATGAATTATCAGAACAAAAGCCGTTTCTCAGAAAGGTTCTTTCCAGTTTCTAACGGAAGAGATTTACTTTTTCACCATAGCCCTCTATGGGCTTCCAAATATCACTTTGCACATTCCACAAAAACAGTCTTTGCAAAGAGCTTCTTGGGAGGAAAGCTGTAACACTGTGAGATGAATTAACAGAACACAAAGCAGTTTCTCAGAAAGCTTCTTTCCAGTTTTTAGCGGAAGATATTTCCTTTGTCACCATAGCCCTCTATGGGCTTCCAAATATCACTTTGCCAATTCCACAAGAACAGCCTAAGAGAAAGGCTTCTTGAAGGGAAAGATGTAACTCTGTGAGATGAATTAACGGAACACAAAACAGTTTCTCAGAAAGCTTCTTTCCAGTGTATTTTTAGTAGAGACGGGGTTTCACTGTGTTAGCCAGGATGGAGTGCAGTGGCGGATCTCAGCTCACTGCAAGCTCCGCCTCCCGGGTTCACGCCATTCTCCTGCCTCAGCCTCCCGAGTAGCTGGGACTACAGGCGCCCACCACCTCGCCCGGCTAGTTTTTTGTATTTTTTAGTAGAGACGGGGTTTCACTGTGTTAGCCAGGATGGTCTCGATCTCCTGACCTTGTGGTCCGCCCGTCTCGGCCTCCCAAAGTGCTGGGATTACAGGCTTGAGCCACCGCCCGGCCTCTTCCCAGTTTTAATGGAAGATATTTCCTTTTCACCATAGCCCTCTAGGGGTTCCAAATATCACTTTGCCAATTCCACAAGAACAGCCTTAGCGAAAGGCTTCTTGAAGGAAAGCTGTAACTCTGTGAGATGAATTAACAGAACACAAAGCAGTTTCTCAGAAAGCTTCTTTCCAGTTTTAACGGAAGATATTTCCTTTTCACCATAGCCTCTATGGGCTTCCAAATATCACTTTGCAATTCCACAAGAACAGTCTTAGAGAAAGGCTTCTTGAGGAAAGCTGTAACTCTGTGAGATGAATTAACAGAACACAAAGCAGTTTCTCAGAAAGCTTCTTTCCAGTTTTAACGGAAGATATTTCCTTTTTCACCATAGCCCTCTATGGGCTTCAAATATCACTTTGCAAATTCCACAAGAACAGCCTTAGTGAAAGGCTTCTTGAAGGAAAGATGTAACTCTGTGAGATGAATTATCAGAACACAAAGCAGTTTCTCAGAAAGCTTCTTTCCAGTTTTAACGGAAGATATTTCCTTTTTCACCATAGCCCTCTATGGGCTTCCAAATATCACTTTGCCAATTCCACAAGAACAGTCTTAGAAAGGCTTCTTGAAGGAAAGCTGTAACCTGTGAGATGAATTAACAGAACACAAATCAGTTTCTCAGAAAGCTTCTTTCCAGTTTTTAAAGGAAGATATTTCCTTTTCACCATAGCCCTCTATGGGCTTCCAAATATCACTTTGCCAATTCCACAAGAACAGCCTTAGCGAAAGGCTTCTTGAGGGAAAGCTGTAACTCTGTGAGATGAATTAACAGAACACAAAGCAGTTTCTCAGAAAGCTTCTTTCCAGTTTTTAACGGAAGATATTTCCTTTTTCACCATAGCCCTCTATGGGCTTCCAAATATCACTTTGCCAATTCCACAAGAACAGCCTTAGCGAAAGGCTTTTGAAGGAAAGCTGTAACTCTGTGAGATGAATTACCAGAACACAAAGCAGTTTTCAGAAAGCTTCTTTCCAGTTTTTAACGGAAGATATTTCCTTTTTCACCATAGCCTCTATGGGCTTCCAAATATCACTTTGAAAATTCCACAAGAACAGACTTAGCGAAAGGCTTCTTAAAGGAAAGATGTAACTCTGTGAGATGAATTAACAGAACACAAAGCAGTTTCTCAGAAAGCTTCTTTCCAGTTTTAACGGAAGATATTTCCTTTTCACCATAGCCCTCTATGGGCTTCCAAATATCACTTTGAAAATTCCACAAGAACACTCTTAGAAAGGCTTCTTGAGGGGAAAGCTGTAACTCTGGAACATGAATGAACAGAACACGAAGCAGTTTCTTAGAAAGATTCTTTCCAGTTTTTAACGGAAGTTATTTCCTTTTTTACCATAGCCCTCTATGGGCTTCCAAGTATCACTTTGCAAATTCCACAAGAACAGTCTTAGAGAAAGGCTTCTTCAGGGGAAAGCTGTAACTCTGTGAGATGAATTAACAGAACACAAAGCAGTTTCTCAGAAAGCTTCTTTCCAGTTTTTAACGGTAGATATTTCTTTTTCACCATAGCCCTCTACGGGCTTCCAAATATCACTTTGACAATTCCACAAGGACAGCCTTAGCGAAAGCCTTCTTGAAGTGAAAGCTGTAACTCAGTGAGATGAATTAACAGAACACAAAGCAGTTTCTCAGAAAGCTTCTTTCCACTTTTTAACGCAAGCTATTTCCTTTTTCACCGTAGTCCTCTATGGGCTTCCAAATATCACATTGCCAATTCCACAAGAACAGCCTTAGCGAAAGTCTTCTGAAGGAAAGCTGTAACTCTGTGAGATGAATTAACAGAACACAAAGCAGTTTCTCAGAAAGCTTCTTTCCAGTTTTTAACGGAAGATATTTCTTTTTCACCATAGCCCTCTATGGGCTTCCAAATATCACTTTGCCAATTCCACAAGAACAGCCTTAGCGAAAGGCTTTTGAAGGAAAGCTGTAACTCTGTGAGATGAATTAACAGAACACAAAGCAGTTTCTCAGAAAGCTTCTTTCCAGTTTTTAACGGAAGATATTTCCTTTTTCACCATAGCCCTCTATGGGCTTCCAAATATCACTTTGCTAATTCCACAAGAACAGTCTTAGAGAAAGGCTTCTTGAAGGAAAGCTGTAACCTGTGAGATGAATTAACAGAACACAAAGCAGTTTCTCAGAAAGCTTCTTTCCAGTTTTTAACGGAAGATATTTTTTTCACCATAGCCCTCTATGGGCTTCCAAATATCACTTTGCCAATTCCACAAGAACAGCTTAGCGAAAGGCTTCTTGAGGGAAAGCTGTAACTCTGTGAGATGAATTAACAGAACACAAAGCAGTTTCTCAGAAAGCTTCTTTCCAGTTTTTAACGGAAGATATTTCCTTTTCACCATAGCCCTCTATGGGCTTCCAAATATCACTTTGCTAATTCCACAAGAACAGTCTTAGCGAAAGGCTTTTGAAGGAAAGCTGTAACTCTGTGAGATGAATTAACAGAACACAAAGCAGTTTCTCAGAAAGCTTCTTTCCAGTTTTTAACTGAAGATATTTCCTTTTTCACCATAGCCCTCTGTGGGCTTCCAAATATCACTTTGAAAATTCCACAAGAACATATTTAGCGAAAGGCTACTTGAAGGAAAGATGTAACTCTGTGAGATGAATTATCAGAACAAAAGCAGTTTCTCAGAAAGCTTCTTTCCAGTTTTAACGGAAGATATTTCCTTTCACCATAGCCCTCTATGGGCTTCCAAATATCACTTTGCCAATTCCACAAGAACAGTCTTAGAGAAAGGCTTCTTGAGGAAAGCTGTAACACTGTGAGATGAATTAACAGAACACAAAGCAGTTTCTCAGAAAGCTTCTTTCCAGTTTTAACGGAAGATATTTCCTTTTTCACCATAGCCCTCTATGGGCTTCCAAATATCACTTTGCCAATTCCACAAGAACAGCCTTAAGAGAAAGGCTTCTTGAAGGAAAGATGTAACTCTGTGAGATGAATTAACGGAACACAAGCCTCAGCCTCCCGAGTAGCTGGGATGGCTAGTTTTTGTATTTTTAGTAGAGACGGGGTTTCACTGTGTTAGCCAGGATGGTCTCGATCTCCTGACCTTGTGGTCCGCCTGCCTCGGCCTCCCAAAGTGCTGGGATTACAGGCTTGAGCCACCGCGCCCGGCCTCTTCCCAGTTTTTAATGGAAGATATTTCCTTTTTCACCATAGCCCTCTAGGGGGTTCCAAATATCACTTTGCCAATTCCACAAGAACAGCCTTAGCGAAAGGCTTCTTGAAGGGAAAGCTGTAACTCTGTGAGATGAATTAACAGAAAACAAAGCAGGTTCTCAAAAAGCTTCTTTCCAGTTTTAACGGAAGATATTTCCTTTTTCACCATAGCCCTCTATGGGCTTCCAAATATCACTTTGCCAATTCCACAAGAACAGTCTTAGAGAAAGGCTTCTTGAAGGAAAGATGTAACTCTGTGAGATGAATTAACAGAACACAAAGCAGTTTCTCAGAAAGCTTCTTTCCAGTTTTAACGGAAGATATTTTTCACCATAGCCCTCTATGGGCTTCCAAATATCACTTTGCCAATTCCACAAGAACAGCTTAGCGAAAGGCTTTTGAAGGAAAGATGTAACTCTGTGAGATGAATTATCAGAACACAAAGCAGTTTCTCAGAAAGCTTCTTTCCAGTTTTTAAAGGAAGATATTTCCTTTTTCACCATATCCCTCTATGGGCTTCCAAATATCACTTTGCCAATTCCACAAGAACAGTCTTGAGAAAGGCTTCTTGAAGGGAAAGCTGTAACTCTGTGAGATGAATTAACAGAACACAAAGCAGTTTCTCAGAAAGCTTCTTTCCAGTATTTAACGGAAGATATTTCCTTTTCACCATAGCCCTCTATGGGCTTCCAAATATCACTTTGCCAATTCCACAAGAACAGCATTAGCGAAAGGCTTCTTGAAGGAAAGATGGAACTCTGTGAGATGAATTAACAGAACACAAAGCAGTTTCTCAGAAAGCTTCTTTCCAGTTTTTAAGGAAGATATTTCCTTTTCACCATAGCCCTCTATGGGCTTCCAAATATCACTTTGCCAATTCCACAAGAACAGCCTTAGAAAGGCTTCTTGAAGGAAAGCTGTAACTCTGTGAGATGAATTAACAGAACACAAAGCAGTTTCTCAGAAAGCTTCTTTCCAGTTTTTAACGGAAGATATTTCCTTTTCACCATAGCCCTCTATGGGCTTCCAAATATCACTTTGCCAATTCCACAAGAACAGACTTAGCGAAAGGCTTCTTGAAGGGAAAGATGTAACTCTGTGAGATGAATTAACAGAACACAAAGCAGTTTCTCAGAAAGCTTCTTTCCAGTTTTTAACGGAAGATATTTCCTTTTTCACCATAGCCCTCTATGGGCTTCCAAATATCACTTTGCCAATTCCACAAGAACAGTCTTAGCGAAAGGCTTCTGAAGGAAAGCTGTAACTCTGTGAGATGAATTAACAGAACACAAAGCAGTTTCTCAGAAAGCTTCTTTCCAGTTTTTAACGGAAGATATTTCCTTTTCACCATAGCCCTCTATGGGCTTCCAAATATCACTTTGCCAATTCCACAAGAACAGCTTAGCGAAAGGCTTCTTGAGGGAAAGATGTAACTCTGTGAGATGAATTAACAGAACACAAAGCAGTTTCTCAGAAAGCTTCTTTCCAGTTTTTAAAGGAAGATATTTCCTTTTCACCATAGCCCTCTATGGGCTTCCAAATATCACTTTGCCAATTCCACAAGAACAGTCTTAGCGAAAGGCTTCTTGAGGAAAGCTGTAACTCTGTGAGATGAATTAACAGAACACAAAGCAGTTTCTCAGAAAGCTTCTTTCCAGTTTTTAACGGAAGATATTTCCTTTTCACCATAGCCCTCTATGGGCTTCCAAATATCACTTTGCCAAATTCCACAAGAACAGTTAGCGAAAGGCTTCTTGAAGGAAAGCTGTAACTCTGTGAGATGAATTAACAGAACACAAAGCAGTTTCTCAGAAAGCTTCTTTCCAGTTTTTAACGGAAGATATTTCCTTTTTCACCATAGCCCTCTATGGGCTTCCAAATATCACTTTGCCAATTCCACAAGAACAGTCTTAGCGAAAGGCTTCTTGAAGGAAAGCTGTAACTCTGTGAGATGAATTAACAGAACACAAAGCAGTTTCTCAGAAAGCTTCTTTCCAGTTTTTAACGGAAGATATTTCCTTTTTCACCATAGCCCTCTATGGGCTTCCAAATATCACTTTGCCAATTCCACAAGAACAGTCTTAGCGAAAGGCTTCTTGAAGGAAAGATGTAACTCTGAGATGAATTAACAGAACACAAAGCAGTTTCTCAGAAAGCTTCTTTCCAGTTTTTAACGGAAGATATTTCCTTTTTCACCATAGCCCTCTATGGGCTTCCAAATATCACTTTGCCAATTCCACAAGAACAGCCTTAGAGAAAGGCTTCTTGAAGGAAAGCTGTAACTCTGTGAGATGAATTAACAGAACACAAAGCAGTTTCTCAGAAAGCTTCTTTCCAGTTTTTAACGGAAGATATTTCCTTTTCACCATAGCCCTCTATGGGCTTCCAAATATCACTTTGCCAATTCCACAAGAACAGCCTTAGCGAAAGGCTTCTTGAAGAGAAAGATGTAACTCTGTGAGATGAATTAACAGAACACAAAGCAGTTTCTCAGAAAGCTTCTTTCCAGTTTTAACGGAAGATATTTCCTTTTTCACCATAGCCCTCTATGGGCTTCCAAATATCACTTTGCCAATTCCACAAGAACAGTCTTAGAAAGGCTTCTTGAAGGAAAGATGTAACTCTGTGAGATGAATTAACAGAACACAAGCAGTTTCTCAGAAAGCTTCTTTCCAGTTTTTAACGGAAGATATTTCCTTTTCACCATAGCCCTCTATGGGCTTCCAAATATCACCTTGCTAATTCCACAAGAACAGTCTTAGTGAAAGGCTTCTTGAAGGGAAAGCTGTAACTCTGTGAGATGAATTAACAGAACACAAAGCAGTTTCTCAGAAAGCTTCTTTCCAGTTTTTAACGGAAGATATTTCCTTTTTCACCATAGCCCTCTATGGGCTTCCAAATATCACTTTGCAAATTCCACAAGAACAGCCTTAGCGAAAGGCTTCTTGAAGGAAAGCTGTAACTCTGTGAGATGAATTAACAGAACACAAAGCAGTTTCTCAGAAAGCTTCTTTCCAGTTTTTAATGGAAGATATTTCCTTTTTCACCATAGCCCTCTATGGGCTTCCAAATATCACTTTGCCAATTCCACAAGAACAGCCTTAGCGAAAGGCTTGAAGGAAAGCTGTAACTCTGTGAGATGAATTAACAGAACACAAAGCAGTTTCTCAGAAAGCTTCTTTCCAGTTTTAATGGAAGATATTTCCTTTTTCACCATAGCCCTATGGGCTTCCAAATATCACTTGCCAATTCCACAAGAACAGTCTAGAGAAAGGCTTTGAAGGGAAAGATGTAACTCTGTGAGATGAATTAACAGAACACAAAGCAGTTTCTCAGAAAGTTTTTTCCAGTTTTTAACGGAAGATATTTCCTTTTCACCATAGCCTCTATGGGCTTCCAAATATCACTTTGCCAATTCCACAAGAACAGTCTTAGCGAAAGGCTTCTTGAAGGAAAGCTGTAACTCTGTGAGATGAATTAACAGAACACAAAGCAGTTTCTCAGAAAGCTTCTTTCCAGTTTTAACGGAAGATATTTCCTTTTCACCATAGCCCTCTATGGGCTTCCAAATATCACTTTGCCAATTCCACAAGAACAGTCTTAGGAAAGGCTTCTTGAAGGGAAAGATGTAACTCTGTGAGATGAATTAACAGAACACAAAGCAGTTTCTCAGAAAGCTTCTTTCCAGTTTTTAAAGGAAGATATTTCCTTTTCACCATAGCCCTCTATGGGCTTCCAAATATCACTTTGCCAATTCCACAAGAACAGCCTTAGAGAAAGGCTTCTTGAAGGAAAGATGTAACTCTGTGAGATGAATTAACAGAACACAAAGCAGTTTCTCAGAAAGCTTCTTTCCAGTTTTAAAAGATATTTCCTTTTTCACCATAGCCCTCTATGGGCTTCCAAATATCACTTTGCAAATTCCACAAGAACAGTCTTAGAGAAAGGCTTCTTGAAGGAAAGCTGTAACTCTGTGAGATGAATTAACAGAACACAAAGCAGTTTCTCAGAAAGCTTCTTTCCAGTTTTTAACGGAAGATATTTCTTTTTCACCATAGCCCTCTATGGGCTTCCAAATATCACTTTGCCAATTCCACAAGAACAGTCTTAGAGAAAGGCTTCTTGAGGGTAAAGCTGTAACTCTGTGAGATGAATTAACAGAACACAAAGCAGTTTCTCAGAAAGCTTCTTTCCAGTTTTTAACGGAAGATATTTCCTTTTTCACCATAGCCCTCTATGGGCTTCCAAATATCACTTGCCAATTCCACAAGAACAGTCTTAGCGAAAGGCTTCTTGAAGGAAAGCTGTAACTCTGTGAGATGAATTAACAGAACACAAAGCAGTTTCTCAGAAAGCTTCTTTCCAGTTTTAAAGGAAGATATTTCCTTTTCACCATAGCCCTCTATGGGCTTCCAAATATCACTTTGCCAATTCCACAAGAACAGTCTTAGCGAAAGGCTTCTTGAAGGGAAAGCTGTAACTCTGTGAGATGAATTAACAGAACACAAAGCAGTTTCTCAGAAAGCTTCTTTCCAGTTTTTAAAGGAAGATATTTCCTTTTTCACCATAGCCCTCTATGGGCTTCCAAATATCACTTTGCCAATTCCACAAGAACAGCCTTAGCGAAAGGCTTCTTGAAGGAAAGATGTAACTCTGTGAGATGAATTAACAGAACACAAAGCAGTTTCTCAGAAAGCTTCTTTCCAGTTTTTAACGGAAGATATTTCCTTTTTCACCATAGCCCTCTATGGGCTTCCAAATATCACTTTGCCAATTCCACAAGAACAGCCTTAGCGAAAGGCTTCTTGAAGGGAAAGCTGTAACTCTGTGAGATGAATTAACAGAACACAAAGCAGTTTCTCAGAAAGCTTCTTTCCAGTTTTTAAAGGAAGATATTTCCTTTTTCACCATAGCCCTCTATGGGCTTCCAAATATCACTTTGCAAATTCCACAAGAACAGTCTTAGAGAAAAGCTTCTTGAGGTGAAAGCTGTAACTCTGTGAGATGAATTAACAGAACACAAAGCAGTTTCTCAGAAAGCTTCTTTCCAGTTTTTAACGGAAGATATTTCCTTTTTCACCATAGCCCTCTATGGGCTTCCAAATATCACTTTGCCAATTCCACAAGAACAGCCTTAGAAAGGCTTCTTGAAGGAAAGATGTAACTCTGTGAGATGAATTAACAGAACACAAAGCAGTTTCTCAGAAAGCTTCTTTCCAGTTTTAACGGAAGATATTTCCTTTTCACCATAGCCTCTATGGGCTTCCAAATATCACTTTGCCAATTCCACAAGAACAGTCTTAGAGAAAGGCTTCTGAGGGAAAGCTGTAACTCTGTGAGATGAATTAACAGAACACAAAGCAGTTTCTCAGAAAGCTTCTTTCCAGTTTTAACGGAAGATATTTCCTTTTCACCATAGCCCTCTATGGGCTTCCAAATATCACTTTGCCAAATTCCACAAGAACAGCCTTAGCGAAAGGCTTCTTGAACGGAAATATGTAAGTCTGTGAGATGAATTCACAGAACACAAAGCAGTTTCTCAGAAAGCTTCTTTCCAGTTTTTAACGGAAGATATTTCCTTTTTCAAAATAGCCCTCTATGGGCTTCCAAATATCACTTTGCCAATTCCACAAGAACAGTCTTAGCGAAAGGCTTCTTGAAGGGAAAGCTGTAACACTGTGAGATGAATTAACACAACACAAAGCAGTTTCTCAGAAAGCTTCTTTATAGTTTTTAACGGAAGATATTTCCTTTTTCACCATAGCCCTCTATGGGCTTCCAAATATCACTCTGCAAATTCCACAAGAACAGTCTTAGAGAAAGGCATCTTCAGAGCAAAGCTGTATCTCTGTGAGATCAATTAACAGAACACAAAGCAGTTTGTCAGAAAGCTTATTTTTAGTTTTTAACGGAAGATATTTCCTTTCTCACCACAGCCCTATATGGGCTTCCAAATATCACTTTGCAAATTCCTCACAAACAGTCTTAGTGAAACGCTTCTTGAGGGGAAAGCTGTAACTCTGTGAGATGAATTAACAGAACACAAAGCAGTTTCTCAGAAAGCTTCTTTCCAGTTTTTAACGGAAGATATTTCCTTTTCACCATAGCCCTCTATGGGCTTCCAAATATCACTTTGCCAATTCCACAAGAACAGTCTTAGCGAAAGGCTTCTTGAAGGGAAAGCTGTAACTCTGTGAGATGAATTAACAGAACACAAAGCAGTTTCTCAGAAAGCTTCTTTCCAGTTTTAACGGAAGATATTTCCTTTTTCACCATAGCCTCTATGGGCTTCCAAATATCACTTTGCTAATTCCACAAGAACAGTCTTAGCGAAAGGCTTTTTGAAGGAAAGCTGTAACTCTGTGAGATGAATTAACAGAACAAAAGCAGTTTCTCAGAAAGCTTCTTTCCAGTTTTTAACGGAAGATATTTACCTTTTTCACCATAGCCCTCTATGGCTTCCAAATATCACTTTGAAATTCCACAAGAACAGTCTTAGCGAAAGGCTTCTTGAAGGGAAAGCTGTAACTCTGTGAGATGAATTAACAGAACACAAAGCAGTTTCTCAGAAAGTTTTCTTTCCAGTTTTTAACGGAAGAGATTTACTTTTTCACCATAGCCCTCTATGGGCTTCCAAATATCACTTTGCCAATTCCACAAGAACAGTCTTAGCGAAAGGTTTTAAGGGAAAGCTGTAACTCTGTGAGATGAATTAACAGAACACAAAGCAGTTTCTCAGAAAGCTTCTTTCCAGTTTTAACGGAAGATATTTCCTTTTCACCATAGCCCTCTATGGGCTTCCAAATATCACTTTGCCAATTCCACAAGAACAGCTTAGCGAAAGGCTTCTTGAAGGAAAGCTGTAACTCTGTGAGATGAATTAACAGAACACAAAGCAGTTTCTCAGAAAGCTTCTTTCCAGTTTTTAACGGAAGATATTTCCTTTTCACCATAGCCCTCTATGGGCTTCCAAATATCACTTGCCAATTCCACAAGAACAGCATTAGCGAAAGGCTTTGAAGGAAAGATGTAACTCTGTGAGATGAATTAACAGAACACAAAGCAGTTTCTCAGAAAGCTTCTTCCAGTTTTTAATGGAAGATATTTCCTCACCATAGCCCTCTATGGGCTTCCAAATATCACTTTGCCAATTCCACAAGAACAGCCTTAGCGAAAGCTTCTTGAAGGGAAAGCTGTAACTCTGTGAGATGAATTAACAGAACACAAAGCAGTTTCTCAGAAAGCTTCTTTCCAGTTTTTAACGGAAGATATTTCCTTTTTCACCATAGCCCTCTATGGGCTTCCAAATATCACTTTGCCAATTCCACAAGAACAGTCTTAGAGAAAGGCTTCTTGAGGTGAAAGCTGTAACTCTGTGAGATGAATTAACAGAACACAAAGCAGTTTCTCAGAAAGCTTCTTTCCAGTTTTAAGGAAGATATTTCCTTTTCACCATAGCCCTCTATGGCTTCCAAATATCACTTTGCCAATTCCACAAGAACAGTCTTAGCGAAAGGCTTCTTGAAGGGAAAGATGTAACTCTGTGAGATGAATTAACAGAACACAAAGCAGTTTCTCAGAAAGCTTCTTTCCAGTTTTAACGGAAGATATTTCCTTTTCACCATAGCCCTCTATGGGCTTCCAAATATCACTTTGCCAATTCCACAAGAACAGCTTAGAGAAAGGCTTCTTGAAGGAAAGCTGTAACTCTGTGAGATGAATTAACAGAACACAAAGCAGTTTCTCAGAAAGCTTCTTTCCAGTTTTTAACGGAAGATATTTCCTTTTCACCATAGCCCTCTATGGGCTTCCAAATATCACTTTGCCAATTCCACAAGAACAGTCTTAGAGAAAGGCTTCTTGAAGGAAAGATGTAACTCTGTGAGATGAATTAACAGAACACAAAGCAGTTTCTCAGAAAGCTTCTTTCCAGTTTTTAACGGAAGATATTTCCTTTTCACCATAGCCCTCTATGGCTTCCAAATATCACTTTGCCAATTCCACAAGAACAGCCTTAGAAAGGCTTCTTGAGGGAAAGATGTAACTCTGTGAGATGAATTAACAGAACACAAAGCAGTTTCTCAGAAAGCTTCTTTCCAGTTTTTAAAGGAAGATATTTCCTTTTCACCATAGCCCTCTATGGGCTTCCAAATATCACTTTGCCAATTCCACAAGAACAGCCTTAGCGAAAGGCTTCTTGAAGGGAAAGCTGTAACTCTGTGAGATGAATTAACAGAACACAAAGCAGTTTCTCAGAAAGCTTCTTTCCAGTTTTAACGGAAGATATTTCCTTTTCACCATAGCCCTCTATGGGCTTCCAAATATCACTTTGCCAATTCCACAAGAAGAGCCTTAACGAAAGGCTTCTTGAGGGAAAGATGTAACTCTGTGAAATTAATTAACCGAACACAAAACAGTTTCTCAGAAAGCTTCTTTCCAGTTTTTAACGGAAGATATTTCCTTTTCACCATAGCCCTCTATGGCTTCCAAATATCACTTTGCCAATTCCACAAGAACAGTCTTAGCGAAAAGGCTTCTTGAAGGGAAAGATGTAACTCTGTGAGATGAATTAACAGAACACAAAGCAGTTTCTCAGAAAGCTTCTTTCCAGTTTTTAACGGAAGATATTTCCTTTTTCACCATAGCCTCTATGGGCTTCCAAATATCACTTTGCCAATTCCACAAGAACAGACTTAGCGAAAGGCTTCTTGAAGGAAAGATGTAACTCTGTGAGATGAATTAACAGAACACAAAGCAGTTTCTCAGAAAGCTTCTTTCCAGTTTTAACGGAAGATATTTCCTTTTTCACCATAGCCCTCTATGGGCTTCCAAATATCACTTTGCTAATTCCACAAGAACAGTCTTAGAGAAAGGCTTCTTGAAGGAAAGATGTAACTCTGTGAGATGAATTAACAGAACACAAAGCAGTTTCTCAGAAAGCTTCTTTCCAGTTTTTAACGGAAGATATTTCCTTTTTCACCATAGCCTCTATGGGCTTCCAAATATCACTTTGCAAATTCCACAAGAACAGCCTTAGCGAAAGGCTTCTTGAAGGAAAGATGTAACTCTGTGAGATGAATTAACAGAACACAAAGCAGTTTCTCAGAAAGCTTCTTTCCAGTTTTTAACGGAAGATATTTCCTTTTTCACCATAGCCCTCTATGGGCTTCCAAATATCACTTTGCCAATTCCACAAGAACAGCCTTAGCGAAAGGCTTCTTGAAGGAAAGATGTAACTCTGTGAGATGAATTAACAGAACACAAAGCAGTTTCTCAGAAAGCTTCTTTCCAGTTTTTAACGGAAGATATTTCCTTTTTCACCATAGCCTCTATGGGCTTCCAAATATCACTTTGCCAATTCCACAAGAACAGTCTTAGAGAAAGGCTTCTTGAAGGGAAAGCTGTAACTCTGTGAGATGAATTAACAGAACACAAAGCAGTTTCTCAGAAAGCTTCTTTCCAGTTTTTAACGGAAGATATTTAATTTTTCACCATAGCCCTCTATGGGCTTCCAAATATCACTTTGAAATTCCACAAGAACAGTCTTAGCAGAAAGGCTTCTTGAAGGGAAAGCTGTAACTCTGTGAGATGAATTAACAGAACACAAAGCAGTTTCTCAGAAAGCTTCTTTCCAGTTTTTTAACGGAAGATATTTCCTTTTCACCATAGCCCTCTATGGGCTTCCAAATATCACTTTGCCAATTCCACAAGAACAGTCTTTAGCGAAAGGCTTCTTGGGGGAAAGCTGTAACTCTGTGAGATGAATTAACAGAACACAAAGCAGTTTCTCAGAAAGCTTCTTTCCAGTTTTTAACGGAAGATATTTCCTTTTCACCATAGCCCTCTATGGGCTTCCAAATATCACTTTGCCAATTCCACAAGAACAGACTTAGCGACAGGCTTCTTGAAGGAAAGCTGTAACTCTGTGAGATGAATTAACAGAACACAAAGCAGTTTCTCAGAAAGCTTCTTTCCAGTTTTAACGGAAGATATTTCCTTTTTTCACCATAGCCCTCTATGGGCTTCCAAATATCACTTTGCCAATTCCACAAGAACAGTCTTAGCAAAGGCTTCTTGAAGGAAAGATGTAACTCTGTGAGATGAATTAACAGAACACAAAGCAGTTTCTCAGAAAGCTTCTTTCCCGTTTTTAACGTAAGATATTTCCTTTTTCACCATATCCCTCTAAGGGCTTCCAAATATCACTTTGCCAATTCCACAAGAACAGCCTTAGGGAAAGGCTTCTTGAAGGGAAAGCTGTAACTCTGTGAGATGAATTAACACAACACAAAGCAGTTTTTCAGAAAGCTTCTTTCCAGTTTTAATGGAAGATATTTCCTTTTCACCATAGCCCTCTGGCTTCCAAATATCACTTTGCCAATTCCACAAGAACAGACTTAGCGACAGGCTTCTTGAAGGGAAAGATGTAACTCTGTGAGATGAATTAACAGAACACAAAGCAGTTTCTCAGAAAGCTTCTTTCCAGTTTTTAACGGAAGATATTTCCTTTTCACCATAGCCCTCTTTGGGCTTCCAAATATCACTTTGCCAATTCCACAAGAACAGCATTAGCGAAAGGCTTCTTGAAGGGAAAGATGTAACTCTGTGAGATGAATTAACAGAACACAAAGCAGTTTCTCAGAAAGCTTCTTTCCAGTTTTTAACGGAAGATATTTCCTTTTCACCATAGCCCTCTATGGGCTTCCAAATATCACTTTGCCAATTCCACAAGAACAGTCTTAGAAAGGCTTCTTGAAGGAAAGCTGTAACTCTGTGAGATGAATTAACAGAACACAAAGCAGTTTCTCAGAAAGCTTCTTTCCAGTTTTAACGGAAGATATTTCCTTTTCACCATAGCCCTATGGGGCTTCCAAATATCACTTTGCCAAATTCCACAAGAACAGCCTTAGCGAAAGGCTTCTTGAAGGAAAGCTGTAACTCTGTGAGATGAATTAACAGAACACAAAGCAGTTTCTCAGAAAGCTTCTTTCCAGTTTTTAACGGAAGATATTTCCTTTTCACCATAGCCTCTATGGGCTTCCAAATATCACTTTGCCAATTCCACAAGAACAGTCTTAGAGAAAGGCTTCTTGAAGGGAAAGCTGTAACTCTGTGAGATGAATTAACAGAACACAAATCAGTTTCTCAGAAAGCTTCTTTCCAGTTTTTAACGGAAGATATTTCCTTTTCACCATAGCCCTCTATGGGCTTCCAAATATCACTTTGCCAATTCCACAAGAACAGCATTAGCGAAAGGCTTCTGAAGGAAAGATGTAACTCTGTGAGATGAATTAACAGAACACAAAGCAGTTTCTCAGAAAGCTTCTTTCCAGTTTTTAACGGAAGATATTTCCTTTTTCACCATAGCCCTCTATGGGCTTCCAAATATCACTTTGCCAATTCCACAAGAACAGCCTTAGAGAAAGGCTTCTTGAAGGAAAGCTGTAACTCTGTGAGATGAATTAACAGAACACAAAGCAGTTTCTCAGAAAGCTTCTTTCCAGTTTTAACGGAAGATATTTCCTTTTTCACCATAGCCCTCTATGGGCTTCCAAATATCACTTTGCCAATTCCACAAGAACAGTCTTAGCAGAAAGGCTTCTTGAAGGAAAGATGTAACTCTGTGAGATGAATTATCAGAACACAAAGCAGTTTCTCAGAAAGTTTCTTTCCAGTTTTAACGGAAGATATTTCCTTTTCACCATAGCCCTCTATGGGCTTCCAAATATCACTTTGCCAATTCCACAAGAACAGACTTAGCGAAAGGCTTCTTGAAGGGAAAGATGTAACTCTGTGAGATGAATTAACAGAACACAAAGCAGTTTCTCAGAAAGCTTCTTTCCAGTTTTTAACGGAAGATATTTTTTTTCACCATAGCCCTCTATGGGCTTCCAAATATCACTTTGCCAATTCCACAAGAACAGCTTAGCGAAAGGCTTCTTGAAGGGAAAGATGTAACTCTGTGAGATGAATTAACAGAACACAAAGCAGTTTCTCAGAAAGCTTCTTTCCAGTTTTAACGGAAGATATTTCCTTTTCACCATAGCCCTCTATGGGCTTCCAAATATCACTTTGCCAATTCCACAAGAACAGTCTTAGAGAAAGGCTTCTTGAAGGGAAAGCTGTAACTCTGTGAGATGAATTAACAGAACACAAAGCAGTTTCTCAGAAAGCTTCTTTCCAGTTTTTAATGGAAGATATTTTTTTTCACCATAGCCCTCTATGGGCTTCCAAATATCACTTGCCAATTCCACAAGAACAGACTTAGCAAAAGGCTTCTTGAAGGAAAGATGTAACTCTGTGAGATGAATTAACAGAACACAAAGCAGTTTCTCAGAAAGCTTCTTTCCAGTTTTAACGGAAGATATTTCCTTTTTCACCATAGCCCTCTATGGGCTTCCAAATATCACTTTGCCAATTCCACAAGAACAGCCTTAGAGAAAGGCTCTTGAAGGAAAGATGTAACTCTGAGATGAATTAACAGAACACAAAGCAGTTTCTCAGAAAGCTTCTTTCCAGTTTTAAAGGAAGATATTTCCTTTTCACCATAGCCCTCTATGGGCTTCCAAATATCACTTTGCCAATTCCACAAGTAGAGTCTCAGAGAAAGGCTTCTTGAGGGAAAGATGTAACTCTGTGAGATGAATTAACAGAACACAAAGCAGTTTCTCAGAAAGTTTCTTTCCAGTTTTAACGGAAGATATTTCCTTTTTCACCATAGCCCTCCATGGGCTTCCAAATATCACTTTGCCAATTCCACAAGAACAGCATTAGCGAAAGGCTTCTTGAAGGGAAAGATGTAACTCTGTGAGATGAATTAACAGAACACAAATCAGTTTCTCAGAAAGCTTCTTTCCAGTTTTTAACGGAAGATATTTCCTTTTCACCATAGCCCTCTATGGGCTTCCAAATATCACTTTGCCAATTCCACAAGAACAGCCTTAGCGAAAGGCTACTTGAAGGAAAGATGTAACTCTGTGAGATGAATTAACAGAACACAAAGCAGTTTCTCAGAAAGCTTCTTTCCAGTTTTTAAAGGAAGATATTTCCTTTTCACCATAGCCCTCTATGGGCTTCCAAATATCACTTTACCAATTCCACAAGAACAGTCTTAGAGAAAGGCTTCTTGAAGGAAAGCTGTAACTGTGAGATGAATTAACAGAACACAAAGCAGTTTCTCAGAAAGCTTCTCCAGTTTTTAACGGAAGATATTTCCTTTTTCACCATAGCCCTCTATGGGCTTCCAAATATCACTTTGCCAATTCCACAAGAACAGCCTTAGCGAAAGGCTTTGAGGGAAAGATGTAACTCTGTGAGATGAATTAACAGAACACAAAGCAGTTTCTCAGAAAGCTTCTTCTGTTTTAAGGAAGATATTTCCTTTTCACCATAGCCCTCTATGGGCTTCCAAATATCACTTTGCACAATTCCACAAGAACAGTCTGAGAGAAAGGCTTCTTGAGGAAAGCTGTAACTCTGTGAGATGAATTAACAGAACACAAAGCAGTTTCTCAGAAAGCTTCTTTCCAGTTTTTAACGGAAGATATTTCCTTTTTCACCATAGCCCTCTATGGGCTTCCAAATATCACTTGCCAATTCCACAAGAACAGTCTTAGCGAAAGGCTTCTTGAAGGAAAGCTGTAACTCTGTGAGATGAATTAACAGAACACAAAGCAGTTTCTCAGAAAGCTTCTTTCCAGTTTTTAATGGAAGATATTTCCTTTTCACCATAGCCCTCTATGGGCTTCCAAATATCACTTTGCAATTCCACAAGAACAGTCTTAGCGAAAGGCTTCTTGAAGGGAAAGCTGTAACTCTGTGAGATGAATTAACAGAACACAAAGCAGTTTCTCAGAAAGCTTCTTTCCAGTTTTTAACGGAAGATATTTCCTTTTTCACCATAGCCCTCTATGGGCTTCCAAATACCACTTTGCCAATTCCACAAGACAGTCTTAGCGAAAGGTTTCTCGAAGGGAAATTGTAACTCTGTGAGATGAATTAACAGAACACAAAGCCGTTTCTCAGAAAGCTTCTTTGCAGTTTTTAACGGTAGATATTTCCTATTTCACCATAGTCCTCTACGGGTTTCCAAATATCACTTTGCCAATTCCACAAGAACAGCCTTAGCGAAAGGCTTGTTGAAGGGAAAATGTAACTCTGTGAGATGAATTAACAGAACACAAAGCAGTTTCTCAGAAAGCTTCTTTCCAGTTTTAAAGGAAGATATTTACTTTTTCACCATAGCCCTCTGGGCTTCCAAATATCACTTTGCCAATTCCACAAGAACAGCCTTAGAGAAAGGCTTCTTGAAGGAAAGATGTAACTGTGAGATGAATTAACAGAACACAAAGCAGTTTCTCAGAAAGCTTCTTTCCAGTTTTTAACGGAAGATATTTCCTTTTCACCTAGCCCTCTATGGGCTTCCAAATATCACTTTGCCAATTCCACAAGAACAGCCTTAGAAAGGCTTCTTGAAGGAAAGATGTAACTCTGTGAGATGAATTAACAGAACACAAAACAGTTTCTCAGAAAGCTTCTTTCCAGTTTTTAAAGGAAGATATTTCCTTTTTTACCATAGCCCTCTATGGGCTTCCAAATATCACTTTGCAAATTCCACAAGAACAGTCTGAGAGAAAGGCTTCTTGAGGTGAAAACTGTAACTCTGTGAAATGAATTAACAGAACACAAAGCAGTTTCTCAGAAAATTTTCTTCCAGTTTTTAACGGAAGATATTTCCTTTTTCACCATAGCCCTCTATGGGCTTCCAAATATCACTTTGCCAATTCCACAAGAACAGCCTTAGCGAAAGGCTTCTTGAAGGGAAAGCTGTAACTCTGTGAGATGAATTAACAGAACACAAAGCAGTTTCTCAGAAAGCTTCTTTCCAGTTTTTAACGGAAGATATTTCCTTTTCACCATAGCCCTCTATTGGCTTCCAAATATTACTTAGCGAATTCCACAAGAACAGTCTTAGCGAAAGGCTTCTTGAAGGAAAGCTGTAACTCTGTGAGATGAATTAACAGAACACAAAGCAGTTTCTCAGAAAGCTTCTTTCCAGTTTTTAATGGAAGATATTTCCTTTTTCACCATAGCCTTCTATGGGCTTCCAAATATCACTTGCCAATTCCACAAGAACAGATTAGCAAAAGGCTTCTTGAAGGAAAGATGTAACTCTGTGAGATGAATTAACAGAACACAAAGCAGTTTCTCAGAAAGCTTCTTTCCAGTTTTAATGGAAGATATTTCCTTTTCACCAGTAGCCCTCTATGGGCTTCCAAATATCACTTTGCCAATTCCACAAGAACAGTCTTAGCGAAAGGCTTCTTGAAGGGAAAGCTGTAACTCTGTGAGATGAATTAACAGAACACAAAGCAGTTTCTCAGAAAGCTTCTTTCCAGTTTTTAACGGAAGATATTTCCTTTTTCACCATAGCCCTCTATGGGCTTCCAAATATCACTTTGCCAATTCCACAAGAACAGCCTTAGCGAAAGGCTTCTTGAAGGGAAAGATGTAACTCTGTGAGATGAATTAACAGAACACAAAGCAGTTTCTCAGAAAGCTTCTTTCCAGTTTTTAAAGGAAGATATTTCCTTTTCAACATAGCCCTCTATGGGCTTCCAAATATCACTTTGCAAATTCCACAAGAACAGTCTTAGAGAAAGGCTTCTTGAGAGGAAAGCTGTAACTCTGTGAGATGAATTAACAGAACACAAAGCAGTTTCTCAGAAAGCTTCTTTCCAGTTTTTAATGGAAGATATTTCCTTTTTCACCATAGCCCTCTATGGGCTTCCAAATATCACTTTGCCAATTCCACAAGAACAGCCTTAGCGAAAGGCTTCTTGAAGGGAAAGATGTAACTCTGTGAGATGAATTAACAGAACACAAAGCAGTTTCTCAGAAAGCTTCTTTCCAGTTTTTAACGGAAGATATTTCCTTTTTCACCCTAGCCCTCTATGGGCTTCCAAATATCACCTTGCAAATTCCCCAAGGACAGTCTTACAGAAAGGCTTCTTGAGGGGAAAGCTGTAACTCTGTGAGATGAATTAACAGAATACAAAGCAGTTTCTCAGAAAGCTTCTTTCCAGTTTTTAACGGAAGATATTTCCTTTTTCACCATAGCCCTCTATGGGCTTCCAAATATCACTTTGCCAATTCCACAAGAACAGCCTTAGCGAAAGGCTTCTTGAAGGGAAAGCTGTAACTCTGTGAGATGAATTAACAGAACACAAAGCAGTTTCTCACAAAGCTTCTTTCCAGTTTTTAACGGAAGATATTTCCTTTTTCAACATAGCCCTCCATGGGCTTCCAAATACTGCTTTGCTAATTCCACAAGAACAGTCTTAGCGAAAGGTTTCTCCAGGGGAAAGCTGTAACTCTTTGAGATGAATTAATAGAACCCAAAACAGTTTCTCAGAGATCTTCTTTCCAGTTTTTAACTGAAGATATTACCTTTTTCACCATAGCCCTCTGTAGGCTTCGAAATATCACTTTGAAATTTCCACAAGAACATATTTAGCGAAAGGCTACTTGAAGGGAAAACTTTAACTCTGTGAGATGAATTATCAGAACAAAAGCCGTTTCTCAGAAAGGTTCTTTCCAGTTTCTAACGGAAGAGATTTACTTTTTCAGCATAGCCATCTATGGACTTCCAAATATCACTTTGCACAATCCACAAAAACAGTCTTTGCGAAGAGCTTCTTAAGAGGAAAGCTGTAACACTGTGAGATGAATTAACAGAACACAAAGCAGTTTCTCAGAAAGCTTCTTTCCAGTTTTTAACGGAAGATATTTCCTTTGTCACCATAGCCCTCTATGGGCTTCCAAATATCACTTTGCCAATTCCACAAGAACAGCCTTAGAGAAAGGCTTCTTGAGGTGAAAGCTGTAACTCTGTGAGATGAACTAACAGAACACAAAGCAGTTTCTCAGAAAGCCTCTTTCCAGTATTTAACGGAAGATATTTCCTTTTCCACCATAGCCCTCTATGGGCTTCCAAATATCACTTGCCAATTCCACAAGAACAGCCTTAGCGAAAGGCTTCTTGAAGGGAAAGATGTAACTCTGTGAGATGAATTAACAGAACACAAAGCAGTTTCTCAGAAAGCTTCTTTCCAGTTTTAAAGGAAGATATTTCCTTTTCACCATAGCCCTCTATGGGCTTCCAAATATCACTTTGCCAATTCCACAAGAACAGTCTTAGAAAGGCTTCTTGAGGGAAAGCTGTAACTCTGTGAGATGAATTAACAGAACACAAAGCAGTTTCTCAGAAAGCTTCTTTCCAGTTTTAACGGAAGATATTTCCTTTTCACCATAGCCTCTATGGGCTTCCAAATATCACTTTGCCAATTCCACAAGAACAGCCTTAGAGAAAGGCTTCTTGAAGGGAAAGATGTAACTCTGTGAGATGAATTAACAGAACACAAAGCAGTTTCTCAGAAAGCTTCTTTCCAGTTTTTAATGGAAGATATTTCCTTTTCACCATAGCCCTCTATGGGCTTCCAAATATCACTTTGCCAATTCCACAAGAACAGTCTTAGAGAAAGGCTTCTTGAAGGGAAAGATGTAACTCTGTGAGATGAATTAACAGAACACAAAGCAGTTTCTCAGAAAGCTTCTTTCCAGTTTTTAACGGAAGATATTTCCTTTTCACCATAGCCCTCTATGGGCTTCCAAATATCACTTTGCCAATTCCACAAGAACAGCCTTAGCGAAAGGCTTCTTGAGGGAAAGCTGTAACTCTGTGAGATGAATTAACAGAACACAAAGCAGTTTCTCAGAAAGCTTCTTTCCAGTTTTAACGGAAGATATTTCCTTTTCACCATAGCCCTCTATGGGCTTCCAAATATCACTTTGCCAATTCCACAAGAACAGTCTTAGAAAGGCTTCTTGAAGGAAAGCTGTAACTCTGTGAGATGAATTAACAGAACACAAAGCAGTTTCTCAGAAAGCTTCTTTCCAGTTTTAACGGAAGATATTTCCTTTTCACCATAGCCCTCTATGGGCTTCCAAATATCACTTTGCCAATTCCACAAGAACAGCCTTAGCGAAAGGCTTCTTGAAGGGAAAGATGTAACTCTGTGAGATGAATTAACAGAACACAAAGCAGTTTCTCAGAAAGCTTTTTCCAGTTTTTAAAGGAAGATATTTCCTTTTCACCATAGCCTCTATGGGCTTCCAAATATCACTTTGCCAATTCCACAAGAACAGTCTTAGAGAAAGGCTTCTTGAGGGAAAGCTGTAACTCTGTGAGATGAATTAACAGAACACAAAGCAGTTTCTCAGAAAGCTTCTTTCCAGTTTTTAATGGAAGATATTTCCTTTTCACCATAGCCTCTATGGGCTTCCAAATATCACTTTGCCAATTCCACAAGAACAGCCTTAGCGAAAGGCTTCTTGAAGGGAAAGATGTAACTCTGTGAGATGAATTAACAGAACACAAAGCAGTTTCTCAGAAAGCTTCTTTCCAGTTTTAACGGAAGATATTTCCTTTTCACCATAGCCCTCTGTGGGCTTCCAAATATCACTTTGCAAATTCCACAAGAACAGTCTTAGAGAAAGGCTTCTTGAGGGAAAGCTGTAACTCTGTGAGATGAATTAACAGAACACAAAGCAGTTTCTCAGAAAGCTTTTTCCAGTTTTAACGGAAGATATTTCCTTTTCACCATAGCCCTATGGGCTTCCAAATATCACTTTGCCAATTCCACAAGAACAGCCTTAGCGAAAGGCTTCTTGAAGGAAAGCTGTAACTCTGTGAGATGAATTAACAGAACACAAAGCAGTTTCTCAGAAAGCTTCTTTCCAGTTTTAACGGAAGATATTTTTCACCATAGCCCTCTATGGGCTTCCAAATATCACTTTGAAATTCCACAAGAACAGTCTTAGCGAAAGGCTTTTGAAGGAAAGCTGTAACTCTGTGAGATGAATTAACAGAACACAAAACAGTTTCTCAGAGATCTTCTTTCCAGTTTTTAACTGAAGATATTTCCTTTTCACCATAGCCCTCTATGGGCTTCCAAATATCACTTTGAAATTCCACAAGAACATATTTAGCGAAAGGCTTCTTGAAGGAAAGCTGTAACTCTGTGAGATGAATTATCAGAACACAAAGCAGTTTCTCAGAAAGGTTCTTTCCAGTTTCTAACGGAAGAGATTTACTTTTTCACCATAGCCCTCTATGGGCTTCCAAATATCACTTTGCAAATTCCACAAGAACAGTCTTAGCGAAAGGCTTCTTGAGGGAAAGCTGTAACACTGTGAGATGAATTAACAGAACACAAAGCAGTTTCTCAGAAAGCTTCTTTCCAGTTTTTAAGGAAGATATTTCCTTTGTCACCATAGCCCTCTATGGGCTTCCAAATATCACTTTGCCAATTCCACAAGAACAGCCTTAGCGAAAGGCTTCTTGAAGGGAAAGATGTAACTCTGTGAGATGAATTAACAGAACACAAAGCAGTTTCTCAGAAAGCTTCTTCCAGTTTTTAAAGGAAGATATTTCCTTTGTCACAATAGCCCTCTATGGGCTTCCAAATATCACTTTGAAATTCCACAAGAACAGTCTTAGCGAAAGGCTTCTTGAGGAAAGCTGTAACCTGTGAGATGAATTATCAGAACACAAAGCAGTTTCTCAGAAAGCTTCTTCCAGTTTTTAATGGAAGATATTTCCTTTTCACCATAGCCCTCTAGGGGTTCCAAATATCACTTTGCCAATTCCACAAGAACAGCCTTAGCGAAAGGCTTCTTGAAGGAAAGCTGTAACTCTGTGAGATGAATTAACAGAACACAAAGCAGTTTCTCAGAAAGCTTCTTTCCAGTTTTTAACGGAAGATATTTCCTTTTCACCATAGCCCTCTATGGGCTTCCAAATATCACTTTGAAATTCCACAAGAACAGTCTTAGAAAGGCTTCTTGAGGAAAGCTGTAACTCTGTGAGATGAATTAACAGAACACAAAGCAGTTTCTCAGAAAGCTTCTTTCCAGTTTTTAAAGGAAGATATTTCCTTTTCACCATAGCCCTCTATGGGCTTCAAATATCACTTTGCAAATTCCACAAGAACAGTCTTAGAAAGGATCTTGAGGTGAAAGCTGTAACTCTGTGAGATGAATTAACAGAACACAAAGCAGTTTCTCAGAAAGCTTCTTTCCAGTTTTTAATGGAAGATATTTCCTTTTCACCATAGCCCTCTATGGGCTTCCAAATATCACTTTGCAATTCCACAAGAACAGCCTTAGAGAAAGGCTTCTTGAAGGAAAGCTGTAACTCTGTGAGATGAATTAACAGAACACAAAGCAGTTTCTCAGAAAGCTTCTTCCAGTTTTTAACGGAAGATATTTCCTTTTCACCATAGCCCTCTATGGCTTCCAAATATCACTTTACCAATTCCACAAGAACAGTCTTAGAGAAAGGCTTCTTGAGGGGAAAGCTGTAACTCTGTGAGATGAATTAACAGAACACAAAGCAGTTTCTCAGAAAGCTTCTTTCCAGTATCAAACGGAAGATATTTCCTTTTTCACCATAGCCTCTATGGGCTTGCAAATATCACTTTGCCAATTCCACAAGAACAGCGTTAGCGAAAGGCTTCTTGAATGGAAAGATGTAACTCTGTGAGATGAATTAACAGAACACAAAGCGGTTTCTCAGAAAGCTTCTTTCCAGTTTCAAAAGGAACATATTTCCTTTTTCACCATAGCCCTTTAAGGGCTAACTAATATCACTTTGGAAATTCCAAAAGAACAGTCTTAGAGAAAGGCTTCTTGAGGTGAAAGCTGTAACTCTGTGAGATGAATTAACAGAACACAAAGCAGTTTCTCAGTAAGCTTCTTTCCAGTTTTTAACGGAAGATATTTCCTTTGTCACAATAGCCCTCTATGGGCTTCCAAATATCACTTTGCCAATTCCACAAGAACAGCCTTACCGAAAGGCTTCTTGAAGTGAAAGATGTAACTCTGTGAGATGAATCAACAGAACACAAAGCAGTTTCTCAGAAAGTTTCTTTCCAGTTTTTAACGGAAGATATTTCCTTTTTCACCATTGCCCTCTATGTGCTTCCAAATATCACTTTGCAAATTCCACAAGAACAGCCTTAGCGAAAGTCTTATTGAAGGGAAAGATGTAACTCTGTGAGATGAATTATCGGAACACAAAGCAGTTTCTCAGAAAGCTTCTTCTGTTTTTAAAGGAAGATATTTCCTTTTTCACCATAGCCCTCTATTGGCTTCCAAATATCACTTTGCCAATTCCACAAGAACAGTCTTAGAGAAAGGCTTCTTGAGCGGAAAGCTGTACCACTGTGAGATGAATTAACAGAACACAAATCAGTTTCTCAGAAAGCTTCTTTCCAGTATTTAACGGAAGATATTTCCTTTTTCACCATAACCCTCTACGGACTTCCATATATCACTTTGCCAATTCCACAAGAACAGCATTAGCGAAAGGCTTCTAGAAGGGAAAGATGGAACTCTGTGAGAGGAATTAACAGAACACAAAGCAGTTTCTCAGAGAGCTTCTTTCCAGTTTTTAACGGAAGATATTTCCTTTTTCACCATATCCCTCTATGTTCTTCCAAATATCACTTTTCCAGTTCCACAAGAACAGCCTTAGCGAAAGGCTTCTTGAAGGGAAAGCTGTAACTCTGTGAGATGAATTAACACAACACAAAGCAGTTTCTCAGAAAGCTTCTTTCCAGTTTTTAACGGAAGATATTTCCTTTTTCACCATTGCTCTCTACGGGCTTCCAAATATCACTTTGCCAATTCCACAAGAACAGACTTAGCGACAGGCTTCTTCAAGGGAATGATGCAACTCTGTGAGAGGAATTAACAGAACACAAAGCAGTTTCTCAGAAAGCTTCTTTCCAGTTTTTAACGGAAGATATTTCCTTCTTCACCATATCCCTCTATGGGCTTCCAAATATCACTTTGCGAATTCCACAAGAACAGACTTAGCGAAAGGCTTCTTGAAGGGAAAGATGTAACTCTGTGAGATGAATTATCAGAACACAAAGCGGTTTCTCAGAAAGCTTCTTTCCAGTTTTTAACGGAAGATATTTCCTTTTTCACCATAGCCCTCTATGGGCTTCCAAATATCACTTTGCAAATTCCCCAAGGACAGTCTTACAGAAAGGCTTCTTGAGGGGAAAGCTGTAACTCTGTGAGATGAATTAACAGAACACAAAGCAGTTTCTCAGAAAGCTTCTTTCCAGTTTTTAACGGAAGATATTTCCTTTTTCACCATAGCCCTCTATGGGCTTCCAAATATCACTTTGCCAATTCCACAAGAACAGCCTTAGCGAAAGGCTTCTTGACGGGAAAGCTGTAACTCTGTGAGATGAATTAACAGAACACAAAGCAGTTTCTCAGAAAGCTTCTTTCCAGTTTTTAACGGAAGATATTTCCTTTTTCAACATAGCCCTCCATGGGCTTCCAAATACCACTTTGCTAATTCCACAAGAACAGTCTTAGCGAAAGGTTTCTCCAGGGGAAAGCTGTAACTCTTTGAGATGAATTAATAGAACCCAAAACAGTTTCTCAGAGATCTTCTTTCCAGTTTTTAACGGAAGATATTTCCTTCTTCACCATATCCCTCTATGGGCTTCCAAATATCACTTTGCGAATTCCACAAGAACAGCCTTAGCGAAAGGCTTCTTGAGGGGAAAGATGTAACTCTGTGAGATGAATTATCAGAACCCAAAGCAGTTTCTCAGAAAGCTTCTTCTGTTTTTAAAGGAAGATATTTCCTTTTTCACCATAGCCCTCTATGGGCTTCCAAATATCACTTTGCAAATTCCCCAAGGACAGTCTTACAGAAAGGCTTCTTGAAGGGAAAGCTGTAACTCTGTGAGATGAATTAACAGAACACAAAGCAGTTTCTCAGAAAGCTTCTTTCCAGTTTTTAACGGAAGATATTTCCTTTTTCACCATAGCCCTCTATGGGCTTCCAAATATCACTTTGCCAATTCCACAAGAACAGCCTTAGCGAAAGGCTTCTTGAAGGGAAAGCTGTAACTCTGTGAGATGAATTAACAGAACACAAAGCAGTTTCTCAGAAAGCTTCTTTCCAGTTTTTAACGGAAGATATTTCCTTTTTCAACATAGCCCTCCATGGGCTTCCAAATACCACTTTGCTAATTCCACAAGAACAGTCTTAGCGAAAGGTTTCTCCAGGGGAAAGCTGTAACTCTTTGAGATGAATTAATAGAACCCAAAACAGTTTCTCAGAGATCTTCTTTCCAGTTTTTAACTGAAGATATTACCTTTTTCACCATAGCCCTCTGTAGGCTTCGAAATATCACTTTGAAATTTCCACAAGAACATATTTAGCGAAAGGCTACTTGAAGGGAAAACTTTAACTCTGTGAGATGAATTATCAGAACAAAAGCCGTTTCTCAGAAAGGTTCTTTCCAGTTTCTAACGGAAGAGATTTACTTTTTCAGCATAGCCCTCTATGGACTTCCAAATATCACTTTGCACAATCCACAAAAACAGTCTTTGCGAAGAGCTTCTTAAAGGAAAGATGTAACACTGTGAGATGAATTAACAGAACACAAAGCAGTTTCTCAGAAAGCTTCTTTCCAGTTTTTAAAGGAAGATATTTCCTTTTTCACCATGGCCCTCTAGGGGTTCCAAATATCACTTTGCAAATTCCACAAGAACAGTCTTAGAGAAAGGCTTCTTGAGGTGAAAGCTGTAACTCTCTGAGATGAATTAACAGAACACAAAGCAGTTTCTCAGAAAGCTTCTTTCCAGTTTTTAATGGAAGGTATTTCCTTTTTCACCATAGCCCTCTATGGGCTTCCCAATATCACTTTTCCAATTCCACAAGAACAGCCTTAGCGAAAGGCTTCTTGAAGGAAAGATGTAACTCTGTGAGATGAATTAACAGAACACAAAGCAGTTTCTCAGAAAGCTTCTTTCCAGTTTTAACGGAAGATATTTCCTTTGTCACCATAGCCCTCTATGGGCTTCCAAATATCACTTTGCCAATTCCACAAGAACAGTCTTAGAGAAAGGCTTCTTGAGGGAAAGCTGTAACTCTGTGAGATGAATTAACAGAACACAAAGCAGTTTCTCAGAAAGCTTCTTTCCAGTATTTAACGGAAGATATTTCCTTTTCACCATAGCCCTCTGTGGGCTTCCAAATATCACTTTGCCAATTCCACAAGAACAGCCTTAGCGAAAGGCTTCTTGAAGGAAAGCTGTAACACTGTGAGATGAATTAACAGAACACAAAGCAGTTTCTCAGAAAGTTTCTTTCCAGTTTTAACGGAAGATATTTCCTTTTCACCATAGCCCTCTATGGGCTTCCAAATATCACTTTGCCAATTCCACAAGAACAGCATTAGCGAAAGGCTTCTTGAAGGAAAGATGTAACTCTGTGAGATGAATTATCAGAACAAAAGCCGTTTCTCAGAAAGCTTCTTTCCAGTTTTTAAAGGAAGATATTTCCTTTTCACCATAGCCCTCTAGGGGTTCCAAATATCACTTTGCAAATTCCACAAGAACAGTCTTAGAAAGGCTTCTTGAGGTGAAAGCTGTAACTCTCTGAGATGAATTAACAGAACACAAAGCAGTTTCTCAGAAAGCTTCTTTCCAGTTTTTAATGGAAGATATTTCCTTTGTCACCATAGCCCTCTATGGCTTCCAAATATCACTTTTCCAATTCCACAAGAACAGCCTTAGCGAAAGGCTTCTTGAAGGAAAGATGTAACTCTGTGAGATGAATTAACAGAACACAAAGCAGTTTCTCAAGCTTCTTTCCAGTATTTAACGGAAGATATTTCCTTTTCACCATAGCCCTCTGTAGGCTTCCAAATATCACTTTGAAATTTCCACAAGAACAGTCTTAGCGAAAGGTTTCTCCAGGGAAAGCTGTAACACTGTGAGATGAATTATCAGAACACAAAGCAGTTTCTCAAGCTTCTTTCCAGTTTTTAAGGAAGATATTTCCTTTTCACCATAGCCCTCTGTAGGCTTCCAAATATCACTTTGCCAATTCCACAAGAACAGTCTTAGCGAAAGGTTTCTCCAGGGAAAGCTGTAACTCTGTGAGATGAATTATCAGAACAAAAGCCGTTTCTCAGAAAGTTTCTTTCCAGTTTTTAAGGAAGATATTTCCTTTGTCACCATAGCCCTCTGTGGGCTTCCAAATATCACTTTGAAATTCCACAAGAACATATTTAGCGAAAGGCTTCTTGAAGGAAAGATGTAACTCTGTGAGATGAATTATCAGAACACAAAGCAGTTTCTCAAGCTTCTTTCCAGTATTTAACGGAAGATATTTTTTTCACCATAGCCCTCTATGGCTTCCAAATATCACTTTGAAATTCCACAAGAACAGTCTTAGAGAAAGGCTTCTTGAGGAAAGCTGTAACA
>JAKFHT010001153.1:0-36377 GCA_023783455.1 Erythrocebus patas
CTGGCTCAAAAGGACTCAAACCGGAACAAACAGGCTCAAACGGTTTTGACCTGCTCAAACCGGACTCAAACCGGACTAGACCGGCTCACACCGGTTTTGAATGGCTCAAACGGACTCAAACAGGAACAGACAGGCTCAAACAGGAACAGAGCAGCTCAAACCGGCTCACACCAGACCAGAACGGCTCAAACCGGCTCAAACCGGCTCAAACCGGACCAGAACATCTCAAACCGGTTTTCACCCGCTCAAACCGGTCTCATAGGGGTTTTGACCAGATCAAACCAGGCCAGACCGGCTCAAACCAGTTTTGACTGGCTGAAACCGGACTCAAACCGGCCCAGACCGGTTTCAATCGGTTTTGACAGGCTGAAACCGGACTAGACCGGCTCAAACCGAACCAGACCGGCTGAAACCGGTTTTGACTGGCTCAAACCGGACTAAAACATGACTGGACCGGCTCAAACTGGATCAATCCAGGCCAGACCGGCTCAAACCGGTTTTGACCAGCTCAAACCGGACTCAAACGGGTTTTGACCAAATCAAACCAGGCAAGACTGGCTCAAACCGATTTTGACCGGCTCAAACTGGACTCAAACCCGACCAGCCCGGCTCAAACCGGTTTTGAATGGCTCAAACTGGACTCAAACAGGAACAGACCGGCTCAAACTGTAACAGACCAGCTCAAACCGGCTCAAGCCAGACCAGACCGGCTCAAACTGCCTCAAACCTGACCAGAACATCTCAAACCGGCTTTCACCGGCTCAAACCGTACTCATACGGGTTTTGACCAGATCAAAGCAGGCCAGACCGTCTCCAATCGATTTTGACTGGCTCAAACCGGACTCAAACCGGACTAGACCGGCTCAAACCGGTTTTGAACGGCTCAAACGGGACTCAAACAGGAACAGACCGGCTGAAACAGTAACAGACCAGCTCAAACCGTCTCACACCAGACCAGAATGGCTCAAACCGGCTCAAACCAGACCAGAACATCTCAAACCGGTTTTCACCGGCTCAAACCGGTCTCATACGGGTTTTGACCAGATCAAACCAGGCCAGACCTGCTCAAACCGGTTTTGACCGGCTCAAACTGCACTCAAACCCGACCAGACCGGCTCAAACCGGTTTTGACCGGCTCAAACATACTCAAACCGGTTTTGACCATATTTATCCGGACCAGACCAGCTCAAAACGGTTTGGACCTGCTCAAACTGGACTCAAACCAGGCCAGACCGCTCAAACCGGTTTTGACCGGCTCAAACCAGACTCAAACGGACCAGACCGGCTCAAACCTGTTTTGACTGGCTCAAAAGGACTCAAACCGAACAACAGGCTCAAACCGGTTTTGACCGGCTGAAACCAGACTCAAACGGACTAGACCGGCTCACACGGTTTTGAATGGCTCAAACTGGACTCAAACAGGAACAGACCGGCTCAAACAGTAACAGACCGGCTCAAACCGGCTCAAGCCAGACCAGACCGGCTCAAACTGGCTCAAACCAGACCAGAACATCTCAAACCGGTTTTCACCGGCTCAAACCGGTCTCATACGGGTTTTGACCAGATCAAAGCAGGCCAGACCGTCTCCAATCGATTTTGACTGGCTCAAACCAGACTCAAACCGGACTAGACCGGTTCTAACCGGTTTTGAACGGCTCAAACTGGACTCAAACCAGGCCAGACTGGCTCAAACAGGAACAGAACAGCTCAAACCGGACTCAAACCGGACCAGACCGGCTCAAACCTGTTTTGACTGGCTCAAAAAGGACTCAAACCGGAACAAACAGGCTCAAACCGGTATTGACCGGTTCAAACCGGACTCAAACCGGACTAGACCGGCTCACACCGGTTTTGAATGGCTCAAACCGGACTCAAACAGGAACAGACAGGCTCAAGCAGGAACAGACCAGCTCAAACCGGCTCACACCAGACCAGAACGGCTCAAACCGGCTCAAACCGGACCAGAACATCTCAAACCGGTTTTCACCGCTCAAACCGGACCAGACCGGCTCAAACCAGTTTGACTGGCTGAAACGGACTCAAACCGGCCCAGACCGGTTTCAATCGGTTTTGACAGGCTCAAACCGGACTCAAACCGGCTCAAACCCAACCAGACCGGCTGAAACCGGTTTTGACTGGCTCAAACCGGACTAAAACATGACCGGACCGGCTCAAACTGGATCAATCCAGGCCAGACCGGCTCAAACGGTTTTGACCAGCTCAAACCGGACTCAAACGGTTTTGACCAAATCAAACCAGGCAAGACTGGCTCAAACCGATTTTGACCGGCTCAAACTGGATTCAAACCCGACAAGCCCGGCTCAAACCGGTTTTGAATTTCTCAAACTGGACTCAAACAGGAACAGACCGGCTCAAACAGTAACAGACCAGCTCAAACCGGCTCAAGCCAGACCAGACCGGCTCAAACTGCCTCAAACCTGACCAGAACATCTCAAACCGCCACGGCTCAAACCGGTACTCATACGGGTTTTGACCAGATCAAAGCAGGCCAGACCGTCTCAATCGATTTTGACTGGCTGAAACCGGACTCAAACCGGACTAGACCAACTCAAACTTGTTTTGAACGACTCAAACCGGACTCAAACAGGAACAGACCGGCTCAAACAGGAACAGACCAGCTCAAACCGGCTCACACCAGACCAGACCGGCTCAAACAGACTCAAACCGGACTCAAACCGGACCAGAACATCTCAAACCGGTTTTCACCGGCTGAAACTGGTCTCATAAGGGTTTTGACCAGATCAAACCAGGCCAGACCTGCTCAAACCGGTTTTGACCAGCTCAAACTGGACTAAAACCCAACCAGACCGGCTCAAACCGGTTTTGACCGGCTCAAACAGACTCAAACCGGTTTTGACCATATTTATCCGGACCAGACCTGCTCAAAACGGTTTTGACCTGCTCAAACCGGACTCAAACCAGGCCAGACCGGCTCAAACCGGTTTTGACCGGCTCAAACCGGACTCAAACCGGACCAGACCGGCTCAAACCTGTTTCCACTGGCTCAAAAAGGACTCAAACCGGAACAAACAGGCTGAAACCGGTTTTGACCGGCTGAAACCGGAGTCAAACCGGACTAGACCGGCTCACACCGGTTTTGAATGGCTCAAACTGGACTCAAACAGGAACAGACCGGCTCAAACAGTAACAGACCGACTCAAACCGGCTCAAGCCGGACCAGACCGGCTCAAACTGGCTCAAACCGGACCAGAACATTTCAAACCGGTTTTCACCGGCTCAAACCGTACTCATACATGTTTTGAACAGATCAAACCAGGCCAGACCCTCTCCAATCGATTTTGACTGGCTCAAGCCGGACTCAAACCGGACTAGACCGGCTCAAACCGGTTTTGAACGGCTCAAACGGGACTCAAACAGCAACAGACAGGCTCAAGCAGGAACAGACCAGCTCAAACCGACTCACACCAGACCAGAACGGCTCAAACCGGCTCAAACCGGACCAGAACATCTCAAACCGGTTTTCACCGGCTCAAACCGGTCTCATACGGGTTTTGACCAGATCAAACCAGGCCAGACCGGCTCAAACCGGTTTTGACAGGCTGAAACCGGACTCAAACCGGCCCAGACCGGTTTCAATCGGTTTTGACAGGCTCCTACTCTACCAGACCGGCTCAAACCGAACCAGACCGGCTGAAACCGGTTTTGACTTGCTCAAACCAAACTAAAATATGACCGGACCGGCTCAAACCTGATCAATCCAGGCCAGACCGGCTCAAACCGGTTTTCACCAGCTCAAACCGGACTCAAAAGGTTTTGACCAAATCAAACCAGGCCAGACCGGCTCAAACCAATTTTGACCGTCTCAAACTGGACTCAAACCCGTCGAGCCCGGCTCAAACCTGTTTTGACCGGCTCAAACAGACTCAAACTGGTTTTGACCGTATTTTTCCGGACCAGATCAGCTCAAAACGGTTTTGACCTGCTCAAACCGGACTCAAACCAGGCCAGACCGGCTCAAACCGGTTTTGACTGGCTCAAACCGGACTCAAACAGGACCAGACCGGCTCAAACCTGTTTTGACTGGCTCAAAAAGGACTCAAACCGGAACAAACAGGCTCAAACCGGTTTTGACCGGCTGAAACCTGACTCAAACCGGACTAGACCGGCTCACACCGGTTTTGAATGGCTCAAACCGGACTCAAACAGGAACAGACAGGCTCAAGCAGGAACAGACCAGCTCAAACCGGCTCACACCAGACCAGAACGGCTCAAACCGGCTCAAACCGGACCAGAACATCTCAAACCGGTTTTCACCGGCTCAAACCGGTCTCATACGGGTTTTGACCAGATCAAACAGGGCCAGACCGGCTCAAACCGGTTTTGACCGGCTGAAACCGGACTCAAACCGGCCCAGACCGGTTTCAATCGGTTTTGACAGGCTCATACTGGACCAGACCGGCTTAAACCAAACCAGACCGGCTGAAACCGGTTTTGACTTGCTCAAACCGAACTAAAACATGACCGGACCGGCTCAAATCGGATCAATCCAGGCCAGACCGGCTCAAACCGGTTTTGACCAGCTCAAACCGGACTCAAACGGGTTTTGACCAAATCAAACCAGGCCAGACCGGCTCAAACCAATTTTGACCGGCTCAAACTGGACTCAAACCCGACGAGCCCGGCTCAAACCGGTTTTGACCGGCTCAAACAGACTCAAACTGGTTTTGACCGTATTTTTCCGGACCAGATCAGCTCAAAACGGTTTTGACCTGCTCAAACCGGACTCAAACCAGGCCAGACCGGCTCAAACCGGTTTTGACTGGCTCAAACCGGACTCAAACCGGACCAGACCGGCTCAAACCTGTTTTGACTGGCTCAAAAACGACTCAAACCGGAACAAACAGGCTCAAACCGGTTTTGACGGGTTCAAACCGGACTCAAACCGGACTAGACCGGCTCACACCGGTTTTGAATGGCTCAAACCGGGCTCAAACAGGAACAGACTGGCTCAAGCAGGAACAGACAAGCTCAAACCGGCTCACACCAGACCAGAACGGCTCAAACCGGCTCAAACCGGACCAGAACATCTCAAACCGGTTTTCACCGGCTCAAACCGGTCTCATAGGGGTTTTGACCAGATCAAACCAGGCCAGACCGGCTCAAACCGGTTTTGACTGGCTGAAACCGGACTCAAACCGGCCCAGACCGGTTTCAATCGGTTTTGACAGGCTGAAACCGGACAAGACCGGCTCAAACCGAACCAGACCGGCTGAAACCGGTTTTGACTGGCTCAAACCGGACTAAAACATGACTGGACCGGCTCAAACTGGATCAATCCAGGCCAGACCGGCTCAAACCGGTTTTGACCAGCTCAAACTGGACTCAACGGGTTTTGACCAAATCAAACCAGGCCAGACTGGCTCAAACCGATTTTGACCGGCTCAAACTGCACTCAAACCCCACCAGCCTGGCTCAAACCGGTTTTGAATGGCTCAAACTGGACTCAAACAGCAACAGACCGGCTCAAACAGTAACAGACCGGCTCAAACCGGCTCAAGCCAGACCAGACTGGCTCAAACTGGCTCAAACCTGACCAGAACATCTCAAATCGGCTTTCACCGGCTCAAACCGTACTCATACGGGTTTTGACCAGATCAAAGCAGGCCAGACCGTCTCCAATCTATTTTGACTGGCTCAAACCGGACTCAAACCGGACTAGACCGGCTCAAACCGGTTTTGAACAGCTCAAACCGGACTCAAACAGGAACAGACAGGCTCAAGCAGGAACAGACCAGCTCAAACCGGCTCACACCAGATCAGAACGGCTCAAACCGGCTCAAACCGGACCAGAACATCTCAAACTGGTTTTCACCGGCTCAAACCGGTCTCATACGGGTTTTGACCAGATCAAACCAGGCCAGACCGGCTCAAACCGGTTTTGACTGGCTGAAACCGGACTCAAACCGGCCCAGACCGGTTTCAATCGGTTTTGACAGGCTCAAACCGTACAAGACCGGCTCAAACCGAACAGACCGGCTGAAACCGGTTTTGACTGGCTCAAACCAGAATAAAACATGACTGGACCGGCTCAAACCGGATCAATCCAGGCCAGAACGGCTCAAACCGGTTTTGACCAGCTCAAACCGGATTCAAACGGGTTTTGACCAAATCAAACCAGGCCAGACCGGCTCAAACCAATTTTGACCAGCTCAAACTGGACTCAAACCCGACCAGACCGGATCAAACCGGTTTTGACCGGCTCAAACAGACTCAAACTGGTTTTGACCGTATTTTTCCGGACCAGATCAGCTCAAAACGGTTTGGACCTGCTCAAACCGGACTCAAACCAGGCCAGACCGGCTCAAACCGGTTTTGAACGGCTCAAACCGGACTCAAAGTGGACCAGACCGGCTCAAACCTGTTTTGACTGGCTCAAAAAGGACTCAAACCGGAACAAACAGGCTCAAACCGGTTTTGACCGGCTGAAACCGGACTCAAACCGGACTAGACCGGCTCACACGGTTTTGAATGGCTCAAACCGCTCAAACCGGACCAGACCGGCTCAAACAGTAACAGACCGGCTCAAACCGGCTCAAGCCAGACCAGACCGGCTCAAACTGCCTCAAACCTGACCAGAACATCTCAAACCGGCTTTCACCACCTCAAACCGTACTCATACGAGTTTTGACCAGATCAAAGCAGGCCAGACCGTCTCCAATCGATTTTGACTGGCTCAAACCGGACTCAAACCGGACTAGACCGGCTCAAACCGGTTTTGAACGGCTCAAACCGGACTCAAACAGGAACAGTCAGCTCAAACAGGAACAGACCAGCTCAAACCAACTCACACCAGACCAGAACGGCTCAAACCGGCTCAATCCGGACCAGAACATCTCAAACCGGTTTTCACCGGCTCAAACCGGTCTCATACGAGTTTTGACCAGATCAAACCAGGCCAGACAGGCTCAAACCGGTTTTGACTGGCTGAAACCGGACTCAAACCGGCCCAGACCGGTTTCAATCGGTTTTCACAGGCTCAAACCGGTCCAGACCGGCTCAAACCGAACCAGACCGGCTGAAACCGGTTTTGACTGGCTCAAACCGGACTAAAATATGACTGGACCGGCTCAAACCGGACTCAAACCAGGCCAGACCGGCTCAAACCGGTTTTGACCAGCTCAAACCGGACTCAAACGGGTTTTGACCAAATCAAACCAGGCCAGACCGGCTCAAACCAATTTTGACCGGCTCAAACTGAACTCAAACCCGACCAGCCCGGCTCAAACCGGTTTTGACCGGCTCAAACAGGCTCAAACTGGTTTTGACCGTATTTTTCCGGACCAGATCAGCTCAAAACGGTTTTGACCTGCTCAAACCGGACTCAAACCAGGCCAGACCGGCTCAAACCGGTTTTGACCGGCTCAAACCAAACTCAAACCGGACCAGACCGGCTCAAACCTGTTTTGACTGGCTCAAAAAGGACTCAAACCGGAACAAACAGGCTCAAACCGGTTTTGACCGGCTGAAACCTGACTCAAACCGGACTAGACCGGCTCACACCGGTTTTGAATGGCTCAAACTGGACTCAAACAGGAACAGACAGGCTCAAACAGTAGCAGACCGGCTCAAACCGGCTCAAGCCAGACCAGACTGGCTCAAACTGGCTCAAACCAGACCAGAACATCTCAAACCGGTTTTCACCGGCTCAAACCGGTCTCATACGGGTTTTGACCAGATCAAACCAGGCCAGACCCTCTCCAATCGATTTTGACTGGCTCAAACCGGACTCAAACCGGACTAGACCGGCTCAAACCGGTTTTGAACGGCTCAAACCGGACTCAAACAGCAACAGACAGGCTCAAGCAGGAACAGACCAGCTCAAACCGGCTCACACCAGACCAGAACGGCTCAAACCGGCTCAAACCGGACCAGAACATCTCAAACTGGTTTTCACCGGCTCAAACCGGTCTCATACGGGTTTTGACCAGATCAAACCAGGCCAGACTGCTCAAACCGGTTTTGACTGGCTGAAACCAGACTCAAACCGGCCCAGACCGGTTTCAATCGGTTTTGACAGGCTCAAACCGGACAAGACTGGCTCAAACCGAACCAGACCGGCTCAAACCGGTTTTGACTGGCTCAAACGGACTCAAACCGGACTCAAACCCGACCAGACCGGCTCAAACCGGCTCAAACCTGTTTTGACTGGCTCAAACCGGCTCAAACGGACTCAAACCGGACAAACAGGCTCAAACCGGTTTTGACCGGCTGAAACGGACTCAAACCGGACTAGACCGGCTCAAACCGGTTTTGAATGGCTCAAACCGGACTCAAACAGGAACAGACAGGCTCAAACAGTAACAGACCGGCTCAAACAGACTCAAACCGGACTCAAACCGGACTCAAACCGACCAGACCATCTCAAACCGGTTTTCACCGGCTCAAACCGTACTCATACGGGTTTTGACCAGATCAAACCAGGCCAGACACTCTCCAATCGATTTTGACTGGCTCAAACCGGACTCAAACCGGACTAGACCGGCTCAAACCGGTTTTGAACGGCTCAAACCGGACTCAAACAGCAACAGACAGGCTCAAGCAGGAACAGACCAGCTCAAACCGGCTCACACCAGACCAGAACGGCTCAAACCGGCTCAAACCGGACCAGAACATCTCAAACTGGTTTTCACCGGCTCAAACCGGTCTCATACGGGTTTTGACCAGATCAAACCAGGCCAGACAGGCTCAAACCGGTTTTGACTGGCTCAAACCGGACTCAAACCAGCCCAGACCGGTTTCAATCGGTTTTGACAGGCTCAAACCGACTAGACCGCTCAAACCGAACCAGACCGGCTCAAACCGGTTTTGACAGGCTCAAACCGGCTCAAACCGGACTCAAACCAGCCCAGACCGGCTCAAACCGCTCAAACCGGACCAGAACATCTCAAACCGGTTTTGACAGGCTCAAACCGGCTCAAACCAATTTTGACCGGCTCAAACTGGACTCAAACCCGACCAGCCCGGCTCAAACCGGTTTTGACCGGCTCAAACAGACTCAAACTGGTTTTGACCGTATTTTTCCATACCAGATCAGCTCAAAACGGTTTTGACCTGCTCAAACCAGACTCAAACCAGGCCAGACCGGCTCAAACCGGTTTTGACCGGCTCAAACCGTACTCATACGGGTTTTGACCAGATCAAAGCAGGCCAGACCCTCTCCAATCGATTTTGACTGGCTCAAACCGGACTCAAATTGGACTAGACCGGCTCAAACCGGTTTTGAACGGCTCAAACCGGAATCAAACAGGAACAGACAGGCTCAAACAGGAACAGACCAGCTCAAACCGGCTCACACCAGACCAGAACGGCTCAAACCGGCTCAAACCGGACCAGAACATCTCAAACCGGTTTTCACCGGCTCAAACCGGTCTCATACCGGTTTTGACCAGATCAAACCAGGCCAGACCCTCTCCAATCGATTTTGACTGGCTCAAACCGGACTCAAACCGGACTAGACCGGCTCAAACCGGTTTTGAACGGCTCAAACTGAACTCAAACCCGACCAGCCCGGCTCAAACCGGTTTTGACCGGCTCAAACAGACTCAAACTGGTTTTGACCGTATTATTCCGGACCAGATCAGCTCAAAACGGTTTTGACCTGCTCAAACCGGACTCAAACCAGGCCAGACCGGCTCAAACCGGTTTTGACCGGCTCAAACCGGACTCAAAGCGGACCAGACCGGCTCAAACCTGTTTTGACTGGCTCAAAAAGGACTCAAACCGGAACAAACAGGCTCAAACCGGTTTTGACCGGCTGAAACCTGAGTCAAACCGGACTAGACCGGCTCAAACAGACTCAAACTGGACTCAAACAGGAACAGACAGCTCAAACAGTAACAGACCGGCTCAAACCGGCTCAAGCCAGACCAGACCGGCTCAAACTGCCTCAAACCTGACCAGAACATCTCAAACCGGTTTTCACCGGCTCAAACCGTACTCATACGGGTTTTGACCAGATCAAAGCAGGCCAGACCGTCTCCAATCGATTTTGACTGGCTCAAACCGGACTCAAACCGGACCAGACCGGCTCAAACCTGTTTCGACTGGCTCAAAAAGGACTCAAACCGGAACAAACAGGCTCAAACCGGTTTTGACCAGCTGAAACCTGACTCAAACCGGACTAGACCAACTCAAACTGGTTTTGAACGGTTCAAACCAAACTCAAACAGGAAAAGACCTGCTCAAACAGGAACAGACCAGCTCAAACCGGCTCACACCAGACCAGAATGGCTCAAACCGGCTCAAACCGGACCAGAACATCTCAAACCGGTTTTCACCGGCTGAAACCGGTCTCATACGAGTTTTGACCAGATCAAACCAGGCCAGACCTGCTCAAACCGGTTTTGACCGGCTCAAACTGGACTCAAACCCGACCAGACCGGCTCAAACCGGTTTTGACCGGCTCAAACCGACTCAAACCGGTTTTGACCAGCTCAAACGGACCAGAACATCTCAAACCGGTTTTGACCTGCTCAAACCGGACTCAAACCGGACCAGACCGGCTCAAACCTGTTTTGACTGGCTCAAACCGGAACAAACAGGCTCAAACCGGTTTTGACTGCCTGAAACCTGACTCAAACCGGACTAGACCGGCTCACACCGGTTTTGAATGGCTCAAACTGGACTCAAACAGGAACAGACCGGCTCAAACAGTAACAGACCGGCTCAAACCGGCTCAAGCCAGACCAGACCGGCTCAAACTGCCTCAAACCTGACCAGAACATCTCAAACCGGTTTTCACCGGCTCAAACCGTACTCATACGGGTTTTGACCAGATCAAAGCAGGCCAGACCGCTCAAACCAATTTTGACCGGCTCAAACCGGTTTTGACTGGCTCAAACCGGACTCAAACCGGACTAGACCAGCTCAAACCGGTTTTGAACGGCTCAAACCGGACTCAAACAGGGATAGACCAGCTCAAACAGGAACAGACCAGCTCAAACCGGCTCACACCAGACCAGAACGGCTCAAACCGGCTCAAACCGGACCAGAACATCTCAAACCGGTTTTCACTGGCTCAAACCGGTCTCATACGGGTTTTGACCAGATCAAACCAGGCCAGACCGGCTCAAACCAGTTTTGACTGGCTGAAACCGGAATCAAACTGGCCCAGACCGGTTTCAATCGGTTTTGACAGGCTCAAACCGGACCAGACCAGCTCAAACCAGACCAGACCAGCTCAAACCGGTTTTGACTGGCTCAAACCGGACTAAAATATGACTGGACCGGCTCAAACCGGATCAATCCAGGCCAGACCGGCTCAAACCGGATTTGACCAGCTCAAACCGGACTCAAACGGGTTTTGACCAAATCAAACCCGGCCAGACCGGCTCAAACCAATTTTGACCGGCTCAAACTGGACTCAAACCCGACCAGCCCGGCTCAAACCGGTTTTGAATGGCTCAAACTGGACTCAAACAGGAACAGACCGGCTCAAGCAGTAACAGACTGGCTCAAACCGGCTCAAGCCAGACCAGACCAGCTCAAACTGCCTCAAACCTGACCAGAATATCTCAAACCGGTTTTCACCGCCTCAAACCGTACTCATACGGGTTTTGACCAGATCAAAGCAGGCCAGACCGTCTCCAATCGATTTTGACTGGCTCAAACCGGACTCAAACCGGACTAGACCGGCTCAAACCGGTTTTGAATGACTCAAACCGGACTCAAACAGGAACAGACCGGCTCAAACAGGAACAGACCTGCTCAAACCGTCTCACACCAGACCAGAATGGCTCAAACCGGCTCAAACCGGACCAGAACATCTCAAACCGGTTTTCACCTGCTCAAACCGGTCTCATACGGGTTTTGACCAGATCAAACCAGGCCAGACCTGCTCAAACCGGTTTTGACCGGCTCAAACTGGACTCAAACCCGACCAGACCGCCTCAAACCAGTTTTGACCGGCTCAAACAGACTCAAACCGCTTTTGACCATATTTATCCGGACCAGACCAGCTCAAAACGGTTTGGACCTGCTCAAACCGGACTCAAACCAGGCCAGACCGGCTCAAACCGGTTTTGACCGGCTCAAACAGACTCAAACCGGACCAGACCGGCTCAAACCTGTTTCGACTGGCTCAAAAAGGACTCAAACCGGAACAAACAGGCTCAAACCGGTTTTGACCGGCTGAAACCGGACTCAAACCGGACTAGACCGGCTCACACCGGTTTTGAATGGCTCAAACTGGACTCAAACAGGAACAGACAGGCTCAAACAGTAACAGACCGGCTCAAACCGGCTCAAGCCAGACCAGACCAGCTCAAACTGGCTCAAACCTGACCAGAACATCTCAAACCGGTTTTCACCGGCTCAAACCGTACTCATACGGGTTTTGACCAGATCAAACCAGGCCAGACCCTCTCCAATCGATTTTGACTGGCTCAAACTGGACTCAAACCGACTAGACCGGCTCAAACCGGTTTTGACCGGCTCAAACCGGACTCAAACAGGAACAGACAGGCTCAAGCAGGAACAGACCAGCTCAAACCGACTCAAACCAGGCCAGACCGGCTCAAACCGGCTCAAACCGGACCAGAACATCTCAAACCGGTTTTCACCGGCTCAAACCGGTCTCATACGGTTTTGACCAGATCAAACCAGGCCAGACCGGCTCAAACCGGTTTTGACTGGCTGAAACCGGACTCAAACCGGCCCAGACCGGTTTCAATCGGTTTTGACAGGCTCAAACTGGCTCAAACCGGCTCAAACCGAACCAGATCGGCTGAAACCGGTTTTGACTTGCTCAAACCGGACTAAAACATGACCGGACCGGCTCAAACCGGATCAATCCAGGCCAGACCGGCTCAAACCGGTTTTGACCAGCTCAAACCGGACTCAAACGGGTTTTGACCAAATCAAACCAGGCCAGACCGTCTCCAATCGATTTTGACTGGCTCAAACTGGACTCAAACCTGACCAGACCGGCTCAAACCGGTTTTGACCGGCTCAAACAGACTCAAACCGGTTTTGACCATATTTATCCGGACCAGACCAGCTCAAAACGGTTTTGGCCTGCTCAAACCGGACTCAAACCAGGCCAGACCGGCTCAGACTGGTTTTGACCTGCTCAAACCGGACTCAAACCGGACCAGACCGGCTCAAACCTGTTTTGACTGGCTCAAAAAGGACTCAAACCGGAACAAACAGGCTTAAACCGGTTTTGACCGGCTGAAACCGGACTCAAACCGGACTAGACCGGCTCACACCGGTTTTGAATGGCTCAAACTGGACTCAAACAGGAACAGACCGGCTCAAACAGTAACAGACCGGCTCAAACCGGCTCAAGCCAGACCAGACCGGCTCAAACTGGCTCAAACCGGACCAGAACATCTCAAACCGGATTTCACCTGCTCAAACCGTACTCATACGGGTTTTGACCAGATCAAACCAGGCCAGACGCTCTCCAATCGATTTTGACTGACTCAAACCGGACTCAAACCGGACTAGACCGGCTCAAACCGGTTTTGAACGGCTCAAACCGGACTCAAACAGGAACAGACAGGCTCAAGCAGGAACAGACTAGCTCAAACCGGCTCACACCAGACCAGAACGGCTCAAACCGGCTCAAACCGGACCAGAACATCTCAAACCGGTTTTCACCGGCTCAAACCGGGCTCATACGGGTTTTGACCAGATCAAACCAGGCCAGACCGGCTCAAACCGGTTTTGACTGGCTGAAACTGGACTCAAACCGGCCCAGACCGGTTTCAATCGGTTTTGACAGGCTCAAACCGGACAAGACCGGCTCAAACCGAACCAGACCGGCTGAAACCGGTTTTGACTGGCTCAAACCGGACTAAAACATGACTGGACCGGCTCAAACCGGATCAATCCAGGCCAGACCGGCTCAAACCGGTTTTGACCAGCTCAAACCGGACTCAAACGGGTTTTGACCAAATCAAACCAGGCCACACTGGCTCAAACCGATTTTGACCGGCTCAAACTGGACTCAAACCCGACCAGTCCGGCTCAAACCGGTTTTGAATGCCTCAAACTGGACTCAAACAGGAACAGACCGGCTCAAACAGTAACAGACCGGCTCAAACAGGCTCAAGCCAGACCAGACCGGCTCAAACTGCCTCAAACCTGACCAGAACACCTCAAACCGGCTTTCACCAGCTCAAACCGTACTCATACGGGTTTTGACCAGATCAAAGCTGGCCAGACCGTCTCCAATCGATTTTGACTGACTCAAACCGGACTCAAACTGGACTAGACCGTCTCAAACCGGTTTTGAACGGCTCAAACCGGACTCAAACAGGAACAGACAGGCTCAAGCAGGAACAGACCAGCTGAAACCGGCTCACACCAGACCAGAACGGCTCAAACCGGCTCAAACCGGACCAGAACATCTCAAACCGGTTTTCACCGGCTCAAACCGGCCTCATACGGGTTTTGACCAGATCAAACCAGGCCAGACCGGCTCAAACCCGTTTTGACTGGCTGAAACCGGACTCAAACCGGCCCAGACCGGTTTCAATCGGTTTTGACAGGCTCAAACCGGACAAGACCGGCTCAAACCGAACCAGACCGGCTGAAACCGGTTTTGACTGGCTCAAACCGGACTAAAACATGACTGGACCGTCTCAAACCGGATCAATCCAGGCCAGACCGCTCAAACCAGACCAGAACGGCTCAAACCGGTTTTGACCAGCTCAAACCGGACTGAAACGTGTTTTGACCAAATCAAACCAGGCCAGACCGGCTCAAACCAATTTTGACCGGCTCAACCTGGACTCAAACCCGACCAGACCGGCTCAAACCGGTTTTGAATGGCTCAAACTGGACTCAAACAGGAACAGACCGGCTCAAACAGTAACAGACCGGCTCAAACCGGCTCAAGCCAGACCAGACCGTCTCAAACTGTCTCAAACCTGACCAGAACATCTCAAACCGGCTTTCACCGCCTCAAACCGTACTCATACGGGTTTGGACCAGATCAAAGCAGGCCAGACCGTCTCCAATCGATTTTGACTGGCTCAAACCGGACTCAAACCGGACTAGACCGGCTCAAACCGGTTTTGAACGGCTCAAACCGGACTCAAACAGGAACAGACCGGCTCAAACAGGAACAGACCAGCTCAAACCGTCTCACACCAGACCAGAATGGCTCAAACCGGCTCAAACCGGACCAGAACATCTCAAACCGGTTTTCACCAGCTCAAACCGGTCTCATACGGGTTTTGACCAGATCAAACCAGGCCAGACCTGCTCAAACCGGTTTTGACCGGCTCAAACTGGACTCAAACCCGACCAGACCGGCTCAAACCGGTTTTGACCGGCTCAAACAGACTCAAACCGGTTTTGACCATATTTATCCGGACCAGACCAGCTCAAAACGGTTTTGACCTGCTCAAACCGGACTCAAACCAGGCCAGACCGGCTCAAACCGGACTCAAACCGGACCAGACCGGCTCAAACCTGTTTCGACTGGCTCAAAAAGGACTGAAACCGGAACAAACAGGCTCAAACGGGTTTTGATCGGCTGAAACCGGACTCAAACCGGACTAGACCGGCTCACGCCGGTTTTGAATGGCTCAAACTGGACTCAAACAGGAACAGGCCGGCTCAAACAGTAACAGACCGGCTCAAACCAGCTCAAGCCAGACCAGACTGGCTCAAACTGCCTCAAACCTGACCAGAACATCTCAAACCGGCTTTCACCGGCTCAAACCGTACTCATACGGGTTTTGACCAGATCAAAGCAGGCCAGACCGTCTCCAATCGATTTTGACTGGCTCAAACCGGACTCAAACCGGACTAGACCGGCTCAAACCGGTTTTGACCAGCTCAAACCGCTCAAACCGGACTCAAACAGGAACAGACCGGCTCAAACAGGAACAGACCAGCTCAAACCGTCTCACACCAGACCAGAATGGCTCAAACCGGCTCAAACCGGACCAGAACATCTCAAACCGGTTTTCACCGGCTCAAACCGGTCTCATACGGGTTTTGACCAGATCAAACCAGGCCAGACCTGCTCAAACCGGTTTTGACCGGCTCAAACTGGACTCAAACCCGACCAGACCGGCTCAAACCGGTTTTGACCGGCTCAAACAGACTCAAACCGGTTTTGACCATATTTATCCGGACCAGACCAGCTCAAAACGGTTTGGACCTGCTCAAACCGGACTCAAACCAGGCCAGACCGGCTCAAACCGGACTCAAACCGGACCAGACCGGCTCAAACCTGTTTCGACTGGCTCAAAAAGGACTGAAACCGGAACAAACAGGCTCAAACGGGTTTTGATCGGCTGAAACCGGACTCAAACCGGACTAGACCGGCTCACGCCGGTTTTGAATGGCTCAAACTGGACTCAAACAGGAACAGACCGGCTCAAACAGTAACAGACCGGCTCAAACCGGCTCAAGCCAGACCAGACCGGCTCAAACTGCCTCAAACCTGACCAGAACATCTCAAACCGGCTTTCACCGCCTCAAACCGTACTCATACGGGTTTTGACCAGATCAAAGCAGGCCAGACCGTCTCAATCGATTTTGACTGGCTCAAACCGACTCAAACCGGACTAGACCGCTCAAACTGGCTCAAACCTGTTTTGACTGGCTCAAACGGACTCAAACCGGACTCAAACAGGAACAGACTGGCTCAAACAGGAACAGACCAGCTCAAACCGGCTCACACCAGACCAGAACGGCTCAAACCGCTCAAACCGGACCAGAACATCTCAAACCGGTTTTCACCGGCTCAAACAGGTCTCATACGGGTTTTGACCAGATCAAACCAGGCCAGACCGGCTCAAACCGGTTTTGACTGGCTGAAACCGGACTCAAACCGACCCAGACCGGTTTCAATCGGTTTTGACAGGCTCATACTGGCCCAGACCAGCTCAAACCGAACCAGACCGGCTGAAACCGGTTTTGACTTGCTCAAACCGGACTAAAACATGACCGGACCAGCTCAAACCGGATCAATCCAGGCCAGACCGGCTCAAACCGGTTTTGACCAGCTCAAACCGGACTCAAACGGGTTTTGACCAAATCAAACCAGGCCAGACCGGCTCAAACCAGTTTTGACCGGCTCAAACTGGACTCAAACCCGACCAGCCCGGCTCAAACCGGTTTTGACAGGCTCAAACAGACTCAAACTGGTTTTGACCGTATTTATCCGGACCAGATCAGCTCAAAACGGTTTTGACCTGCTCAAACCAGACTCAAACCAGGCCAGACCGGCTCAAACCGGTTTTGACCTGCTCAAACCGGACTCAAACCGGACCAGACCGGCTCAAACCTGTTTTGACTGGCTCAAAAAGGACTCAAACCGGAACAAACAGGCTCAAACCGGTTTTGACCGGCTGAAACCGGACTCAAACCGGACTAGACCGGCTCACACCGGTTTTGAATGGCTCAAACTGGACTCAAACAGGAACAGACCGGCTCAAACAGTAACAGACCGGCTCAAACCGGCTCAAGCCAGACCAGACCGGCTCAAACTGGCTCAAACCTGACCAGAACACCTCAAACCGGTTTTCACCGGCTCAAACCGTACTCATACGGGTTTTGACCAGATCAAACCAGGCCAGACCGTCTCAAACCGATTTTGACCGGCTCAAACTGGATTCAAACTGGACCAGACCGGCTCAAACCGGTTTTGAACGGCTCAAACCGGACTCAAACAGGAACAGACAGGCTCAAACAGGAACAGACCAGCTCAAACCGGCTCACACCAGACCAGAACGGCTCAAACCGGCTCAAACCGGACCAGAACATCTCAAACCGGTTTTCACCGGCTCAAACCGGTCTCATACGGGTTTTGACCAGATCAAACCAGGCCAGACCGGCTCAAACCGATTTTGACCGGCTCAAACCGGACTCAAACCGGCCCAGACCGGTTTCAATCGGTTTTGACAGGCTCAAACCAGACCAGACCAGCTCAAACCGATCCAGACCGGCTGAAACCGGTTTTGACTGGCTCAAACCGGACTAAAACATGACCGGACCGGCTCAAACCGGATCAATCAAGGCCAGACCGGCTCAAAACGGTTTTGACCGTCTCAAACTGGACTCAAACCCGACCAGACCGGCTCAAACCAGTTTTGACCGGCTCAAACAGACTCAAACCGGTTATGACCATATTTATCCGGACCAGATCAGCTCAAAACGGTTTTGGCCTGCTCAAACCGGACTCAAACCAGGCCATACCGGCTCAGACTGGTTTTGACCAGCTCAAACCGGACTCGAACCGGACCAGACCGGCTCCAACCTGTTTTGACTGGCTCAAAAAGGACTCAAACCGGAACAAACAGGCTCAAACCGGTTTTGACCGGCTGAAACCGGACTCAAACCGGACTAGACCGGCTCACACCGGTTTTGAATGGCTCAAACTGGACTCAAACAGGAACAGACCGGCTCAAACAGTAACAGACCGGCTCAAACCGGCTTAAGCCAGACCAGACCGCTCAAACTGGACTCAAACCGGACCAGAACATCTCAAACCGGTTTTCACCAGCTCAAACCGGACTCAAACGGGTTTTGACCAGATCAAAGCAGGCCAGACCGCTCAAACCGGCTCAAACCGATTTTGACTGGCTCAAACCAGACTCAAACCGACTAGACCGCTCAAACCGGTTTTGAACGGCTCAAACCGGACTCAAACAGGAACAGACAGGCTCAAGCAGGAACAGACCAGCTCAAACCGGCTCACACCAGACCAGAACGGCTCAAACCAGCTCAAACCAGACCAGAACATCTCAAACCGGTTTTCACCGCTCAAACCGGTCTCATACGGGTTTTGACCAGATCAAACCAGGCCAGACCTGCTCAAACCGGTTTTGACCGGCTCAAACTGGACTCAAACCGACCAGACCGGCTCAAACCGGTTTTGACCGGCTCAAACAGACTCAAACCGGTTTTGACCATATTTATCCGGACCAGACCAGCTCAAAACGGTTTTGACCTGCTCAAACCGGACTCAAACCAGGCCAGACCGGCTCAAACCGGTTTTGACCGCTCAAACCGACTCAAACCGGACCAGACCGGCTCAAACCTGTTTTGACTGGCTCAAAAGGACTCAAACCGAACAAACAGGCTCAAACCGGTTTTGACAGGCTCAAACCGGACTCAAACCGGACTAGACCGGCTCACACCGGTTTTGAATGGCTCAAACTGGACTCAAACAGGAACAGACAGGCTCAAACAGTAACAGACCGGCTCAAACCGCTCAAGCCAGACCAGACCGGCTCAAACTGGCTCAAACCAGACCAGAACATCTCAAACCGGTTTTCACCGGCTCAAACCGGTCTCATACGGGTTTTGACCAGATCAAAGCAGGCCAGACCGTCTCCAATCGATTTTGACTGGCTCAAACTGGACTCAAACCGACCAGACCGCTCAAACCGACTAGACCGGCTCAAACCGGTTTTGAACGGCTCAAACCGGACTCAAACCAGGCCAGACTGGCTCAAACAGGAACAGACCAGCTCAAACCGGACTCAAACCGGACCAGACCGGCTCAAACCTGTTTTGACTGGCTCAAAAAGGACTCAAACCGGAACAAACAGGCTCAAACCGGTTTTGACCGGTTCAAACCGGACTCAAACCGGACTAGACCGGCTCACACCGGTTTTGAATGGCTCAAACCGGACTCAAACAGGAACAGACAGGCTCAAGCAGGAACAGAGCAGCTCAAACCGGCTCACACCAGACCAGAACGGCTCAAACCGGCTCAAACCGGACCAGAACATCTCAAACCGGTTTTCACCGGCTCAAACCGGTCTCATACGGGTTTTGACCAGATCAAACCAGGCCAGACCGGCTCAAACCAATTTTGACCGGCTCAAACTGGACTCAAACCGGCCCAGACCGGTTTCAATCGGTTTTGACAGGCTCAAACCGGACAAGACCGGCTCAAACCGAACCAGACCGGCTGAAACCGGTTTTGACTGGCTCAAACCGGACTAAAACATGACTGGACCGGCTCAAACTGGCTCAAACCAGACCAGACCGGCTCAAACCGGTTTTGACCAGCTCAAACCGGACTCAAACGGGTTTTGACCAAATCAAACCAGGCCAGACTGGCTCAAACCGATTTTGACCGGCTCAAACTGGACTCAAACCGACCAGCCCGGCTCAAACCGGTTTTGAATGGCTCAAACTGGACTCAAACAGGAACAGACCGGCTCAAACTGTAACAGACCAGCTCAAACCGGCTCAAGCCAGACCAGACCGCTCAAACTGCCTCAAACCTGACCAGAACATCTCAAACCGGCTTTCACCGCTCAAACCGCTCAAACCGTACTCATACGGGTTTTGACCAGATCAAAGCAGGCCAGACCGCTCAAACTGGCTCAAACCGATTTTGACTGGCTCAAACCGGACTCAAACCGGACTAGACCGCTCAAACCGGTTTTGAACGGCTCAAACCGGACTCAAACAGGAACAGACCGCTCAAACAGTAACAGACCAGCTCAAACCGACTCACACCAGACCAGAATGGCTCAAACCGGCTCAAACCAGACCAGAACATCTCAAACCGGTTTTCACCGGCTCAAACCGGTCTCATACGGGTTTTGACCAGATCAAACCAGGCCAGACCTGCTCAAACCGGTTTTGACCGGCTCAAACTGGACTCAAACCGACCAGACCGGCTCAAACCGGTTTTGACCGCTCAAACAGACTCAAACCGGTTTTGACCATATTTATCCGGACCAGACCAGCTCAAAACGGTTTGGACCTGCTCAAACCGGACTCAAACCAGGCCAGACTGCTCAAACCGGTTTTGACCGGCTCAAACCAGACTCAAACCGGACCAGACCGCTCAAACCTGTTTTGACTGGCTCAAAAGGACTCAAACCGAACAAACAGGCTCAAACCGGTTTTGACCGCTGAAACCGGACTCAAACCGACTAGACCGGCTCACACCGGTTTTGAATGGCTCAAACTGGACTCAAACAGGAACAGACAGGCTCAAACAGTAACAGACCGCTCAAACCGGCTCAAGCCAGACCAGACCGGCTCAAACTGGCTCAAACCAGACCAGAACATCTCAAACCGGTTTTCACCGCTCAAACCGGTCTCATACGGGTTTTGACCAGATCAAAGCAGGCCAGACCGCTCCAATCGATTTTGACTGGCTCAAACCGACTCAAACCGGACTAGACCGGCTCAAACCGGTTTTGAACGGCTCAAACCGGACTCAAACCAGGCCAGACCGGCTCAAACAGGAACAGACCAGCTCAAACCGACTCAAACCGACCAGACCGGCTCAAACCTGTTTTGACTGGCTCAAAAGGACTCAAACCGAACAAACAGGCTCAAACCGGTTTTGACCGGCTCAAACCGACTCAAACCGGACTAGACCGCTCACACCGGTTTTGAATGGCTCAAACCGGACTCAAACAGGAACAGACAGGCTCAAGCAGGAACAGACCAGCTCAAACCGCTCACACCAGACCAGAACGGCTCAAACCGCTCAAACCGACCAGAACATCTCAAACCGGTTTTCACCGCTCAAACCGGTCTCATACGGGTTTTGACCAGATCAAACCAGGCCAGACCGGCTCAAACCAATTTTGACCGGCTCAAACTGACTCAAACCGCCCAGACCGGTTTCAATCGGTTTTGACAGGCTCAAACCGGACCAGACCGGCTCAAACCGAACCAGACCGGCTGAAACCGGTTTTGACTGGCTCAAACCGGACTAAAACATGACTGGACCGGCTCAAACTGGCTCAAACCAGACCAGACCGGCTCAAACCGGTTTTGACCAGCTCAAACCGACTCAAACGGGTTTTGACCAAATCAAACCAGGCCAGACTGGCTCAAACCGATTTTGACCGGCTCAAACTGGACTCAAACCGACCAGACCGGCTCAAACCGGTTTTGAATGGCTCAAACTGACTCAAACAGGAACAGACCGCTCAAACAGTAACAGACCAGCTCAAACCGGCTCAAGCCAGACCAGACCGGCTCAAACTGCCTCAAACCTGACCAGAACATCTCAAACCGGCTTTCACCGCTCAAACCGTACTCATACGGGTTTTGACCAGATCAAAGCAGGCCAGACCGCTCCAATCGATTTTGACTGGCTCAAACCGACTCAAACCGACTAGACCGCTCAAACCGGTTTTGAACGGCTCAAACCGGACTCAAACAGGAACAGACCGGCTCAAACAGTAACAGACCAGCTCAAACCGCTCACACCAGACCAGAATGGCTCAAACCGCTCAAACCAGACCAGAACATCTCAAACCGGTTTTCACCGCTCAAACCGTCTCATACGGGTTTTGACCAGATCAAACCAGGCCAGACTGCTCAAACCGGTTTTGACCGCTCAAACTGGACTCAAACCGACCAGACCGGCTCAAACCGGTTTTGACCGGCTCAAACAGACTCAAACCGGTTTTGACCATATTTATCCGGACCAGACCAGCTCAAAACGGTTTGGACCTGCTCAAACCGGACTCAAACCAGGCCAGACCGGCTCAAACCGGTTTTGACCGGCTCAAACCAGACTCAAACCGGACCAGACCGGCTCAAACCTGTTTTGACTGGCTCAAAAGGACTCAAACCGAACAAACAGGCTCAAACCGGTTTTGACCGCTGAAACCGGACTCAAACCGACTAGACCGCTCACACCGGTTTTGAATGGCTCAAACTGACTCAAACAGGAACAGACCGGCTCAAACAGTAACAGACCGGCTCAAACCGGCTCAAGCCAGACCAGACCGGCTCAAACTGCCTCAAACCTGACCAGAACATCTCAAACCGGTTTTCACCAGCTCAAACCGACTCATACGGGTTTTGACCAGATCAAAGCAGGCCAGACCGCTCAATCGATTTTGACTGGCTCAAACCGACTCAAACCGGACTAGACCGGCTCAAACCGGTTTTGAACGGCTCAAACCGGACTCAAACAGGAACAGACAGGCTCAAACAGGAACAGACCAGCTCAAACCGGCTCACACCAGACCAGAACGGCTCAAACCGCTCAAACCGACCAGAACATCTCAAACTGGTTTTGACCAGATCAAACCAGGCCAGACTGCTCAAACCGGTTTTGACCAGATCAAACCAGGCCAGACCGCTCAAACTGCTCAAACCGGTTTTGACCGGCTGAAACCGGACTCAAACCGGCCCAGACCGGTTTCAATCGGTTTTGACAGGCTCAAACCGGACCAGACCGGCTCAAACCGAACCAGACCGGCTGAAACCGGTTTTGACTGGCTCAAACCGGACTAAAACATGACTGGACCGGCTCAAACCGATCAATCCAGGCCAGACCGGCTCAAACCGGTTTTGACCAGCTCAAACCGGACTCAAACGGGTTTTGACCAAATCAAACCAGGCCAGACCGGCTCAAACCAATTTTGACCGGCTCAAACTGGACTCAAACCGACCAGACCGGCTCAAACCGGTTTTGAATGGCTCAAACCGACTCAAACCGGTTTTGACCATATTTATCCGGACCAGACCAGCTCAAACCGGTTTTGACCTGCTCAAACCGACTCAAACCAGGCCAGACTGCTCAAACCGGTTTTGACCGGCTCAAACCGACTCAAACCGACCAGACCGCTCAAACCTGTTTTGACTGGCTCAAAAGGACTCAAACCGAACAAACAGGCTCAAACCGGTTTTGACCAGCTCAAACCGGACTAAAACATGACTGGACCGGCTCAAACCGGTTTTGAATGGCTCAAACCGACTCAAACAGGAACAGACCGGCTCAAACAGGAACAGACCAGCTCAAACCGGCTCACACCAGACCAGAACGGCTCAAACTGCTCAAACCGACCAGAACATCTCAAACCGGTTTTCACCGGCTCAAACCGGTCTCATACGGGTTTTGACCAGATCAAACCAGGCCAGACCGCTCAAACCGGACCAGACCGGCTCAAACCGGACTCAAACCGGCCCAGACCGGTTTCAATCGGTTTTGACAGGCTCAAACCGGACCAGACCAGCTCAAACCGGACCAGACCAGCTCAAACCGGTTTTGACTGGCTCAAACCGGACTAAAACATGACTGGACCGGCTCAAACCGGATCAATCCAGGCCAGACCGGCTCAAACCAATTTTGACTGGCTCAAACTGGACTCAAACCGACCAGCCCGGCTCAAACCGGTTTTGAATGGCTCAAACCGGACTCAAACAGGAACAGACCGGCTCAAACAGTAACAGACCGCTCAAACCGCTCAAACCAGACCAGACCGGCTCAAACTGCCTCAAACCTGACCAGAACATCTCAAACCGGCTTTCACCGCTCAAACCGCTCAAACCGTACTCATACGGGTTTTGACCAGATCAAAGCAGGCCAGACCTCTCCAATCGATTTTGACTGGCTCAAACCGACTCAAACCGGACTAGACCGGCTCAAACCGGTTTTGAACGGCTCAAACCGACTCAAACAGGAACAGACAGCTCAAACAGGAACAGACCAGCTCAAACCGACTCACACCAGACCAGAACGGCTCAAACCGGCTCAAACCGGACCAGAACATCTCAAACCGGTTTTCACCGGCTCAAACCGTCTCATACGGGTTTTGACCAGATCAAACCAGGCCAGACAGGCTCAAACCGGTTTTGACTGGCTGAAACCGACTCAAACCGCCCAGACCGGTTTCAATCGGTTTTGACAGGCTCAAACCGGACCAGACCGCTCAAACCGAACCAGACCGGCTGAAACCGGTTTTGACTGGCTCAAACCGACTAAAACATGACTGGACCGGCTCAAACCGGATCAATCCAGGCCAGACCGGCTCAAACCGGTTTTGACCAGCTCAAACCGACTCAAACGGGTTTTGACCAAATCAAACCAGGCCAGACCGGCTCAAACCGGTTTTGACCGGCTCAAACTGGACTCAAACCGACCAGACCGGCTCAAACCGTCTCATACGGTTTTGACCAGCTCAAACCGACTCAAACCGGTTTTGACCATATTTATCCGGACCAGACCAGCTCAAAACGGTTTTGACCTGCTCAAACCGGACTCAAACCAGGCCAGACCGCTCAAACCGGTTTTGACCGGCTCAAACCGGACTCAAACCGACCAGACCGGCTCAAACCTGTTTTGACTGGCTCAAAAGGACTCAAACCGAACAAACAGGCTCAAACCGGTTTTGACCGGCTGAAACCGGACTCAAACCGGACTAGACCGGCTCAAACCGGCTCACACCGGTTTTGAATGGCTCAAACTGGACTCAAACAGGAACAGACCGGCTCAAACAGTAACAGACCGGCTCAAACCGGCTCAAGCCAGACCAGACCGCTCAAACTGGCTCAAACCGACCAGAACATCTCAAACCGGTTTTCACCGGCTCAAACCAGACTCAAACCGGTTTTGACCAGATCAAACCAGGCCAGACCTCTCCAATCGATTTTGACTGGCTCAAACCGGACTCAAACCGGACTAGACCGGCTCAAACCGGTTTTGAACGGCTCAAACCGGACTCAAACAGGAACAGACAGGCTCAAACAGGAACAGACCAGCTCAAACCGGCTCACACCAGACCAGAACGGCTCAAACCGCTCAAACCGACCAGAACATCTCAAACCGGTTTTCACCGGCTCAAACCGGTCTCATACGGGTTTTGACCAGATCAAACCAGGCCAGACCGCTCAAACCGGTTTTGACTGGCTGAAACCGACTCAAACCGGACCAGACCGGTTTCAATCGGTTTTGACAGGCTCAAACCGGACTAGACCGGCTCAAACCGAACCAGACCGGCTGAAACCGGTTTTGACTGGCTCAAACCGGACTAAAACATGACTGGACCGGCTCAAACTGGACTCAAACCGACCAGACCGCTCAAACCGGTTTTGACCAGCTCAAACCGGACTCAAACGGGTTTTGACCAAATCAAACCAGGCCAGACCGGCTCAAACCAATTTTGACCGGCTCAAACTGGACTCAAACCGACCAGCCCGGCTCAAACCGGTTTTGACCGGCTCAAACAGACTCAAACTGGTTTTGACCATATTTATCCGGACCAGACCAGCTCAAAACGGTTTTGACCTGCTCAAACCGGACTCAAACCAGGCCAGACCGGCTCAAACCGGTTTTGACCGCTCAAACTGGACTCAAACCGACCAGACCGGCTCAAACCGGTTTTGACCGGCTCAAACAGACTCAAACTGGTTTTGACCATATTTATCCGGACCAGACCAGCTCAAAACGGTTTTGACCTGCTCAAACCGGACTCAAACCAGGCCAGACCGCTCAAACCGGTTTTGACCGCTCAAACCGGACTCAAACCGGACCAGACCGGCTCAAACCTGTTTTGACTGGCTCAAAAGGACTCAAACCGAACAAACAGGCTCAAACCGGTTTTGACCGGCTGAAACCGGACTCAAACCGACTAGACCGGCTCACACCGGTTTTGAATGGCTCAAACTGGACTCAAACAGGAACAGACAGGCTCAAACAGTAACAGACCGGCTCAAACCGGCTCAAGCCAGACCAGACCGGCTCAAACTGGCTCAAACCGACCAGAACATCTCAAACCGGTTTTCACCGCTCAAACCGTACTCATACGGGTTTTGACCAGATCAAACCAGGCCAGACCTCTCCAATCGATTTTGACTGGCTCAAACCGGACTCAAACCGACTAGACCGCTCAAACCGGTTTTGAACGGCTCAAACCGACTCAAACAGGAACAGACAGGCTCAAGCAGGAACAGACCAGCTCAAACCGCTCACACCAGACCAGAACGGCTCAAACCGCTCAAACCGACCAGAACATCTCAAACCGGTTTTCACCGCTCAAACCGGTCTCATACGGGTTTTGACCAGATCAAACCAGGCCAGACCGCTCAAACCGGTTTTGACTGGCTGAAACTGACTCAAACCGCCCAGACCGGTTTCAAACCGGTTTTGACAGGCTCAAACCGGACCAGACCGGCTCAAACCGAACCAGACCGCTGAAACCGGTTTTGACTGGCTCAAACTGGACTCAAACAGGAACAGACCGGCTCAAACCGGATCAATCCAGGCCAGACCGGCTCAAACCGGTTTTGACCAGCTCAAACCGGACTAGACCGCTCAAACCGGTTTTGACCAGATCAAACCAGGCCAGACCGGCTCAAACCAATTTTGACCGGCTCAAACTGGACTCAAACCGACCAGCCCGGCTCAAACCGGTTTTGACCGGCTCAAACAGACTCAAACTGGTTTTGACCGTATTTTTCCGGACCAGATCAGCTCAAAACGGTTTTGACCTGCTCAAACCGGACTCAAACCAGGCCAGACCGGCTCAAACCGGTTTTGACGGCTCAAACCGACTCAAACCGACCAGACCGGCTCAAACCTGTTTTGACTGGCTCAAAAGGACTCAAACCGAACAAACAGGCTCAAACCGTTTTGACCGGCTGAAACCGGACTCAAACCGACTAGACCGCTCACACCGGTTTTGAATGGCTCAAACTGACTCAAACAGGAACAGACCGGCTCAAACAGTAACAGACCGGCTCAAACCGGCTCAAGCCAGACCAGACCGGCTCAAACTGGCTCAAACCTGACCAGAACATCTCAAACCGGTTTTCACCGCTCAAACCGTACTCATACGGGTTTTGACCAGATCAAACCAGGCCAGACAGGCTCAAACCGGTTTTGACTGGCTCAAACCGACTCAAACCGACTAGACCGGCTCAAACCGGTTTTGAACGGCTCAAACCGACTCAAACAGGAACAGACTGGCTCAAACAGGAACAGACCAGCTCAAACCGCTCACACCAGACCAGAACGGCTCAAACCGGCTCAAACCGACCAGAACATCTCAAACCGGTTTTCACCGGCTCAAACCGTCTCATACGGTTTTGACCAGATCAAACCAGGCCAGACCGCTCAAACCGGTTTTGACTGGCTGAAACCGACTCAAACCGCCCAGACCGTTTCAATCGGTTTTGACAGGCTCAAACCGGACCAGACCAGCTCAAACCGACTCACACCAGACCAGACGGCTCAAACCGGTTTTGACTGGCTCAAACGGACTCAAACCGACTAAAACATGACCGGACCGGCTCAAACCGGATCAATCCAGGCCAGACCGGCTCAAACCGGTTTTGACCAGCTCAAACCGGACTCAAACGGGTTTTGACCAAATCAAACCAGGCCAGACCGGCTCAAACCAATTTTGACCGCTCAAACTGGACTCAAACCGACCAGACCGGCTCAAACCGGTTTTGACCGGCTCAAACAGACTCAAACCGGTTTTGACCATATTTATCCGGACCAGATCAGCTCAAAACGGTTTTGACCTGCTCAAACCGACTCAAACCAGGCCAGACCGCTCAAACCGGTTTTGACCGCTCAAACCGGACTCAAACCGGACCAGACCGGCTCAAACCTGTTTTGACTGGCTCAAAAGGACTCAAACCGAACAAACAGGCTCAAACCGGTTTTGACCGGCTGAAACCGGACTCAAACCGACTAGACCGGCTCACACCGGTTTTGAATGGCTCAAACTGGACTCAAACAGGAACAGACCGGCTCAAACAGTAACAGACCAGCTCAAACCGGCTCAAGCCAGACCAGACCGGCTCAAACTGGCTCAAACCGGACCAGAACATCTCAAACCGGTTTTCACCAGCTCAAACCGGACTCATACGGGTTTTGACCAGATCAAACCAGGCCAGACCCTCCAATCGATTTTGACTGGCTCAAACCGACTCAAACCGGACTAGACCGGCTCAAACCAATTTTGACCGGCTCAAACCGGACTCAAACAGGAACAGACAGGCTCAAGCAGGAACAGACCAGCTCAAACCGGCTCACACCAGACCAGAACGGCTCAAACCGACTCAAACCAGACCAGAACATCTCAAACCGGTTTTCACCGCTCAAACCGGTCTCATACGGGTTTTGACCAGATCAAACCAGGCCAGACCTGCTCAAACCGGTTTTGACCAGCTCAAACCGGACTCAAACCAGACCAGACCGGCTCAAACCGGTTTTGACCGCTCAAACAGACTCAAACCGGTTTTGACCATATTTATCCGGACCAGACCAGCTCAAAACGGTTTTGACCTGCTCAAACCGGACTCAAACCAGGCCAGACCGGCTCAAACGGTTTTGACCAGCTCAAACCGGACTCAAACCGACCAGACCGCTCAAACCTGTTTTGACTGGCTCAAAAGGACTCAAACCGGAACAAACAGGCTCAAACCGGTTTTGACAGGCTCAAACCGGACTCAAACCGGACTAGACCGGCTCACACCGGTTTTGAATGGCTCAAACTGGACTCAAACAGGAACAGACAGGCTCAAACAGTAACAGACCGGCTCAAACCGGCTCAAGCCAGACCAGACCGGCTCAAACTGGCTCAAACCGGACCAGAACATCTCAAACCGGTTTTCACCGGCTCAAACCGTACTCATACGGGTTTTGACCAGATCAAAGCAGGCCAGACCTCTCCAATCGATTTTGACTGGCTCAAACCGACTCAAACCGGACTAGACCGGCTCAAACCGGTTTTGAACGGCTCAAACCGACTCAAACCGGACTCAAACAGGAACAGACTGGCTCAAACCGCTCACACCAGACCAGAACGGCTCAAACCGACTCAAACCAGACCAGAACATCTCAAACCGGTTTTCACCGCTCAAACCGGTCTCATACGGGTTTTGACCAGATCAAACCAGGCCAGACTGCTCAAACCGGTTTTGACCATATTTATCCGGACCAGACCAGCTCAAAACGGTTTTGACCTGCTCAAACCGACTCAAACCAGGCCAGACCGCTCAAACCGGTTTTGACCGCTCAAACCGACTCAAACCGACCAGACCGCTCAAACCTGTTTTGACTGGCTCAAAAGGACTCAAACCGAACAAACAGGCTCAAACCGGTTTTGACTGCTCAAACCGACTCAAACCGGACTAGACCGGCTCACACCGGTTTTGAATGGCTCAAACTGGACTCAAACAGGAACAGACAGGCTCAAACAGTAACAGACCGGCTCAAACCGCTCAAGCCAGACCAGACCGGCTCAAACTGGCTCAAACCGGACCAGAACATCTCAAACCGGTTTTCACCGGCTCAAACCGTCTCATACGGGTTTTGACCAGATCAAAGCAGGCCAGACCGCTCAATCGATTTTGACTGGCTCAAACCGACTCAAACCGGACTAGACCGGCTCAAACCGGTTTTGACAGGCTCAAACCGGCTCAAACCGACTCAAACCAGGCCAGACTGGCTCAAACAGGAACAGACCAGCTCAAACCGGACTCAAACCGACCAGACCGGCTCAAACCGGTTTTGAATGGCTCAAACTGGACTCAAACAGGAACAGACCGGCTCAAACAGTAACAGACCGGCTCAAACGGACTCAAACCGGACCAGACCGCTCAAACCTGTTTTGACTGGCTCAAAAGGACTCAAACCGGAACAAACAGGCTCAAACCGGTTTTGACAGGCTCAAACCGGACTCAAACCGGACTAGACCGCTCAAACCGGCTCACACCGGTTTTGAATGGCTCAAACTGGACTCAAACAGGAACAGACAGGCTCAAACAGTAACAGACCGGCTCAAACCGGCTCAAGCCAGACCAGACCGGCTCAAACTGGCTCAAACCGGACCAGAACATCTCAAACCGGTTTTCACCGGCTCAAACCGGTCTCATACGGGTTTTGACCAGATCAAACCAGGCCAGACCGCTCAATCGATTTTGACTGGCTCAAACCGGACTCAAACCGGACTAGACCGGCTCAAACGGTTTTGACCAGCTCAAACCGGACTCAAACCAGACCAGACAGGCTCAAACCGGCTCAAACCGGACCAGACCAGCTCAAACCGGACTCAAACCGACCAGACCGCTCAAACCGGCTCAAACCGGATCAAACCAGGCCAGACTGCTCAAACCGGTTTTGACCGCTCAAACAGGAACAGACCGGCTCAAACCGTTTTGACCGGCTCAAACCAGACTCAAACCGGACTCAAACCAGACCAGACCGGCTCAAACTGCCTCAAACCTGACCAGAATATCTCAAACCGGTTTTGACCGGCTCAAACCGTACTCATACGGGTTTTGACCAGATCAAAGCAGGCCAGACCGCTCAAACCGTTTTCACCGCTCAAACCGATTTTGACTGGCTCAAACCGGACTCAAACCGGACTAGACCGCTCAAACCGGTTTTGAACGGCTCAAACCGGACTCAAACAGGAACAGACCGGCTCAAACAGGAACAGACCAGCTCAAACCGGCTCACACCAGACCAGAACGGCTCAAACCGGCTCAAACCGGACCAGAACATCTCAAACCGGTTTTCACCGGCTCAAACCGGTCTCATACGGGTTTTGACCAGATCAAACCAGGCCAGACCGGCTCAAACCGGTTTTGACTGGCTGAAACCGGACTCAAACCGCCCAGACCGGTTTCAATCGGTTTTGACAGGCTCAAACCGGACCAGACCGGCTCAAACCGAACCAGACCGGCTGAAACCGGTTTTGACTGGCTCAAACCGGACTAAAACATGACTGGACCGGCTCAAACCGGATCAATCCAGGCCAGACCGGCTCAAACCGGTTTTGACCAGCTCAAACCGGACTCAAACGGGTTTTGACCAAATCAAACCAGGCCAGACCGGCTCAAACCAATTTTGACCGGCTCAAACTGGACTCAAACCGACCAGCCCGGCTCAAACCGGTTTTGACCGGCTCAAACAGACTCAAACTGGTTTTGACCATATTTATCCGGACCAGACCAGCTCAAAACGGTTTTGACCTGCTCAAACCGGACTCAAACCAGGCCAGACCGGCTCAAACCGGTTTTGACCGGCTCAAACCGGACTCAAACCGACCAGACCGGCTCAAACCTGTTTTGACTGGCTCAAAAGGACTCAAACCGGAACAAACAGGCTCAAACCGGTTTTGACCGCTGAAACCGGACTCAAACCGGACTCAAACCGGACTAGACCGGCTCACACCGGTTTTGAATGGCTCAAACTGACTCAAACAGGAACAGACCGGCTCAAACAGTAACAGACCGGCTCAAACCAGACTCAAACCAGGCCAGACCGGCTCAAACTGCCTCAAACCTGACCAGAACATCTCAAACCGGCTTTCACCGGCTCAAACCGTACTCATACGGGTTTTGACCAGATCAAAGCAGGCCAGACCGCTCAAACCGGACCAGACCGCTCAATCGATTTTGACTGGCTCAAACCGACTCAAACCGGACTAGACCGGCTCAAACCAATTTTGACCGGCTCAAACCGGACTCAAACAGGAACAGACAGGCTCAAGCAGGAACAGACCAGCTCAAACCGCTCACACCAGACCAGAACGGCTCAAACCGGCTCACACCAGACCAGAACATCTCAAACCGGTTTTCACCGCTCAAACCGTCTCATACGGGTTTTGACCAGATCAAACCAGGCCAGACCGCTCAAACCGGTTTTGACTGGCTCAAACCGACTCAAACCGCCCAGACCGGTTTCAAACCGGTTTTGACAGGCTCAAACCGGACCAGAACATCTCAAACCGGTTTTCACCGGCTCAAACCGGACTCATACGGGTTTTGACCAGATCAAACCAGGCCAGATTGGCTCAAACCTGTTTTGACTGGCTGAAACCGGACTCAAACCGGCCCAGACCGGTTTCAATCGGTTTTGACAGGCTCAAACCGGACTAGACCGCTCAAACCGAACCAGACCGGCTGAAACCGGTTTTGACTGGCTCAAACCGGACTAAAACATGACTGGACCGGCTCAAACAGGAACAGACCAGCTCAAACCGGCTCAAACCGGTTTTGACCAGCTCAACCGGACTCAAACGCCTTTTGACCAAATCAAACCAGGCCAGACCGGCTCAAACCAATTTTGACCGGCTCAAACTGCCTCAAACCGGACGAGAACATCTCAAACCGGCTTTCACCGCTCAAACCGCTCAAACCGCTCAAACCGTACTCATACGGGTTTTGACCAGATCAAACCAGGCCAGACAGGCTCAAACCGGTTTTGACTGGCTCAAACCGATTTTGACTGGCTCAAACCGGACTCAAACCGGACTAGACCGCTCAAACTGCTCAAACCGGTTTTGAATGGCTCAAACCGGTTTTGACTGGCTCAAACAGGAACAGACCGGCTCAAACAGGAACAGACCAGCTCAAACCGGCTCACACCAGACCAGAATGGCTCAAACCGGCTCAAACCGGACCAGAACATCTCAAACCGGTTTTCACCGGCTCAAACCGGTCTCATACGGGTTTTGACCAGATCAAACCAGGCCAGACCTGCTCAAACCGGTTTTGACCGGCTCAAACTGGACTCAAACCGACCAGACCGGCTCAAACCGGTTTTGACTGGCTCAAACAGACTCAAACCGGTTTTGACCATATTTATCCGGACCAGACCAGCTCAAACCGGTTTTGACCGGCTCAAACCGGACTCAAACCGGACCAGACCGGCTCAAACCTGTTTTGACTGGCTCAAAAAGGACTCAAACCGGAACAAACAGGCTCAAACCGGTTTTGACCGGCTCAAACCGGACTCAAACCGGACTAGACCGGCTCACACCGGTTTTGAATGGCTCAAACTGGACTCAAACAGGAACAGACAGGCTCAAACAGTAACAGACCGGCTCAAACCGGCTCAAACCAGACCAGACCGGCTCAAACTGGCTCAAACCGGACCAGAACATCTCAAACCGGTTTTCACCGGCTCAAACCGTCTCATACGGGTTTTGACCAGATCAAACCAGGCCAGACCTCTCCAATCGATTTTGACTGGCTCAAACCGGACTCAAACCGGACTAGACCGGCTCAAACCGGTTTTGAACGGCTCAAACCGGACTCAAACAGGAACAGACAGGCTCAAGCAGGAACAGACCAGCTCAAACCGGCTCACACCAGACCAGAACGGCTCAAACCGGCTCAAACCGGACCAGAACATCTCAAACCGGTTTTCACCGGCTCAAACCGGTCTCATACGGGTTTTGACCAGATCAAACCAGGCCAGACCGGCTCAAACCGGTTTTGACTGGCTGAAACCGGACTCAAACCGGCCCAGACCGGTTTCAATCGGTTTTGACAGGCTCAAACCGGACCAGACCGGCTCAAACCAGGCCAGACCGGCTCAAACCGGTTTTGACCGGCTCAAACCGGACTCAAACCGGACCAGACCGGCTCAAACCTGTTTTGACTGGCTCAAAAAGGACTCAAACCGGAACAAACAGGCTCAAACCGGTTTTGACTGGCTGAAACCGGACTCAAACCGGACTAGACCGGCTCACACCGGTTTTGAATGGCTCAAACTGGACTCAAACAGGAACAGACTGGCTCAAACAGGAACAGACCGGCTCAAACCGGCTCAAGCCAGACCAGACCGCTCAAACTGCCTCAAACCTGACCAGAACATCTCAAACCGGCTTTCACCGGCTCAAACCGCTCAAACCGTACTCATACGGGTTTTGACCAGATCAAAGCAGGCCAGACCTCTCCAATCGATTTTGACTGGATCAAACCGGACTCAAACCGGACCAGACCAGCTCAAACCGGTTTTGAACGGCTCAAACCGGACTCAAACAGGAACAGACCGGCTCAAACAGGAACAGACCAGCTCAAACCTGCTCACACCAGGCCAGAACGGCTCAAACCGACTCAAACCGGACCAGAACACCTCAAACCGGTTTTCACCGGCTCAAACCGGTCTCATACTTGTTTTGACCAGATCAAACCAGGCCAGACCGGCTCAAACCGGTTTTGACTGGCTGAAACCGGACTCAAACAGGCCCAGAACGGTTTCAATTGGTTTTGACAGGCTCAAACCGGACCAGACCGGCTCAAACCAGACCAGAACGGCTCAAACCGGTTTTGACTGGCTCAAACAGACTCAAACCGGACCAGACCGGCTCAAACCTGTTTTGACTGGCTCAAAAAGGACTCAAACCGGAACAAACAGGCTCAAACCGGTTTTGACTGGCTGAAACCGGACTCAAACCGGACTAGACCGGCTCACACCGGTTTTGAATGGCTCAAACTGGACTCAAACAGGAACAGACTGGCTCAAACAGACTCAAACAGGAACAGACCGGCTCAAACCGGCTCAAGCCAGACCAGACCGCTCAAACTGCCTCAAACCTGACCAGAACATCTCAAACCGGCTTTCACCGCTCAAACCGCTCAAACCGCTCAAACCGTACTCATACGGGTTTTGACCAGATCAAAGCAGGCCAGACCTCTCCAATCGATTTTGACTGGCTCAAACCGGACTCAAACCGGACTAGACCGGCTCAAACCGGTTTTGAACGGCTCAAACCGGACTCAAACAGGAACAGACCGGCTCAAACAGGAACAGACCAGCTCAAACCGCTCACACCAGACCAGAACGGCTCAAACCGGCTCAAACCGGACCAGAACATCTCAAACCGGTTTTCACCGGCTCAAACCGGTCTCATACGGGTTTTGACCAGATCAAACCAGGCCAGACCGCTCAAACCGGTTTTGACTGGCTCAAACCGGACTCAAACCGGCCCAGACCGGTTTCAATCGGTTTTGACAGGCTCAAACCGGACCAGACCAGCTCAAACCGGACCAGACCGGCTCAAACCGGTTTTGACTGGCTCAAACCGGACTAAAACATGACTGGACCGGCTCAAACCGGATCAATCCAGGCCAGACCGGCTCAAACCGGTTTTGACCAGCTCAAACCGGACTCAAACGGGTTTTGACCAAATCAAACCAGGCCAGACCGGCTCAAACCAATTTTGACCGGCTCAAACTGGACTCAAACCGACCAGCCCGGCTCAAACCGGTTTTGACTGGCTCAAACAGACTCAAACTGGTTTTGACCATATTTATCCGGACCAGATCAGCTCAAAACGGTTTTGACCTGCTCAAACCGACTCAAACCAGGCCAGACCGGCTCAAACCGGTTTTGACTGGCTCAAACCGGACTCAAACCGGACCAGACCGGCTCAAACCGGTTTTGACTGGCTCAAAAGGACTCAAACCGAACAAACAGGCTCAAACCGGTTTTGACCGCTCAAACTGGACTCAAACAGGAACAGACAGCTCAAACCGGTTTTGACCGCTCAAACTGCTCAAACCGGTTTTGACCGCTGAAACCGGTTTTGAATGGCTCAAACCGGTCTCATACGGGTTTTGACCAGATCAAACCAGGCCAGACTCTCCAATCGATTTTGACTGGCTCAAACCGGTTTTGACCGGCTCAAACCGGCTCAAACCTGTTTTGACTGGCTGAAACTGACTCAAACCGGACCAGAACATCTCAAACCGGTTTTGAATGGCTCAAACCGGTTTTGAATGGCTCAAACTGGACTCAAACAGGAACAGACAGCTCAAACCGGTTTTGACAGGCTCAAACCGACCAGACCGGCTCAAACCGGTTTTGAACGGCTCAAACCGGTTTTGAATGGCTCAAACTG
>JAKFHT010001154.1:0-36339 GCA_023783455.1 Erythrocebus patas
GATTAACACACCTTAGGCAGAGAAACCCACCTGCATAATAAAAGTTCAGGGTGGGCGGCTACCATTGATTTGTGTTCTAGGCAAATGGCACACCTGGTCTAACAAGTTTATTACACCCTACATTAATCAGACACCACCCCCTCACCAGCTTATCTATAAACCCTCCTGCATTTCACCACAGACCAGCAGTCCATTTCTCCAGACCTCTGTCTGTGGCAGAGAGCTATTCTCTTTCTTTCTCCTATTAAACTTCTGCTCTCAATGTCATTATCTGCATGTCCACGTCCCAGTTTTCCATAGCTGTGAGACAATGAATCTTGAGTGTTACTCCAGACTATGAAGCTGTTTTACTATGAATGCATACTTCTGATTATGCAGTCTCCTGCTTACAATGTTTTAAATGGCTTTCCATTAAAATAAAATTTAAAAGTCCTTTATGGCCTGAAAGCCTACACCAGGTGATGCCTAGCTTCATCTGTGAGCACCTCATTTCTTTTCTTGCTATACCATAATGACTGTATCGGCCAGGGTTGATTGTTATATAAGCCACAGAAGCGAGTTCTGTGCAATTTAAGCAAAAGGGGGAATATATTACCTATTTTTGCTTGTTGCAGAGAATTAAGTGCAATGCCTGTCTCGTAATTCTGGAAGGACAGAAATAAGCTTAGTTTTAAGAGTTAGATGAACAAGAATTAACTAATAGGCTTCATTTTACTACCATTGGACTAACATAGGTCTGACCATTTTCTGCCCTTTTGAGTACATGTTTAAAGTTTAAACACCCAAGAGAAACTATTATTGTCTTGGCATGGGTCACATGTTCAGCCATGGGCCAAGAGGGTATGAAATGTGGGAGGCACAATTCACAGATAGAAAATATAATGCTATTTGGGAAAGAATATAATGCTATTTGAAAGGAATTCTGAGTAAGTAAAAACAACAGAAATTGTTTCTAAGGATTTCTTATTAGTCGATGCGTCACTTTTGCAGAGATACCTGCTCTAAACTGTTAATCTCAGTGGTCATCTTTTAAAATTCTGTCAAAGCACATTTTAACTTTTTGTTGGGAACAGACCCCTCAAAATTTGGCCATAAACTGGTCCCAAAACTGGTCATAAACAAAATCTCTGCAGTACTGTGACATGTTCATGATGGCCATGATGCCCATGCTGGAAGGTTGTGGGTTTACTGGAATGAGGGCAAGGAACACCTGGCCCACCCAGGGCAGAAAACTGCTTAAAGGCGTTCTTAAACCATAAACAATAGCATGAGAGATCTGTGCCTTAAGGACATGCTCCTGCTGCAGATAGCTAGCCAAACTCATCCCTTTATTTTGGCCCATCCCTTTGTTTCCCATAAAGAATACTTTTAGTTAATCTATAATCTATAGAAACAATGCTTATCACTGGCTTGCTGTTAATAAATATGTGAGTAAATCTCTGTTTGAGGCTTTCAGCTCTGAAGGCTATGAGACCCCCGATTTCCCACTCCACACCTCTATATTTCTGTGTTTGTGTGTCTTTAATTCCTCTAGCACTGCTGGGTTAGGGTCTCTGTGAGCTGGTCTCAGCAACTTTTCATGATAACATTAATATATGTATGATTTTATAATCTCTATTTCCTTCACTTTAAGTTTCATAAAGGCAAGAATGACATCTATTTAGTTTTTTCTGTAGTATTATTACATCTATTATTTTATCTGGACATAAAAGGCACACATGATTTATATAATACTGTAAAATAAAGTAAATTATGCAAAATTTTACTGATGTAGTCAATTAAATGACGTTAAAATATTTAAAAGAATTTTATAATGGAATAGAAAAATGTGTGTGTTAAAAATAAAAAGAACTGAAAATTCTGTATTTGGTATATAGGCAATTATATAGAAGAAAACAAAACCACAGACTATGCACTAAAATGCTTGAAAAATACTTTATCACTTTTTCATTTATGAAGCTTAGTTTTGATAGACTCAAAATTCTTGGCTGGCTTTTATAAGGTTCCAAGCTAAAAGCAGGAGGACCCCAATCCTCTGGTTTGTAAGGTTTTTGCTGAGAAATTAGCTGTTAGTCTGACAGGTTTTTGTTTTTTTTTTTTTTTTTTTTTTTTTTATAGGTTACCTGATACTCTGTCTCACAGCTCTTAAAATTTTTTCCTTCCCATTGAGTTTTTTCAGACAAACAAGTGCTGGGGGAATTTGCCACCACCAAACCAGCACTACAAGAAATGCTAAAGGAAGTTCTAAATTTTAAAACAAATGCTTGATATACACCAAAATAGAATCTCCTTAAAGCATAAATCTCACAGGGCCTTTAAAACAATAACATAATAAATAAAACAAAGTGTCTAAGTAACAACTAACAGGATTAATTGAACAACACCTCACATCTTAACATTAACATTGAATGTAAATGACCTAAATGCTTCACATAAAAAAAAATACAATGACAGAATGGATAAAAATCCACCAATCAAATGTCTGCTGTCTTCAAGATAGTCACCTAACACATAAAGACTCATGAAACTTAAGGTAAAAAGGTGGAAAAAGATATTCCACGAAAACAAAAAATGAAAGCAAGCAGGAGTAGCTATTCTTTTATCAAACAAAACAAACCTAAAGCTACAAAAGTCTGTTGCTTTAAGGTCTGTATACTTTTTATATTTATAAAAGACAAAGAAGGATACTATGTAATAATAAAAGGATTAATCCAATGGGAAGGTCAGTATCCTTTTTGTTTTAAAAAGACAAAGAAGGATACTATGTAATAATAAAAGGATTAATCCAATGGGAAGGTCAGTATCCTTTTTTGACTTAAAAAGAAAAAGAAGGATACTACATAATGATAAAAGGATTAGTCCAACAAGAAGATATTACGATTCTACATTTATAGGCATCTGAAGCTGGAGCTCCCAGATTTATAAAACAATTCTTATTAATGAGAAGTGACAACATGCTAGCAGCCCTCACTCATTCTTTTTTTTTTTTTTTATAGGTTACCTGATACTCTGTCTCACAGCTCTTAAAATTCTCTCCTTCACATTGACTTTTTTCAGACAAACAAGTGCTGGGGGAATTTGCCACTTCCAAACCAACACTACAAGAAATGCTAAAGGGAATTCTAAATTTTAAAACAAAAGCTTGCTATACAGCAAAATAGAACCTCCTTAAAGCATAAAACTAACAGGGCCTATAAAACAATAACACAATGAAAAATACAAAGTGTCTAAGTAACAACAGGATTAATTGAATACCTCACATCTTAACATTAACATTGAATGTAAATGGCCTAAATGCTCCAAGTAAAAGAATATAGAATGACAGAATGTATAAAAATCCACCAACCACATATTCGCTGTCTTCAAGAGAGTCACCTAACACATAAGGACTCATGAAACTTAAGGTAAAAAGGTGGAAAATGATATTCCACAAAAATGAAAACTAAAAGCAAGCAGGAGTAGCTATTCTTATATCAAACAAAACAAACCTTAAAGCTACAAAGCTTTGTTGCTGTACAGTCTGTATCCTTTTTAATATTTAAAAAAAGACAAAGAAGGATACTATATAATGATAAAAGGATTAATCCAACAGGAAGGTCAGTTTCCTTTTTTGTCTTAAAAAAAGACAAAGAAGGATACTATATAATGATAAAAGGATTAGTCCAACAGGAAGGTCAGTTTCCTTTTTGTCTTAAAAAGACAAAGAAGAATACTATATAATGATAAAAGGATTAATCCAACAGGAAGGTCAGTTTCCTTTTTGTCTTAAAAAGACAAAGAAGAATACTATATAATGATAAAAGGATTAATCCAACAGGAAGGTCAGTTTCCTTTTTGTCTTAAAAAGACAAAGAAGGATACTATATAATGATAAAAGGATTAATCCAACAGGAAGGTCAGTTTCCTTTTTTGTCTTAAAAAAAGACAAAGAAGAATACTATATAATGATAAAGGATTAGTCCAACAAGAAAATATTACAATCCCAAATTTATAGGCATCTAACACTGGAGCTCCAGATTTATAAAACAATTCTTATTAATGAGAAGTGACAACATGCTAGCAGCCCTCACTCATTCTTTTTTTTTTTTTTTTTTTTTTTTGAGACAGAGTCTCGCTCTGTTGCCCAGGCTGGAGTGCAGTGGCCGGATCTCAACTCACTGCAAGCTCCGCCTCCTGGGTTTGCGCCATTCTCCTGCCTCAGCCTCCCGAGTAGTGGGACTACAGGCGCCTGCCACCTCGCCTGGCTATTTTTTTGTATTTTTTAGTAGAGACAGGGTTTCACTGTGTTAGCCAGGATGGTCTTGATCTTCTGACCTCGTGATCCGCCCATCTCAGCCTCCCAAAGTGCTGGGATTACAGGCTTGAGCCACCACGCCCAGCCCCTCACTCACTCTTGGTACCTCCTTGGTCTTGGGGTCCACTCTGGCCATGCTTGAGGAACCCTTCAGCCTGCCACTGCACTATGAGCCCTCTCTGGGGCTGGCCAAGGCGAGCTGGCTCCCTCTGCTTGCAAGGAGCTGTGGAAGGAGAGGCACTGGCAGGAGTAGGGGCTGCACATGGCACTCGTGGGCTGGTGCAGGTTCTGGGTGGGTAGGGGTTCTGCGTGCCCTGCATTTGGTGTGGCCGGCTGGTGCCTGCTGGGCTTGACTGGGGGCAAGCTCCCTCTGGGCTGCCAGAGTTCCTGGGCTAGGTGCCACAGTCCCCTGGTGAGTACCATTGAGAGGTAAAGCCAGCTGGGCTTCTGGGTCTAGTGGGGACCTGGAGAACTTTTCTGTCTAGCTAAAGGTTTGTAAATGCACCAATCAGCACTCTGTGTCTAGCTAAAGGTTTCTAAATTCACCAATCAGTACTCTGTGTCTAGCTAAAGGTTTCTAAACTCACCAATCAGCACTCTGTGTCTAGCTAATCTGGTGGGGGACTTGGAGAACTTTTGTGTCTAGCTAAAGGATTATAAACACACCAATCAGCATTCTGTGTCTAGCTAAAGATGTCAATCTAGACATTCTGTGTCTAGATTGTAAATGCACAAATCAACACTCTATCAAAACGAACCAATCAACTCTCTGTAAAATGGATCAGTCAACGCTCTTTAAAATGGACCAATCAGCTCTCTCTAAAATGGACCAATCAGCAGAATATGGGTGGGGATAGTTAAGGGAATAAAAGCAGGCCACCTGAGCCAACAGGGGCAACCAGCTCAGGTCCCTTTCCATGCTGTGGAAGCTTTGTTCTTTTGCTCTTTGCAATAAATCTTGCTGCTGCTCACTCTTTAGGTCCATGCCGCCTTTATGAGCTGTAATACTCAAGGTGAAGGTCTGCAGCTTCACTTCTGAAGCCAGTGAGATCACGAACCAACCAGGCGGAATGAACAACTCCAGACACACCGCCTTTATGAGCTATAACATTCACTGTGAAGGTGTGCAGCTTAACTCCTGAAGCCAGGGAGACCACGAACCCACCAGAAGGAATGAATAACTCCAGATGCGCTGCCTTTAAGAGCTGTAACACTCACCGCAAAGGTCTGCAGCTTCACTCCTGAAGTCAGTGAGACCATGAACCCACCAGACGGAAGAAACTCCAGACACATCTGAACATCTGAAGGAACAAACTCCAGACACACCATCTTTAAGAACTCTAACACTCACTGTGAGGGTCCGTGGCTTCATTCTTGAAGTCAGCGAGACTAATAACCCACCAATTCCGGACACACTAACACCTGAGAACTCAGAAAAACAGCAACACAGTAATAATGGGGAACTTCAATACTTTACTGACAGCACTACACAAATCATCAAGACATAAAGTAAAGAAGAAGCTATGAATTTAAATTACACTCTAGAACAAATACACCTAACAGGCATTCACAGAACGTTCTTCTCCCAAACTGCAGAATATGCATTCTTCTCTTCAGCACATGGAAAATTCTTCAAGATATACCATATAATAGGCCACCAAAAAACAAGTCTCAATAAATTTAGAGAAATCAAAATCATATCAAGAATTTTCTCAGATCACAGTGAAATAAAACTGGAAATTACCTTCAAAAGGAACCCTTAAAACTCTAAAAATAAATGAAAATTCAACAATCTTCTCTTGATTAATGTTTGAGTTAAAATTAAATCAAGATGGAAATTTAACAATTATTTAAAATGAACAATAATAATGACACAAATTATCCAAACATCTGGGATACTGCAAAAATGGTGCTAAGAGAAAGTTTATAGCATTAAATGCCTACATCAAAAAGTCTGAAAGAGCACAAATAGACAGCTAAGATCACAGTTCAAGAAACTAGAGAAACAAGAACAAATACACCCAAACAAAGCAGAAAGCAAGAAACAACAAAGATAAGAGCAGAACTGAAGGACATTGAAACAAAAAATAGAAAAGATAAATGAAACAAAAAGCTGTTTTTTTGAAAAGATAAACAAAATTGAGAGCCCATTTGAAGACTAGTCAAGAAAAGAAAAGAGAAAATCTAAATAAGCTCAGTTAGAAATAAAACTGGACATATTACAATCAATAACACAAAAATTATAAAAAATTATTTAAGGCTACTATGAGCACTTTTACATGTACAGACTAGGAAATCTAGAGAAAATTGACAGATCTTTGAAAATATACAACCCTCTTAAATCAGTAAGAAATAGAAACCATGAAGAACCCAATAACAAGCAGCAAGATGGAATTGGTAATAAAAAGAAAGTTGCCAACAACCAGAAAGGCTAAAACCAGAGGGATTCACAGCTGAATTTGATTAGACATTCAAAGAAGAATTGGTAGTATTTCTACTAATATTATTCCAAAAAATAAAGAAAGAGGAAATGTTTCCTAAACTATTCTATGCAGCCAGTATCATACTAATAGTAAAACCAGCAAAGGCTACAACAAAAACGGACATCTACAGACCAATGTCCCTGATGAACATATATGCAAAACTTCTCAACAATATACAGCTAACTGAATTCAACAGTACATCAAAAAGATAATACATCATGACAAAGTAGGTTTTATCCTAGGGATGCAGGGACGGTTTAACATATGCAAGTCAATAAATGTGATACGTCTTATGAACAGAATTTTTTTAAAAGTATGATCATCTCGAAAATGCAGAAAAAGTATTTGATAAAATCCAGAATTATATTATGATAAATTTCCTCAACAAAATAGGCATAGAAGGCACTTACTTCAAACAAATAAAAGCCATTTATGACAAACCCACTACCAACATCATACTAAATAAGAAAATTTGAAAACATTCCCCTTGAGAACTGCAACAAGACAAGGATGCCCACTTTTATCACTTATATTCAGCATAGTAGTGGAAGTCCTGGCCAGAGCAATCAAACAAGAGAAATACATAAAGGGCATCCAACCTGGAAAAGAGGAATCAAGCTGTTTCTGTTCACTGGTGGTATGATCGTATACTTAAAATACTCAAAATGCTCATCTAAAAAGCCTCCAGATTTTATAAACAGATTTAGTAAAGTCTTAGGATACAAAATCAAGGTACACAAATTAGTAGCACTGCTATACACCAAAAACAATGAAGCTGAGAATCAAATTAAGAACTCAATCTGTTTTACAATAGCTGCAAAAATAAATAAATGAATAAATAAATAAAATACTTAGAAATATATTTAACAAAAAAAGTGAAAGAGCTCTCTACAAGGAAACTTACAAAACACTGCTGAAAGAAATCATGGATGACCCAAACAAGTGGAAACATATTTCATGCTCATAGATTGTGACATGGTTAAGTTTGTGTCCTTACACTAACCTCATTTTTACTTATAATTCCCATAATCCCCGTTTGTCAAGAAAGAGACTAGGTGGAGGTAATTGGATCATGGGGGTGATTTCCCCCATGCTATTTTTGTGGTAGTAAATTCTTATAAATCTGATGGTTTTATAAGAGTTTGATAGTTCCTCCTGTGTTCATTCTCCCTCCTGCTGCCAAGTGAAGAAGGTGCCTTGCTTGCTTCCCCTTTACCTTCCACCATAATTGTAAGTTTTGTGAGTCCTCCCAAGCCCTGTGGAACTGTGAGTCAATTAAATCTCTTTCCATTATATTTTATTATATATAAATATTTTTATATTACATATATAATATGTAAATATTATATATAAATAAATATATATATATATATATATATATATATATATATATATATATATATATATATATATATATATATATATATATATATATATATATATATATATATATATATATATATATATATATATATATATATATATATATATATATATATATATATATATATATATATATATATATATATATATATATATATATATATATATATATATATATATATATATATATATATATATATATATATATATATATATATATATATATATATATATATATATATATATATATATATATATATATATATATATATATATATATATATATATATATATATATATATATATATATATATATATATATATATATATATATATATATATATATATATATATATATATATATATATATATATATATATATATATATATATATATATATATATATATATATATATATATATATATATATATATATATATATATATATATATATATATATATATATATATATATATATATATATATATATATATATATATATATATATATATATATATATATATATATATATATATATATATATATATATATATATATATATATATATATATATATATATATATATATATATATATATATATATATATATATATATATATATATATATATATATATATATATATATATATATATATATATATATATATATATATATATATATATATATATATATATATATATATATATATATATATATATATATATATATATATATATATATATATATATATATATATATATATATATATATATATATATATATATATATATATATATATATATATATATATATATATATATATATATATATATATATATATATATATATATATATATATATATATATATATATATATATATATATATATATATATATATATATATATATATATATATATATATATATATATATATATATATATATATATATATATATATATATATATATATATATATATATATATATATATATATATATATATATATATATATATATATATATATATATATATATATATATATATATATATATATATATATATATATATATATATATATATATATATATATATATATATATATATATATATATATATATATATATATATATATATATATATATATATATATATATATATATATATATATATATATATATATATATATATATATATATATATATATATATATATATATATATATATATATATATATATATATATATATATATATATATATATATATATATATATATATATATATATATATATATATATATATATATATATATATATATATATATATATATATATATATATATATATATATATATATATATATATATATATATATATATATATATATATATATATATATATATATATATATATATATATATATATATATATATATATATATATATATATATATATATATATATATATATATATTTCAAGACCAGAAACCATATAAATTCTAGAAGATAACATCAGAAAACCTCTTCCAGACATTGGCTTAGAAAAAGAATTTATGACTTAGATCTCATATGCAAATAAAACAAAAATAAATCAATAAATGTGATACGTCTTATGAACAGAATTTTTTTAAAAGTATGATCATCTCGAAAATGCAGAAAAAGTATTTGATAAAATCCAGAATTACATTATGATAAATTTCCTCAACAAAATAGGCATAGAAGGCACTTACTTCAAACAAATAAAAGCCATTTATGACAAACCCACAGCCAACATCATACTAAATAAGAAAATTTGAAAACATTCCCCTTGAGAACTGCAACAAGACAAGGATGCCCACTTTTATCACTTATATTCAGCATAGTAGTGGAAGTCCTGGCCAGAGCAATCAAACAAGAGAAATACATAAAGGGCATCCAACCTGGAAAAGAGGAATCAAGCTGTTTCTGTTCACTGGTGGTATGATCGTATACTTAAAATACTCAAAAGGCTCATCTAAAAAGCCTCCAGATTTTATAAACAGATTTAGTAAAGTCTTAGGATACAAAACCAATGTACACAAATTAGTAGCACTGCTATACACCAAAAACAATGAAGCTGAGAATCAAATTAAGAACTCAATCTGTTTTACAATAGCTGCAAAAATAAATAAATGAATAAATAAATAAAATACTTAGAAATATATTTAACAAAAAAAGTGAAAGAGCTCTCTACAAGGAAAATTACAAAACACTGCTGAAAGAAATCATGGATGACCCAAACAAGTGGAAACATATTTCATGCTCATAGATTGTGACATGGTTAAGTTTGTGTCCTTACACTAACCTCATTTTTAATTATAATTCCCATAATCCCCGTTTGTCAAGAAAGAGACTAGGTGGAGGTAATTGGATCATGGGGGTGATTTCCCCCATGCTATTTTTGTGGTAGTAAATTCTTATAAATCTGATGGTTTTATTAGAGTTTGATAGTTCCTCCTGTGTTCATTCTCCCTCCTGCTGCCAAGTGAAGAAGGTGCCTTGCTTGCTTCCCCTTTACCTTCCACCATAATTGTAAGTTTTGTGAGTCCTCCCAAGCCCTGTGGAACTGTGAGTCAATTAAATCTCTTTCCATTATATTTTATTATATATAAATAAATATATATATATATATATATATATATATATATATATATATATATATATATATATATATATATATATATATATATATATATATATATATATATATATATATATATATATATATATATATATATATATATATATATATATATATATATATATATATATATATATATATATATATATATATATATATATATATATATATATATATATATATATATATATATATATATATATATATATATATATATATATATATATATATATATATATATATATATATATATATATATATATATATATATATATATATATATATATATATATATATATATATATATATATATATATATATATATATATATATATATATATATATATATATATATATATATATATATATATATATATATATATATATATATATATATATATATATATATATATATATATATATATATATATATATATATATATATATATATATATATATATATATATATATATATATATATATATATATATATATATATATATATATATATATATATATATATATATATATATATATATATATATATATATATATATATATATATATATATATATATATATATATATATATATATATATATATATATATATATATATATATATATATATATATATATATATATATATATATATATATATATATATATATATATATATATATATATATATATATATATATATATATATATATATATATATATATATATATATATATATATATATATATATATATATATATATATATATATATATATATATATATATATATATATATATATATATATATATATATATATATATATATATATATATATATATATATATATATATATATATATATATATATATATATATATATATATATATATATATATATATATATATATATATATATATATATATATATATATATATATATATATATATATATATATATATATATATATATATATATATATATATATATATATATATATATATATATATATATATATATATATATATATATATATATATATATATATATATATATATATATATATATATATATATATATATATAGAGGAAATGTTTCCTAAACTATTCTATGCAGCCAGTATCATACTAATAGTAAAACCAGCAAAGGCTACAACAAAAACGGACATCTACAGACCAACGTCCCTGATGAACATATATGCAAAACTTCTCAACAATATACAGCTAACTGAATTCAACAGTACATCAAAAAGATAATACATCATGACAAAGTAGGTTTTATCCTAGGGATGCAGGGACGGTTTAACATATGCAAGTCAATAAATGTGATACGTCTTATGAACAGAATTTTTTTAAAAGTATGATCATCTCGAAAATGCAGAAAAAGTATTTGATAAAATCCAGAATTATATTATGATAAATTTCCTCAACAAAATAGGCATAGAAGGCACTTACTTCAAACAAATAAAAGCCATTTATGACAAACCCACAGCCAACATCATACTAAATAAGAAAACTTGAAAGCATTCCCCCTGAGAACTGAAACAAGACAAGGATGCCCACTTTCATCCCTTCTATTCAGCATATTACTGGAAGTGCTGGCCAGAACAATCAGACAAGAGAAATACATAAAGGCCTTTGAACCTGGAAAAGAGGAAGTCAAACTGTTTCTGTTCACTGGTGGTATGATTGTATACCTAGAAAGCTTGAAAGACTTATCTAAAAAGCTTCCAGATTTTAGAAACAAATTTAGTAAATTCTCAGGATAAGAAAAAAATCAAAGTACACAAATTAGTAGCACTGCTATACACCAAAAACAATGAAGCTGAGAATCAAATTAAGAACTCAATCTGTTTTACAACAGCTGCAAAAATAATTAAAGAAATAAAATACTTGAAAGATACTTAACAAAAAATGTGAAAGAGCTCTACAAGGAAAATTACAAAACAGTGCTGAAAGAAATCTTAGATGAAATAAACAAATGGAAACACATTTCATGCTCATAGACGGTGACATGGTTAGGTTTGTGTCCTCAACCAAATCTCATTTTTAATTATAATTCCCATAATCTCCATTTGTCAAGAAAAAGACCAGGTTGAGGTAATTGGATCATGGGGGTGATTTCCCCCATGCTGTTTTTGTGATAGCAAATTATCATGAATCTGATGGTTTTATAAGTGTTTTGTTGTTCCTTCTGTGTTCATTCCCCCTCCTGCTGCCAAGTAAAGAAGGTGCCTTGCTTGCTTCCCCTTTACGTTCCACCATAACTGTAAGTTTCCTGAGGCCTCCTAAGTCTTGTGGAACTGTGAGTCAATTAAACCTCTTTCCATTATATTTTATTATATATAAATAATATATATATATATTTCCAATCTTGGGCACTTCTTTACAGCGTATGAAAATAGGCTAATAGATATTAAAAATTATTGTGAAAAATGACCATACTGCCCAAAGCAATCTATAGATTCAATGTAATTTTTATCAAAATACCATCATTTTTATTCACAGAACTGGAAAAACTATTCTAAATTTCATGTGGAACCCATAAAGAGCCTTCAGAGCCAAAGCCATACTAAGCAAAAACAACAAATCTGGAGTCATCACATTACCTGACTTCAAATTATACTACAAGGCTCTAGTTACCAAAGCAGCATGGTACTGGTATAAAAATAGGCATGCAGACCAACAGAACAGAATAGACAAACCCTGAAATAAAGCCAAATACAGCCAACTGATCTTTGACAAAGCACACAAGAACATAAAATGACACCCTATTCATCAAATGGTGCTTGAATAACTGTCAAGCCACATATAGAAGAATGAAACTAAATCTTCAGCTCTCACCTTATACAAAAATTAACTTCTGATGGATCAAATTCTGAAATCTGAGACTAGAAACCATATAAATTCTAGAAGATAACATCAGAAAACCTCTTCCAGACACTGGCTTAGAAAAAGAATTTATGGCTTAGATCTCATATGCAAATAAAACAAAAATAAATCAATAAATGTGATACGTCTTATGAACAGAATTTTTTAAAAGTATGATCATCTCGAAAATGCAGAAAAAGTATTTGATAAAATCCAGAATTATATTATGATAAATTTCCTCAACAAAATAGGCATAGAAGGCACTTACTTCAAACAAATAAAAGTCATTTATGACAAACTCACAGCCAACATCATACCAAATAAGAACACTTGAAAGCATTTCCCCTGAGAACTGAAACAAGACAAGGATGCCCACTTTCATCCCTTCTATTCAGCATATTACTGGAAGTGCTGGCCAGAACAATCAGACAAGAGAAATACATAAAGGCCTTTGAACCTGGAAAAGAGGAAGTCAAACTGTTTCTGTTCACTGGTGGTATGATTGTATACTTAAAATACTCAAAAGGCTCATCTAAAAGCCTCCAGATTTTATAAACAGATTTAGTAAAGTCTTAGGATACAAAAATCAATGTACACAAATTAGTAGCACTGCTATACACCAAAAACAATGAAGCTGAGAATCAAATTAAGAACTCAATCTGTTTTACAATAGCTGCAAAAATAAATAAATGAATAAATAAATAAAATACTTAGAAATATATTTAACAAAAAAGTGAAAGAGCTCTACAAGGAAAATTACAAAACAGTGCTGAAAGAAATCATGGATGACCCAAACAAATGGAAACACATTTCATGCTCATAGACGGTGACATGGTTAGGTTTGTGTCCTCAACCAAATCTCATTTTTAATTATAATTCCCATAATCTCCATTTGTCAAGAAAAAGACCAGGTTGAGGTAATTGGATCATGGGGGTGATTTCCCCCATGCTGTTTTTGTGATAGCAAATTATCATGAATCTGATGGTTTTATAAGTGTTTTGCTGTTCCTTCTGTGTTCATTCCCCCTCCTGCTGCCAAGTGAAGAAGGTTCCTTGCTTGCTTCCCCTTTACCTTCCACCATAACTGTAAGTTTCCTGAGGCTTCCCAAGCTTTGTGAAACTGTGAGTCAATTAAACCTCTTTCCATTATATTTTATTATATATAAATATTTTATATTACATATATAATATGTAAATATTATATATAAATAATATATATATATATATATTTCCAATCTTGGGCACTTCTTTATAGCAGTAAGAAAATGGCTAATACAGATATTAAAAATTATTGTGAAAATGACCATACTGTCCAAAGTAATCTATCGATTCAATGTAATTTTTATCAAAATCCCATCATTATTCTTCACAGAACTGGAAAAAACTATTCTAAAATTCATGTGGAACCTATAAAGAGCTTGCAGAGCCGAAGCCATACTAAGCAAAAAGATGAGTCATCACATTACCTGATTTCAAATTATACTGCAAGGCTATAGTTACCAAAGCAGCATGGTACTGGTCTAAAAATAAGTATAGGCATGTAGACTTATAGAACAGAATAGAGAACCCTAAGATAAAGCCAAATACAGCCAACTGGTCTTTGACAAAGCATACAAGAACATAAATTGGGAAAAAGACACCCTATTCAACAAACGATGCTTGGAAAACTGGCAAGCCACATGTAGAAGAGTTAAATGAAATCTTTATCTCTCACCTTATACAAAAATCAACTTCTGATGGATCAAAGTCTGAAATCTAAGACCAGAAACCATATAAATTCTAAAAGATAACATCAGAAAACCTCTTCCAGACATTGGCTTAGAAAAAGAATTTATGACTTAGATCTCATAAGCAAATAAAACAAAAATAAATATATGGGACCTAATTAAACTAAAAAGCTTCTTCATAGAAAAGAATAATAATAATAGTAATACTCAGCAGAGTAAATGCACAACCCACAGAGATAAAATATTTGCAAACTACACATATCAGAAAGGACTAATATCCATAAACTACAAGCAAATCAGACAAATTGACCAGACAAAAACAAATAATCCCATCAAATGTAGGCAAAGGACATGGATAGAAATTTTTAAAAGAAGATATACAAACAGCCAACAAACATAAGAAAATTGCTGAACATCACTAATTATCAGGGAAATGCAAATTAGAACCAAAGTGAGATACCACCTTACTCCTGCATGAATGGAGGAATGCATAATTAAAAACTCAAAAAACAATAGATATTGGTATGGATGTGATAAAAATAGAACACTTTTATGCTGCTGGTAAGAATGTAAATTAGTACAACCACTATGGAAAGCAGTATGGATATTCCTTAAAGAACTAAAAGTAGAACTACCATTCAATTTAGCAATCATACCTCTGGGTATCTACCACCCCACCCCCCTTAAAATATAAGTCTTAAAAAAATAAGTCATTATATGAAAAAGACATATGAACAAGTATGTTTATAGTAGCACAATTCACAATTACAAAGATATAGAATTAACCTAAGTGTCCATCATCCAAGGAATGGATAAAGAAAATATGTTATATATGCATCATGAAATACTGCTCCCCCATAAAAAGGAGCAAAATAATGTCTTTTTCAGGAACTTAAATGGAGTTGGAGGAAATTATTCTAAGTGAAGTAACTCAAGAATCAAAAACCAAATATTGTACATTTTCATTTGTAAGGGAGAGCTAAGCTATGAGGATGCAAATGCATAAGAATAACATAATGGACTCATATTATTCTAGTGTCTGCAATCTACAAGGAACTCAAATCAGCAAGAAAAAAGTGAATAATTTCCTCAAAAAGTATGCAAATACATGAATAGAAAATTAGCAAAAGAAGATACACAAACAGTCAAAAACATATGAAAAATACTAAACATCACTAATTATCAGGGAAATGCAAATTAGAACCAAAGTGAGATACCACCTTACTCCTGCATGAATGGAGGAATGCATAATTAAAAACTCAAAAAACAATAGATATTGGTATGGATGTGATAAAAATAGAACACTTTTATGCTGCTGGTAAGAATGTAAATTAGTACAACCACTATGGAAAGCAGTATGGATATTCCTTAAAGAACTAAAAGTAGAACTACTTTTCAATTTAGCAATCCTGCCTCTGGGTATCTACCACCCCCAAAAAAATAAGTCATTATATGAAAAAGGCACATGAACATGCATGTGTATAGTAGCACAATTCACAATTACAAAGATACAGAATTAACCTAAGTGTCCATCATCCAAGGAGCAGATAAAGAAAATGTGATATATATGCACCATGAAATATGACTCCCCCTAAAAATGGAGCAAAATGATGTCCTTTGCAGCAACTTAAATGGAGTTAGAGGAAATTATTCTAAGTGAAGAAACTCAATAATAAAAACAAATATTGTATGTTTTCACTTATCAGGGGGAGCTAAGCTATGAGAATGCAAATGCATAAGAATAACATTAACATAAGGGACTTATATTATTCTAATATCTAGAATCTACAAGGAACTCAAATCAGCAAGAAAAAGTGAATAATTCCATCAGAAAGTACGCAAAGTTCATGAATAGACAATTATCAAAAAATGATACACAGTCAAAAACATATGAAAAATACTAAACATCACTAATTTTAACTCAAGACAGAAGGTTGGGAGGGGGTGATAATTTAAAAAACATATTGGGTACAGTGTACACTGCTCAGGTGATGCGTGCACAAAAATCTAAGAAATCACCACTAAAAAACTTACCCATGAACCAAAAACCACCTGTACCCCAAAGATCAGTGAAGTAAAAATAAAAATATTTAAATAAATATAAAAGGAATGGAAATATACCAATATATCAACAATATTTCTGGATGATTTTCCATGTATTTCAAATGTTTAATAATGAGTATTTGTTATTTTATAGAACATATCCAAAGAAGCAATACATAATGAGTAAAATTTTTCATCCTCATGTAGATATAGAGCTACATAAAAAATAGTTAATGCTACCCTGAGGAGACTTAGAAACACCTGTATTCTATTGAGATGACTGAGTCTCAAGAAACTTCAATTTTCTTTTGCTCTTTCTTAGTAATGAATGCATCCATCATATGGAAATGTATCCCACGGTCTAGAAAGAAAAAGTCAATGACAAAGGTTGGAATCTTGTGTTTATTCACTAGCTGCCACAGGGAATGGGGCATTAAAGCAAATTAACAACATAAAAATGTTTGTTATGGGATATTTTGTCTATTTATTTTAAAGTTGCTTAGATTTAAACTTTGTATTTTTTGTTTTTCTTTTATTGACACATAATGTTTTACATATGTATGGGATACATGTGAGTATTTATTACATGCAGAGAATGTGTAATGATCAAGTCAAGGTATATAGGATATCATTTTGAATATATATAATTTCTATGTGATGAGAACATTTCCATACCTCTCTTTTAGCTACTTTGTAATATAAAATATATTGTTAACACAAGTCACACTAGCCTTCCACTGGACATTAAAACTTACTTTTTTCTATGTCAGTGTGTTTTTCCCATTTGCTAGTCTCTGTTCATTTTCCTCTCCCACCCTTCCACACTTCCCAGCCTCTGGTATCTATCAGTCTATTCTCTATCTCCGTGGGACCAAGTTTTTAGCTCTTATGTATGAGTTGAGGACATGTGGTATTTGAATCCTGTGCCTTGCTTATTTCACTCAATGTAGTCACCTCCAGTTGCAAATGACTTAATTGTATTCTTTGTTATAGCTGATATTCCATTGCGTGTGTGAGTACGTACTACATCTTCTGTATCCATTGGCTCATTGAAGAAACATTAGTTGATTTTGTGTCTTTTCGATTGTGAATAATGCTGTGATACACATGTGAGTGCATGTATCCCTTTGATATACTGATTTAGTTTCCTTTGAGTAAATACCCAATAGTGGGGTCCTGAATCATCTGGAAGTTCTATTTTACTTTTTGGAGAAATATCTATACTGTTTTCTATACTGGTTGTACTAATTTACATTCCCACCAACAGCATATAAACATTAATTTTTATCATATTTTCAACAGTGTCTATTATTTTTTGTCTTTTTAATCATAGCCATTCTAACTGAGGTAAGATGATGCCTCATTGTGCTTCTGATTTGCATTTCCCAGAGAATGTTCAGCATTTTTTCATGGACCTGTTTTTCATTAATGTGTCATCACTTGAGATATATCCATTCATGTCCTTTGGCCACTTTTTTAATGAGTCTTTTTAATATTATTCTTGAGTTGCTTGAGTTTCTTATATATTCTAAATATTGGTTGTCAGTTGAACACTTTTCAGTATGTTCTATGCAACAGTTTGTCTCTTTGGTGTTTTGATTATTTCTTTTGCAGTGCAGAAGCTTTTTCATTTATTATAGTTTCAATTTTTTTATTTTGCTTTTAGTTGACTGTGGTTTTGAGGTCTTAACCAAAAAATCTTTGCCTGGACCAATGTTCTGATTTTTATAACGTTTTCTTCTTGTAGTTTTATACTTTTAGGTCTTATGTTTAAGTCATTAATCCATCTTGGGTTGACTTTTGTGTATTGTGAGATACAGTTTCAATCTTTTGCATATGGATATTCAATTTTCCCAACACCATTTATTGAAGAAGGTATTCTTTCCCAGTGTACATTCTAGCTACCTTTGTTGAAAATCAATTGGCTATACAAACAGAAGTGTATTGCTGGGTTCTCTATTTTCTTCCATTGGTTTTGCTCAGGATTAATTTGGCTATTGTAGTTCTTTCTAGGTTTCATACAAATGATAGATTTCTTTTTTTTATTTCTATAAAATGATGTTATTTTGGTAGCAATTGCATTGACTCTAGATTTCTTTGGATAATGTAGTCATTTTAATGATAGTAATTTTTCTATCCATGAGCATGAGATTTCTTTAAATTTGTTTGTGTGCTCTTCAATTTTCTTTCATCAGTGTTCTGTAGTTATACACTGCTCAGATGATGGGTCCACTAAAATTTAAGAATCACCACTAAAAAACCTTATCCATGTGACCAAAAACCACCTATACCCCAAAAACCATTAAAATAAAAATAAAAATATGTAAGTAAATAAATAAATAAATAAAAATAAAAGGTTTGAAAAGATACCAATATATCAACGATATTTGTGGATCATTTTCCACGTAAGTGTGGCTGTCTCCAACTGAGAGCTCGCTGCAGGTGAACCCCAGCTGGTGTCCTAATGCTCTATGCACAGGAGGGGAAGCTCCCAGTGGCTCCATTGGCCCTGGTGTTGCGTGCCTGCAAACAACTCTGCAAGGGGAGCAGGACCAACTTGCCACCACAGACATAGGAAAAAAAGGACAGCAGACCAAGACTCAAGCTGGATCACGTGGCATGGTGACTTCCTTTACCTCGCACCCCTTTTCAACATTAACACACTGAAGGGGAAGCACAGTGGAGAAAAAGGGATGATGAATGGAGACCAGGAAGGGTGCAGGGAGCCCACCTGCGGAGACAGAAGGACCACATGCAGATTCTGTGCCTGCGTGAACCCGATTGCCAGGTGTCCTACATGGTCTCTGGCCACGTGAGGAGAGCCTCCCCATCATGCTTGCTTTTGCCCTGGCTGCCTGTTAGAGAACTTTCAGGGCAATTATGAAAAGTCACTCATGCCAGCCCTCCCCATCCTTCCCCAAATGGTGTAGGCAGCCTCTCCATGATTGGTCTGCGTGCAGCTCTGCAGGTGTGCAAATATTTTATTTCCGTGGGTTGTGCATTTACTCTGCTGATTATTATTATTATTCTTTTCTATGAAGAAGTTTTTTAGTTTAATTAGGTCCCATATATTTATTTTTGTTTTATTTGCTTATGAGATCTAAGTCATAAATTCTTTTTCTAAGCCAATGTCTGGAAGAGGTTTTCTGATGTTATCTTTTAGAATTTATATGGTTTCTGGTCTTAGATTTCAGAATGTGCTTGCCCAGAGAACTCGCCCCTGCAGAGCCCCTCAGTTGGAGACCTGGTGCTTGTCGAGGTCAGACACCTGGTCCTATGTCCAGCACAGCCTTGTGAACACCAGGGACCTGGGGCACAGGGAGGTACCCTTGTTTGCCTGTGGAAAGTGTTAACAGGAACATGATGCACGTACACCACGTGTTAACTTTGGGCATCATTGACAGATGTCTGAGAACTTGAGGTGGGGAGATGTAATTTACCTTCTCAGGCTGGCCTGGGTAATTAAACTGCCAATGTTATTTATGAGTTTTGGTATTAAAGTGTTGTGCAAGCACCCAGAGGCTTTCTAGCAAAGAGAGTGCTATTTTCTTAATCACATAAAATATTAAAGTCCTCGCAGCTGCTCTTCAGAGGGTGTTTCATGTTGTTACAGCTTAAACTGCTGGTAAAGCTGTTGATTGAGTTCCCATCGAGTAACAAACAGCACAGATTTGTGCATTTCCATGTACAGCAAGTAGAAGCCCCACCAACTTAGTACTATGCCTACCAGTTGTGGGAAAATTTACATTTCCAGGAAACTGCATGCAATTGGGTAAAGGATTGGTCCTTCAGGGAAAGAAGTGTTCCCGTTAAATAATGGCCATCGTCTCCAAGAATATGAAGACATTATTTTAAGAACCAAGATGGCTGAGCCCACAATATGTACCATGAACAGCCCTAGGCATGAAATGGAGGGTTAAGCTGCTCTCGCTGGCTGTGAGCCCAACTCTGACACTGCCTGAGTGTGGGGTACTAGGCCCTCAGTGCCTGAGTTTCCACATCTGTAAGCCCAGCTCTGACACTGCCTGAGTGTGGGGTGCTAGATCCTCAGTGCCTGAGTTTCTATATCTGTAAGTTCAGCTTTGACACTGCCTGAGTGTGGGGTACTAGGCCCTCAGTGCCTCAGTTTCTACATCTGTAAGTTCAGCTTTGACACTGCCTGAGTGTGGGGTGCTAGATCCTCAGTGCCTGAGTTTCTATATCTGTAAGTTCAGCTTTGACACTGCCTGGCTGTGGGGTGCTAGATCCTCAGTGCCTGAGTTTCCACATCTGTAAGCCCAGCTCTGACACTGCCTGAGTGTGGGGTGCTAGATCCTCAGTGCCTGAGTTTCCACATCTGTAAGCCCAGGTCTGACACTGCCTGAGTGTGGGGTACTAGGCCCTCAGTGCCTGAGTTTCTACATCTGTAAGCCCAGCTCTGACACTGCCTGAGTGTGGGGTGCTAGATCCTCAGTGCCTGAGTTTCTACATCTGTAAGCCCAGCTCTGACACTGCCTGAGTGTGGGGTACTAGGCCCTCAGTGCCTGAGTTTCCACATCTGTAAGCCCAGCTCTGACACTGCCTGGCTGTGGGGTGCTAGATCCTCAGTGCCTGAGTTTCTATATCTGTAAGTTCAGCTTTGACACTGCCTGAGTGTGGGGTGCTAGACCCTCAGTGCCTAAGTTTCTACATCTATAAGTTCAACTCTGACACTGCCTGGCTGTGGGGTGCTAGATCCTCAGTGCCTGAGTTTCTATATCTGTAAGTTCAGCTTTGACACTGCCTGAGTGTGGGGTGCTAGACCCTCAGTGCTTCAGCTTCTACATCTGTAAGCCCAGGTCTGACACTGCCTGAGTGTGGGGTGCTAGATCCTCAGTGCCTGAGTTTCTATATCTGTAAGTTCAGCTTTGACACTGCCTGAGTGTGGGGTGCTAGATCCTCAGTGCCTGAGTTTCTATATCTGTAAGTTCAGCTTTGACACTGCCTGAGTGTGGGGTGCTAGATCCTCAGTGCCTGAGTTTCTATATCTGTAAGTTCAGCTTTGACACTGCCTGAGTGTGGGGTACTAGGCCCTCAGTGCCTGAGTTTCTATATCTGTAAGTTCAGCTTTGACACTGCCTGAGTGTGGGGTGCTAGACCCTCAGTGCCTGAGTTTCTACATCTGTAAGTTCAGCTTTGACACTGCCTGAGTGTGGGGTGCTAGACCCTCAGTGCCTGAGTTTCTACATCTGTAAGCCCAGCTCTGACACTGCCTGGCTGTGGGGTGCTAGATCCTCAGTGCCTGAGTTTCTATATCTGTAAGTTCAGCTTTGACACTGCCTGAGTGTGGGGTGCTAGACCCTCAGTGCCTAAGTTTCTACATCTGTAAGTTCAACTCTGACACTGCCTGAGTGTGGGGTGCTAGATCCTCAGTGCCTGAGTTTCTATATCTGTAAGTTCAGCTTTGACACTGCCTGAGTGTGGGGTGCTAGACCCTCAGTGCCTAAGTTTCTACATCTATAAGTTCAACTCTGACACTGCCTGGGTGCGGGGTGCTAGGCCCTCAGGGCTTGAGTTCCCACATCTGTGAACCTATCTCTGACACTGCCTGGGTTGGGGGTGCTAGGCCCTCAGTGCCTTTTCGATTGTGAATAATGCTGTGATACACATGTGAGTGCATGTATCCCTTTGATATACTGATTTAGTTTCCTTTGAGTAAATACCCAATAGTGGGGTCCTGAATCATCTGGAAGTTCTATTTTTACTTTTTGGAGAAATATCTATACTGTTTTCTATACTGGTTGTACTAATTTACATTCCCACCAACAGCATATAAACATTAATTTTTATCATATTTTCAACAGTGTCTATTATTTTTTGTCTTTTTAATCATAGCCATTCTAACTGAGGTAAGATGATGCCTCATTGTGCTTCTGATTTGCATTTCCCAGAGAATGTTCAGCATTTTTTCATGGACCTGTTTTTCATTAATGTGTCATCACTTGAGATATATCCATTCATGTCCTTTGGCCACTTTTTAAATGAGTCTTTTTAATATTATTCTTGAGTTGCTTGAGTTTCTTATATATTCTAAATATTGGTTGTCAGTTGAACACTTTTCAGTATGTTCTATGCAACAGTTTGTCTCTTTGGTGTTTTGATTATTTCTTTTGCAGTGCAGAAGCTTTTTCATTTATTATAGTTTCAATTTTTTTATTTTGCTTTTAGTTGACTGTGGTTTTGAGGTCTTAACCAAAAAATCTTTGCCTGGACCAATGTTCTGATTTTTATAACGTTTTCTTCTTGTAGTTTTATACTTTTAGGTCTTATGTTTAAGTCATTAATCCATCTTGGGTTGACTTTTGTGTATTGTGAGAGATACAGTTTCAATCTTTTGCATATGGATATTCAATTTTCCCAACACCATTTATTGAAGAAGGTATTCTTTCCCCAGTGTACATTCTAGCTACCTTTGTTGAAAATCAATTGGCTATACAAACAGAAGTGTATTGCTGGGTTCTCTATTTTCTTCCATTGGTTTTGCTCAGGATTAATTTGGCTATTGTAGTTCTTTCTAGGTTTCATACAAATGATAGATTTCTGTTTTTTTATTTCTATAAAAATGATGTTATTTTGGTAGCAATTGCATTGACTCTAGATTTCTTTGGATAATGTAGTCATTTTAATGATAGTAATTTTTTCTATCCATGAGCATGAGATTTCTTTAAATTTGTTTGTGTGCTCTTCAATTTCTTTCATCAGTGTTCTGTAGTTATCTTCACAAACATTTTTCATGTCTTGGTTAAATTTACTCGTTGGTAATTTATATAGCTATTGTAAACAGGATTGCCTTCTAGCTTCATTTTTTGACTATTTTATTGTCAATGTGTTGAAACACTACTGATTTTTGTGTGTTAATTATTTTTTTTAGATGGAGTCTTGCTCTTTCACCCAGGCTGGAGTGCAATGGTGTGATCTCAGCTCATTGCAACCTCTGCCTTCTGGGTTCAAGTGATTCTCCTGCCTCAGTCTCCAGACTAGCTGGGACTACAGGCGCATGCCACCACGGGCTAGTTTTTTCACTTTTAGTAGATACAGGGTCTCACCATGTTGGCCAGGCTGTTCTTGAACTCCTGGCCTCAGGAGAGTTACCTGCCTTGGCCTCCCAAAGTGCTAGGAATTCAGGCATGAACCACAGCACCTGGCCTTGTTTATGAGTTCTTACAGTCTTTTATTGGAGTCTTTTTTAGGTTTTTCTATATAAAAAATTATGTCATCTGCAAAGTGGACAATTTAACTTCCTTTTGCAAGTCAATTTGGATGTCTGTTTTTTTTTTTTCTCTTGCCAGATTACTGATTAGGACTTTCATGTTCAATAAGATTTGTGAAAGTGAACATTCTTGTTTTGTTCGGTGTCTTAGAGAAAAAGCTTTCAGCTTTTGTCTGTTCAGTATATTGTTAGCTTTGTGTTTGTCACATATGACCTTTACTACTTTACAGAATGATCTTTCTATGTCTAGTTTGTTGAGAGTTTTTAATATGAACACATGTTAAATTTTATCAATTACTTTTTCTACATCTATTGACCTAGTTATATGGGTTTTGTCCTTCATTCTACTGAGGCAATATATTCAGTGTATTGATATGTGTATGCAAGCATCCTTGAATTTTGGTATAAATTTCACTTGATCATGGTGCATTACCTTTTGATGTGCTGTAGCATTTGGTTTGCTAACATTTTATTAAAGATTGTTGCATCTATGTTTATTACAGATATTGGCCCATAGTTTTGTGTTGTTGGTGGTGGATCCTTGTCTTGTTTGGTATTGTGTCCTCACAAAATAAGTTTGGAAGCATTCCTTTCTCTTATGTGTTTTTGAAATAGTTTGAGGAGGATTGGTGTTCATTCTTTTTTTATACATTTGGAATAATTCAGCAGTTATTCGACCTGATTTTGTCTCTTTTTTTGTTGGGAGACATTTTTTTACTGACTCAGTCTCATTATTCATTGATCACTTCAGTTTTTCTACTTCTGATTCAGTCTGGATAGGTTATGTGTTTATAGAAATTCAATCATTTCCTCTATATTTTCCTGTTTGTTAGCATTTATAATATTCTCTAATTATCTTTGGTATTTCTGTGATATCAATTGTAATGTCTGTTCTTTTATTTTGCTGATTTGTTTCTTATCTCTTTTCTTGGTTAGTCAAGCTAGCAGTTTATCAATATTGGTTATATTTTTGAATAACATATCACTTCATTGACCTTTGTATTTCTTTCCTTAGTCTCTCTTTAGTTTTTCTCCGATCTTTATTATTTCTTTCATCCTGCAAATTTTGGGTTTGCTGTGTCCTTGCTTTTTCACTTCCTTGAGGTGCACTGTTAGATTGTTTATATGAAATCTTTCTGCTTTCTGGTGTAGATGTTTATTGCTATTGCCTACCTGTTCTTAATGTGTTTGCTGTATAGTATAGATTTTGATATGTCGTGTTTTCATTTTCACTTCTTTCAATAGTTAAAAACATATCCATCTTGAAAACCAAACACTGCATGTTCTCACTCATAGTGTGTGATAGATATACAGCTGTTGTTACCATGGTGATGGCCAGTGTCATGCAGAAGATTATGCCTTGCTATTCTCTTGCTCAGTGGAATTCTTGCAGGGAATCAGCAAAAAGGGAAAAGCAAAAAAGGTAGGAAATATAATGGTCACATTGAAAGTAAGTCATTAACCATTCCACAGGATATTGACCTTCATCTAGAAACAAAGTCAGATACAGAAGTGGATACTTTAGCATTGCATTATTTTCCAGAACACCAGTGACTGGGGGATTTCACAGTGGCTGCTACAGTTGTGTATCTAGTAACTGAAGTCTATTACAAGTTTATGAAGCCTACACAGGAAATGAATATCAGCTTAGTCTGGTGCCTGCTTGTTTTGTCTTTTGCAATCAAAGTTCTATTTTCATTAACTACACACTATATTAAAGTAGAATATGGTGGTGAAAAATCTATTTGTGTCACCTTTGGATTTTTTTTCTTTGACAAAGCAATGGTAGTGTTGATTGTAACAGAAAATTATCTGGAATTTGGACTTGAAACAGGATTTACAAATTTTTCAGATAGTGTGAAGCAGTTTCTTGAAAAGCAAGGTTTAGAATCTCAGAGTCCTGTTTCAAAACTTACTTTCAAATTTTTCCTGGCTATTTTCTGTTCACTCTTTGGGGCTTTCTTGACATTTCCTGGATTACGACTGGCTCAAATGCTTCTGGATGCCCTGAATTTGACAACAGAAAAATTACACAAACATTACTTCATATCAGCTTCTTGGCACATTTATTTATGGTTTTGCTCTGGGTAAAACCAGTCACCAAAGACTACATTATGAACCCAACCTTGGGTGAAGAAAGTATCCCTTTAATGCCAGAAGCCACATTCGATACTCTGCGACTCTGGTTAATAATCCTGCTGTGTGCTTTGTGGTTGGCCATGATGTGTAGTCACCTGCAAGCTTATTTAAATTTAACCCAAAAATGTGTGGATCAGATGAAGAAAGAAGCAGGGTGAATAAGTACAGTTGAGCTACAGAAAATGGTGGCTTGAATCTTTTATTATCTTTGTGTCATTGCACTGCAGTATGTGGTGCCTCTGGTAATGCTATTTCACATAACTCTGCTTTTGGAAACACTAGGCAATCATTCCTGGGGTATTTATCCAGAATCTATCTCTACCTTACCAGTGGATAATAGTCTGCTCTACAATTTTGTTTACTCTGAATTACCGTCAGCTGAAGGGAAGATGAAAGTTACTGTTACACAAATAACAGTGACACTGAGCAGCTTAAAAATATTTTTACTCTTCTTCTTTTTTGAGGACTTCTGTCTTTTCTGACCTGGTGGATTGCTGCTTGCCTCTTTTCTACAAGCCTTTTTGGGCTTTTTTATCACCAATATCTGACTGTGGCATGAATCTCAGTTAACAAAAAAACATATCAAAATCACACTTTAAATTCAAATATTTGTGTCCTTAAAGGGCTGATGAAAACCAGAAGAAAGTAAATACAATGGGAAAAAAATCAGAATATCTTGTATTAAATGTTTCCTTTGTATTCTCAGGGTGAATTAATGTTATAATATTTAAAATTACAAAATAGATTGTTAACTGTTACACTGTGGCATTGGAATTTTAACTCTCTGTATTTACTGCTATGAGAGGGCTATCTACAAGGGTAATATTTCTGATTACCTTGGTTGACAGAAACCTCCAGCAGTCTTTGAAACATCTCAAATGACTCTAGTTATTGATTGCTTTTAACGGTATTATGGTACTGTTGGTAGTCATAGTGGCTGTCTATAGAACAATCTTCAAACTGAGCCATGCTTTAGGGGAGGGAAAGGGGCTAAAGTCTCTTCTGTTGGTAATGTATTAGTTACTCCTGAAACAATAAAATCCAACAGAAAGGAAGAGATAGCTACTGTATATTACAGTAAAGAAAACTGCATAGTTATTTTAAATTTAATGGAGGTGAATATGGTTAATATCTACAACTACTTCTGCTTGAGAATAGGAAGAGTATTGTTTTAAAACATATTCTACCCAACTAGAGAGTTCTTTTAAAATGATTGGCCATATGAACATTTGTAATCTTGCCATTAGGCTTGGACCTGCCATATTTTATTTTATTCTATGATCCTAAATAGTTCCTTTTAATAGTCTAAAAGTATTTATCAATACTGGGCAGACTTTAAAGAAATTACTTTGTAAACCTGCTGACTACCTGTATGTATTGTACATTTATTATATATTAAATATATAATGAGATTATAAAAGATGGGAATATTGATTTCTTATAATATTTTAAGTTGCAGAATGTATGTTAAAAAGTGATTTGAATGAGATGATTTGTATCTAGAAATTTTATTTCTTTTTGGAATGAGATTAAAATACATTTTGAAAGTTCAAAAAAATGTCCATCTTAACTATTAATTGATCCAGTGGTCATTTGGGATTATGTTATTTAATTTTCATGTATTGATATAATTTTCAAAGATCCTCTTGGTGTAGATTTTTACTTGTATTTTATGGTGGTTTGAGTTATTTGCAATACATATTTTTTCAATTTGTTGTCATGTATATCCTATTGTGTTTTATTTTTATTTATTTATTTATTTATTTTTTTGAGATGGAGTCTTGCACTGTCGCCCAGGCTGGAGTGCAGTGGCGTGATCTCAACTCACTGCAAGCTCCGCCACCCGGGTTCATACCAGTTCTCCTGCCTCATCCTCCTGAGTAGCTGGGACTACAGGTGCTGGCCACCACACCCAGCTAATTTTTTGTACTTTTAGTAGAGATGTGGTTTCACTGTGTTAGCCAGGATAGTCTCGATCTCCTGACCTCATGATCTGCCCACCTCAGCCTCCCAAAGTGCTCTGATTACAGGCTTGAGCCACCGTGCTGGGCCAGCCTATTGTTTTTCAGATGTTGAGATTTGTAGTCTGTTATGGAGAATATGCTAATAAAAAGAATGTTTATTCTGCCTTTGTTGGATAAAATGTTTTGTAAATATCTATCAAAATCATTTGGCCTAAATTCCAGTTTAAATCCAATGTTTGTTTTTTGATTTTGTTTTAATAATCTTTTTCATTCTGAGGTGGGGTGTTAAAGTTTCCCACAGTTATTGTATTGCAGTCTATTCCTCTCTTTAGATGTAGTAATATTTGCTTTATGAATCTGGGTACTCCAGTGTTTGGTGAATATATATACTCAGAATTTTTATATTCTAACTTAAATTCTGGTTTGTGTGGTATAAGTATAGACACTTCTGCTTACTTTTGGTTTCTTGTTGCATGAAATATCTTTTTTCATGCTTTTATTTTCTTGTCTATATTTGTCTTAATAGGTAAGGTGCATTTCTTGTAGGCAGCCTATAGTCAGACCATGTTTTCTAAGTTCATTCACACAGTCTATTATCTTAAGTGAATAATAGAATGCATTTACATTCAAGGTTGTCTTTGATATCTAAGGTAGTGTTTCTGTTATTGTCTTAACTGTTTTATATATTCTTTGTTCCTTACTATTTATCTGACTTTGTCATTGCTCTTTGTTAGTTTTTTATAGTGGTACCATGAGTCCTTGTTCTTCCTTTTTTGTGTATTTGCTTTACCAATGGGTTTTTTACTTTTATGTGTTTTCATGAAGGTTATCCTTTTGCTTCCAAGTTTAGAATTCATTTTATAAATAATTTTCATCTTAATTTCTTTGTTGACTTCATGGTCATTCATGTTGTTTAAATTTCATTTATTTGTATAGTTTCCAGAATTTCTGTTGGTATTGATTTCTAGTTTTGCTCCACTGTGGTCAGAGAAGATACTTAATCTGATTTTGGTATTTTAAAATTTGTTGAGACTTATTTTGTGGCCTAAAATATGGTCTATTTTGGACAATAATCCATGTACTGATGAGAAGAATGTATATTCTGCAGTTGTTGAGTAGAATGTTCTGTAAATATCTGTTAAGTCATTTGGTCTAAAGTCCAATTTTAGTCCAATGTTTGTTTTTGATTTTGTTTTAATAATCTTTTTCATTCTGAGGTGGGGTGTTAAAGTTTCCCACAGTTATTGTATTGCAGTCTATTCCTCTCTTTAGATGTAGTAATATTTGCTTTATGAATCTGGGTACTCCAGTGTTTGGTGAATATATATACTCAGAATTTTTATATTCTAACTTAAATTCTGGTTTGTGTGGTATAAGTATAGACACTTCTGCTTACTTTTGGTTTCTTGTTGCATGAAATATCTTTTTTCATGCTTTTATTTTCTTGTCTATATTTGTCTTAATAGGTAAGGTGCATTTCTTGTAGGCAGCCTATAGTCAGACCATGTTTTCTAAGTTCATTCACACAGTCTATTATCTTAAGTGAATAATAGAATGCATTTACATTCAAGGTTGTCTTTGATATCTAAGGTAGTGTTTCTGTTATTGTCTTAACTGTTTTATATATTCTTTGTTCCTTACTATTTATCTGACTTTGTCATTGCTCTTTGTTAGTTTTTTTATAGTGGTACCATGAGTCCTTGTTCTTCCTTTTTTGTGTATTTGCTTTACCAATGGGTTTTTTACTTTTATGTGTTTTCATGAAGGTTATCCTTTTGCTTCCAAGTTTAGAATTCATTTTATAAATAATTTTCATCTTAATTTCTTTGTTGACTTCATGGTCATTCATGTTGTTTAAATTTCATTTATTTGTATAGTTTCCAGAATTTCTGTTGGTATTGATTTCTAGTTTTGCTCCACTGTGGTCAGAGAAGATACTTAATCTGATTTTGGTATTTTAAAATTTGTTGAGACTTATTTTGTGGCCTAAAATATGGTCTATTTTGGACAATAATCCATGTACTGATGAGAAGAATGTATATTCTGCAGTTGTTGAGTAGAATGTTCTGTAAATATCTGTTAAGTCATTTGGTCTAAAGTCCAATTTTAGTCCAATGTTTGTTTTTGATTTTGTTTTAATAATCTTTTTCATTCTGAGGTGGGGTGTTAAAGTTTCCCACAGTTATTGTATTGCAGTCTATTCCTCTCTTTAGATGTAGTAATATTTGCTTTATGAATCTGGGTACTCCAGTGTTTGGTGAATATATATACTCAGAATTTTTATATTCTAACTTAAATTCTGGTTTGTGTGGTATAAGTATAGACACTTCTGCTTACTTTTGGTTTCTTGTTGCATGAAATATCTTTTTTCATGCTTTTATTTTCTTGTCTATATTTGTCTTAATAGGTAAGGTGCATTTCTTGTAGGCAGCCTATAGTCAGACCATGTTTTCTAAGTTCATTCACACAGTCTATTATCTTAAGTGAATAATAGAATGCATTTACATTCAAGGTTGTCTTTGATATCTAAGGTAGTGTTTCTGTTATTGTCTTAACTGTTTTATATATTCTTTGTTCCTTACTATTTATCTGACTTTGTCATTGCTCTTTGTTAGTTTTTTTATAGTGGTACCATGAGTCCTTGTTCTTCCTTTTTTGTGTATTTGCTTTACCAATGGGTTTTTTACTTTTATGTGTTTTCATGAAGGTTATCCTTTTGCTTCCAAGTTTAGAATTCATTTTATAAATAATTTTCATCTTAATTTCTTTGTTGACTTCATGGTCATTCATGTTGTTTAAATTTCATTTATTTGTATAGTTTCCAGAATTTCTGTTGGTATTGATTTCTAGTTTTGCTCCACTGTGGTCAGAGAAGATACTTAATCTGATTTTGGTATTTTAAAATTTGTTGAGACTTATTTTGTGGCCTAAAATATGGTCTATTTTGGACAATAATCCATGTACTGATGAGAAGAATGTATATTCTGCAGTTGTTGAGTAGAATGTTCTGTAAATATCTGTTAAGTCATTTGGTCTAAAGTCCAATTTTAGTCCAATGTTTGTTTCTTTTCTGTCTAGATAATTTGCCTAATGCTCTGAATGGTGTGTTGAATTTCCCAAGTATTATTGTATTGCTCCCTATCTCTCTGTTTATGACTAAATATTGGTTTCATAAATGTGGGTGATCCAGCATTTTGTAAATATGTATTTATAATATACATGTTCTTAATGAATTGACCCCTTTATTATTATATAATAATCCTTTTGCATTTTCTTAACTGTTTTTGACTTAAGGTATGATTTATCTGATACAAGTGTAGCTTCTCGTTTTTGCTTTTAGTTTTCATTTGCATGGAATATCTTTTCCATGCCTTTACAGGTAACATGAGTTTCTTGGAAGCAGCATATAGCTCAAAAATGTTTCTAAATGTATTCAGCCAGTCTATATATTTTTAAATGAATATTTAATCCATTTACAATCAAGGTTTACATTGATATCTGTGGTTTTGTTCCTGTCATGTTGTTGTTTTCTAGTTAATTTATAAATTATTTGAATTTTTCATTTTCTTTGACTGTCGTTGTTTGGTGGAATTCTGTAGTAGAGTCCTATGATTTGTTTCTCTTCCTCCTTCGTGTGATTGCTTTACCAGTGAGTTTTTTATACTTTCATGTGTTTTCCTGGTTGTAAATATTGTCTTTTTACTTCCATGTTTAGGAATCAGTTGAGCATTTTTTGTAGGGCCAGTCTAGTGGTGACAAATTTCTTCAGGATTTGCTTGTCTGGAAAAGATTGATTTAGACTTTATTTATGAAGTTCAGCCCTGCTGAATGTAGAATTCTTAGCTGACTTTATTTTTTCTTTCAGCATTTTGAAAATGCCATCCCACTGTTTTCTGGCCTTTATGGTTTCTCCTGAGAAACCCACTGTTAGTCTGATGGGGTCTCCTTCATAGGTGAATAGATGCACTTTTCTTTCTGATTTTAGAATCTTTGCATTTACACCGATTTGAGACAGTCAGATTTTAATGTGCTGTGGTGAAGTCCTTTTTGCACTGCATTTGTTAGGGATCACTGAGCCTTCCATATCAGAATGTCTAAATCTCTTGCTAAATGTGGAAAGATTTTATCTATTATTTCATTAAATAGGTTCTCTAGGCCTTTTGAATTCTCTTAACCTTGATAATACAATTCATAAATTGGTTTGCCCTATGTAGTCCCAAATGTCTCAAAGAGTTTCACTTATTTTAAAAATTCATTTTGCAAAATTTTGTCTTGATTATTTTAAAAGACCTATCTTCAAGTCATAGAATTTTTTTTCTTTTCCTTGGTATAGCCTATTTTTAACGTTTTAAATGTGTTTTGTGTTTCCTCCAATAATTTTTTTTTCCTTCAGAATTTCTGGTTTTTATTTTCTTTTCTAAGATACCTATTTCCTTTCTCATTTGTACCTTGAATTGATTTTCTGACTTTCTTTTACTGGTTTTCAGATTTCCCTTGCATCTCACTGAGCTTCTTTAAACTTAATGTTTTGTATTTTTTAGGGGTTGATGAATACGTTTGTTATCATGATAATGGTGAGGGTTTCATGGGTATACATGTGTCAAAACTTAGCCAAATTTTACACTATAAACAGGTGCAGTTTATTGTATGGAAATTATACATCAATCAAAACGTTAAAATAGAGCCACAAACTCCTTTATATTTCTCTCAATGTGAGATGGATTATAATTCTCTTCCCCTTGAGTGTGGATTGGCCATATATGTCAGTACAGAATAATATTTCTGTACTGCAAAAGATACTGATAAAAGAGTAAAAGAAAAGGCACAGAATGGGAGAAAATAATTGCAAAACACATAACTGATAAGAGACTGGTATCCAAATATGCGAAAAATAAAAAACACTTAAAACTCAAGAATAAAAAATAAACAACCCGGCCAGGTGCAGTGGCTCACACCTGTAATCCCAGCATCTTGTGAGGCCGAGGCAGGTGGATCACGAGGTCAGGAGATGGAGACTATCTCCTAACTAACACGGTGAAACCCTGTCTCTACTAACAATGGCTAACCCGGTGAAACCTTGTCTCTACTAAAAATACAAAAAGAAAAAAAAAATTAGCCAGGTGGCGTGGTGGCGGGTGCATGTAGTCCCAGCTACTCGGGAGGCTGAGGCAGGACATGGCGTGAACCCGGGGAGGGAGCTTGCGGTGAACCAAGTCTGCGCCACTGCAATCCAGCCTGGGCGGCAGAGCGAGACTCTGTCTCAAAAAATAAACAATAAAAAACACTTAAAACTCAAGAATAAAAAAATAAATAACCCAATTATAAAATGGCAAAGGATTCAAACAAATACAAATGTAAAAGTTGTAAGGCTTCACTAAAGAGCATAAAAGTATGGCAAATAAGCATATGTAAAGATGTTCAGCATCATGTGTCATTAGGAAATAGAAATTTAAAATAACAATGACATACTGCTACACCCATATTAGAATGGCTAAAATCTAAAACACTGACTATACTAACCCTAGCAAGGATGTAGAGTAACAAGAGCTCTCATTTATTGTTGGTGGAAATGTTTATACATTCTATTTATATATTCTATAGTTTTATATATTCTATTGGATAATTTAAATGTATTTTCCTTCTCATATTCTTCATATTCTTCCTATAATTATATTTGTATTTTTATACTTTGTCTTTATTTGGTGATATTCATTCTGCTCAATATTTTAGTTTACTAATCTTTTTATCATGTGAGTCTAACTTGGTATTTAACCCAAATACTGTGTATTAAACGTATTCATTTTTTTTCAATTTATCTTTGGCTCCTTTCCAAATATGCTTGTTTAGTTTATAATTCCTTGATCTTTTCAAATCACTTTTAAAAATTTTCCATTTGATTACAATGGAAACTGCTCAGGGAAATAAAGTTGTGTCTGCCTTTCCCAACCCATACTAACTCACCGCTCCCATGTCACCCACACATTTAATCTCCTCTTTGTTTTCCTGAAAACCTGACAACCATGTGGTTTCTACTGTTAACCTTAAGATTTTTCACCTTCAGTGATGATGGCTTCAGTTGAGGGCCAGCCATTTCCTGTCCAGAGATCACTATGTATTCTCCCATGCCCAGAGCTCCGGAAACAACTATGACTAGAGACACAGAGAATGACTTACCCACTTAGGTAGAGAAGATTAAGGTTTCTTCCTCCTTCCCAGGAGATCTGGGACCTACACCACCACTGTGTTTATACTATAAAATAAAAAATATCACACTCATCCCACAGATATGAAAAGGATTAAAAAAAAAATGTGTAAGGAAAACCTACCTCGGCCGGGCGCGGTGGCTCAAGCCTGTAATCCCAGCACTTTGGGAGGCCGAGACGGGCGGATCACGAGGTCAGGAGATAGAGACCATCCTGGCGAACACGGTGAAACCCCGTCTCTACTAAAAAGTACAAAAAAAAAAACTAGCCGGGTGAGGTGACGGGCGCTTGTAGTCCCAGCTACTCGGGAGGTTGAGGTAAGAGAATGGCGTAAACCCAGGAGGCAGAGCTTGCAGTGAGCTGAGATCTGGCCACTGCACTCCAGCCTGGGCTGCAGAGCGAGACTCCGTCTCAAAAAAAAAAAAAAAAAACCTACCTCTATGTAAATACTATCACTGTTGATTCGATAATTTTAATAGTTTAACCATCACCAAAAGGAGTTATCTCAAAAATGCAAATTAGGCTAAACATCCAAAAATTAGTCAGTGTAACACAGGATAAAAATAAAACAAATTTGATACACACAAGAACATTTAACAAAACCAACATCTATTTAAAGTAAAACCCAAAGCAGTCCAGAAATACAAGAAAACTTCCTAGACCTGCTAAAAGGCATCTATAAAATGTGCAGCTAATGTCACATGTAATGGTTAAAACCTAGGTATGGGAAAGTTATTTTAGAAAAAAGACAAGAATGGACTCCACCTGGGGATTGGAAACTTTACATATGATGTTATCATACAAATAAAAATTTCTAAGAAATTTTGAAAAACCCACTAGAACTAATAAATGAGTTCAGCAAGGTTGCATGATTTAACATCGGTACAATTTTTTTTTAAGATGGCTGACTAGGAGCATTTCAAACCAGCTGCATCCATTTAGTACCATAATAGTATATAGACAATCATATATTCAGTACATTGTCCAAGAGAGAACACAAGAGATCAACAGAAAAGTGACAGGAAATGGCAAAAACTAGAAAGGAAAAGAAAAACAGGCAGCCTGTGTGGCCAAGACTGGCTGGAAAACAGGAGTGACTCTATAATACAGGAGAAAGTAAGCAACAGCATTTCTCTGGTCCATTTTCTCACTAGGGAATCATAAAATCTAGATCATGAGAGAGCACTTTGACCCTCCCAATCCCTGAATCTAGCAAAAGGAGCAGTCAGGTGACTGAGAGAAGAAACCACTCAAGGGAGGGAACATGCCCTTGGTTCCACACACTTCCTGTAGCCTAAGAAGCTATAGCAAGATGACCTTTTTAATCCTAGCTCCTAACAGAGTGTTCATG
>JAKFHT010001155.1:0-36326 GCA_023783455.1 Erythrocebus patas
AATTGGCAAAGTGATATTTGGAAGCCCATAGAGTTCTGTGGTGACAAAGGAAATATCTTCCGTTCAAAACTGGAAAGAAGCTTTCTGAGAAACTGCTCTGTGTTCTGTTAATTCATCTCACAGAGTTACATCTTTCCCTTCAAGAAGCCTTTCGCTAAGGCTGTTCTTGTGGAATTGGCAAAGTGATATTTGCAAGCCCATAGAGGGCTATGGTGAAAAAGGAAATATCTTCCGTTCAAAACTGGAAAGAAGCTTTCTGAGAAACTGCTCTGTGTTCTGTTAATTCATCTCACAGTTACATCTTTCCCTTCCAGGAGCCTTTAGCTAAGGCTCTTCTTGAGGAATTGGCCAAGGGATATTTCGAAGCCTATAGAGGCTATGGTGAAAAAGGAAATATCTTCCGTTCAAAACTGGAAAGAAGCTTTCTGAGAAACTGCTCTGTGTTCTGTTAATTCATCTCACAGAGTTACATCTTTCCCTTCAAGAAGCCTTTCGCTAAGGCTGTTCTTGTGGAATTGGCAAAGTGATATTTGGAAGCCCATAGAGTTCTGTGGTGACAAAGGAAATATCTTCCGTTCAAAACTGGAAAGAAGCTTTCTGAGAAACTGCTCTGTGTTCTGTTAATTCATCTCACAGAGTTACATCTTTCCCTTCAAGAAGCCTTTCGCTAAGGCTGTTCTTGTGGAATTGGCAAAGGGATATTTGGAAGCCCATAGAGGGCTATGGTGAAAAAGGAAATATCTTCCCTTCAAAACTGGAAAGAAGCTTTCTGAGAAAGTGCTCTGTGTTCTGTTAATTCATCTCACAGAGTTACATCTATCCCTTAAAGAAGCCTTTCGCTAAGGCTATTCTTGTGGAATTGGCAAAGGGATATTTGGAAGCCCATAGAGGGCTATGGTGAAAAAGGAAATATCTTCCGTTCAAAACTGGAAAGAAGCTTTCTGAGAAACTTCTCTGTGTTCTGTTAATTCATCTCACAGAGTTACATCTTTCCCTTCAAGAAGCCTTTAGCTAAGGCTGTTCTTGTGGAATTGGCAAAGGGATATTTGGAAGCCAATAGAGGGCTATGGTGAAAAACGAAATATATTCCGTTCAAAACTGGAAAGAAGCTTTCTGAGAAACTGCTCTGTGTTCTGTTAATTCATCTCACAGAGTTACATCTTTCCCTTCATGAAGCCTTTCGCTAAGGCTGTTCTTGTGGAATTGGCAAAGGGATATTTGGAAGCGCATAGAGGGCTATGGTAAAAAAGGAAATATCTTCGTTTCAAAACCGGAAAGAACCTTTCTGAGAAACTGCTCTGTGTTCTGTTAATTCATCTCACAGAGTTACATCTTTTCCTTCAAGAATCCTTTCGCTAAGGCTGTTCTTGTGGAATTGGCAAAGGGATATTTGGAAGCCCATAGAAGGCTATGGTGAAAAAGGAAATATCTTCCGATCAAAACTGGAAAGAATCTTTCTGAGAAACTGCTCTGTGTTCTGTTAATTCATCTCACAGAGTTACATCATTCCCTTCAAGAAGCCTTTCGCTAAGGCTGTTCTTGTGGAATTGGCAAGGATATTTGGAAGCCCATAGAGGGCTATGGTGAAAAAGGAAATATCTTCCGTTCAAAACTGGAAAGAAGCTTTCTGAGAAACTGCTCTGTGTTCTGTTAATTCATCTCACAGAGTTACATCTTTCCTTCAAGAAGCCTTTCGCTAAGGCTGTTCTTGTGGAATTGGCAAAGGATATTTGGAAGCCCATAGAGGGCTATGGTGAAAAAGGAAATATCTTCCGTTCAAAACCGGAAAGAAGCTTTCTGAGAAACTGCTCTGTGTTCTGTTAATTCATCTAACAGAGTTTCATCTTTCCCTTCATGAAGCCTTTCGCTAAGGCTGTTCTTGTGGAATTGGCAAAGGATATTTGGAAGCCCATAGAGGGCTATGGTGAAAAAGGAAATATCTTCCGTTCAAAACTGGAAAGAAGCTTTCTGAGAAACTGCTCTGTGTTCTGTTAATTCATCTCACAGAGTTACATCTTTCCCTTCATGAAGCCTTTCCCAAAGGCTGTTCTTGTGGAATTGGCAAAGGGATAGTTTGAAGCCCATAGAAGGCTATGGGGACAAAGGAAATATCTTCCGTTCAAAACTGGAAAGAAGCTTTCTGAGAAAGTGCTCTGTGTTCTGTTAATTCATCTCACAGAGTTACATCTTTCATTTCTAGAACCCTTTCGCTAAGGCTGTTCTTGTGGAATTGGCAAAGGGATATTTGGAAGCCCATAGAGGGCTATGGTGAAAAAGGAAATATCTTCCGTTCAAAACTGGAAAGAAGCTTTCTGAGAAACTGCTCTGTGTTCTGTTAATTCATCTAACAGAGTTTCATCTTTCCCTTCATGAAGCCTTTCGCTAAGGCTGTTCTTGTGGAATTGGCAAAGGGATATTTGGAAGCCCATAGAGGGCTATGGTGAAAAAGGAAATATCTTCCGTTCAAAACTGGAAAGAAGGTTTCTGAGAAACTGCTCTGTGTTCTGTTAATTCATCTCACAGAGTTACATCTTTCCCTTCATGAAGCCTTTCCCAAAGGCTGTTCTTGTGGAATTGGCAAAGGGATAGTTTGAAGCCCATAGAAGGCTATGGGGACAAAGGAAATATCTTCCGTTCAAAACTGGAAAGAAGCTTTCTGAGAAACTGCTCTGTGTTCTGTTAATTCATCTCACAAAGTTACATCTTTCCCTTCAAAAAGCCTTTCTCTAAGGCTGTTCTTGTGGAATTGGCAAAGTGATATTTGGAAGCCCATAGAGGGCTATGGTGAAAAAAGAAATATCTTCCGTTGAAAACTAGAAAGAAGCTTTCTGAGAAACTGCTCTGTGTTCTGTTAATTCATCTCACGGAATTACATCTTTCCCTTCAAGTAGTCTTTTGCTGAGACTGTTCTTGTGGAATTGGCAAAGGGATATTTGGAAGCCCAGAGAGAGCTATGGTGAAAAAGGAAATATCTTCCGTTCAAAACTGGAAAGAAGCTTTCTGAGAAACTGCTCTGTGTTCTGTTAATTCATCTCACAGAGTTACATCTTTCCCTTCATGAAGCCTTTCGCTAAGGGTGTTCTTGTGGAATTGGCAAAAGGATATTTGGGAGCCCATAGAGGGCTATGATGAAAAAGGAAATATATTCCGTTCAAAACTGGAAAGAAGCTTTCTGAGAAACTGCTCTGTGTTCTGTTAATTCATCTCACAGAGTTTCATCTTTCCCTTCATGAAGCCTTTCCTTAAGGCTGTTCTTGTGGAATTGGCAAAGGGATATTTGGAAGCCCATAGAGGGCTATGGTGAAAAAGGAAATATCTTCCGTTCAAAACCGGAAAGAAGCTTTCTGAGAAACTGCTCTGTGTTCTGTTAATTCATCTCACAGAGTTACATCTTTCCCTTCAAGTAGCCTTTTGCTGAGGCTGTTCTTGTGGAATTGGCAAAGTGATATTTGCAAGCCCATAGAGGGCTATGGTGAAAAAGGAAATATCTTCCGTTCAAAACTGGAAAGAAGCTTTCTGAGAAACAGCTCTGTGTTCTGTTAATTCATCTCAGAAACTTACATCTTTCCCTTCAAGAAGCCTTTCACTAAGGCTGTTCTTGTGGAATTGGCAAAGTGATATTTGGAAGCCCTTAGAGGGCTATGGTGAAAAAGGAAATATCTTCCGTTCAAAACTGGAAAGAAGCTTTCTGAGAAACTGCTCTGTGTTCTGTTAATTCATCTCACCGAGTTACATCTTTCCCTTCAAGAAGCCTTGCGCTAAGGCTGTTCTTGTGGAATTGGCAAAGTGATATTTGGAAGCCCATAGAAGGCTATGGTGACAAAGGAAATATCTTCCGTTCAAAACTGGAAAGAAGCTTTCTGAGAAACTGCTCTGTGTTCTGTTAATTCATCTCACAGAGTTACATCATTCCCTTCAAGAAACCTTTCGCTAAGGCTGTTCTTGTGGAATTGGCAAAGTGATATTTGGAAGCCCATAGAGGGCTATGGTGAAAAAGGAAATATCTTCCGTTCAAAACTGGAAAGAATCTTTCTGAGAAACTGCTCTGTGTTCTGTTAATTCATCTCACAGAGTTACATCTTTCCCTTCATGAAGCCTTTCCCAAAGGCTGTTCTTGTGGAATTGGCAAAGGGATATTTGGAAGCCCATACAGGGCTATGGTGAAAAAGGAAATATCTTCCGTTCAAAACTGGAAAGAAGCTTTCTGAGAAACTGCTCTGTGTTCTGTTAATTCATCTCACAAAGTTACATCTTTCCCTTCAAAAAGCCTTTCTCTAAGGCAGTTCTTGTGGAATTGGCAAAGTGATATTTGGAAGCCCATAGGGCTATGGTGAAAAAAGAAATATCTTCCGTTGAAAACTAGAAAGAAGCTTTCTGAGAAACTGCTCTGTGTTCTGTTAATTCATCTCACGGAATTACATCTTTCCCTTCAAGTAGTCTTTTGCTGAGGCTGTTCTTGTGGAATTGGCAAAGGGATATTTGGAAGCCCATAGAGGGCTATGGTAAAAAAGGAAATATCTTCGTTTCAAAACCGGAAAGAACCTTTCTGAGAAACTGCTCTGTGTTCTGTTAATTCATCTCACAGAGTTACATCTTTTCCTTCAAGAAGCCTTTCGCTAAGGCTGTTCTTGTGGAATTGGCAAAGTCATATTTGGAAGCCCATAGAAGGCTATGGTGAAAAAGGAAATATCTTCCGATCAAAACTGGAAAGAATCTTTCTGAGAAACTGCTCTGTGTTCTGTTAATTCATCTCACAGAGTTACATCATTCCCTTCAAGAAGCCTTTCGCTAAGGCTGTTCTTGTGGAATTGGCAAAGGGATATTTGGAAGCCCATAGAGGGCTATGGTGAAAAAGGAAATATCTTCCGTTCAAAACCGGAAAGAAGCTTTCTGAGAAACTGCTCTGTGTTCTGTTAATTCATCTAACAGAGTTTCATCTTTCCCTTCATGAAGCCTTTCGCTAAGGCTGTTCTTGTGGAATTGGCAAAGTGATATTTGGAAGCCCATAGAGGGCTATGGTGAAAAAGGAAATATCTTCCGTTCAAAACTGGAAAGAAGCTTTCTGAGAAACTGCTCTGTGTTCTGTTAATTCATCTCACAAAGTTACATCTTTCCCTTCAAAAAGCCTTTCTCTAAGGTTGTTCTTGTGGAATTGGCAAAGTGATATTTGGAAGCCCATAGAGGGCTACGGTGAAAAAAGAAATATCTTCCGTTGAAAACTAGAAAGAAGCTTTCTGAGAAACTGCTCTGTGTTCTGTTAATTCATCTCACGGAATTACATCTTTCCTTCAAGTAGTCTTTTGCTGAGGCTGTTCTTGTGGAATTGGCAAAGGATATTTGGAAGCCCATACAGGGCTATGGTGAAAAGGAAATATCTTCCGTTCAAAACTGGAAAGAAGCTTTCTGAGAAACTGCTCTGTGTTCTGTTAATTCATCTAACAGAGTTACATCTTTCCCTTCATGAAGCCTTTCGCTAAGGCTGTTCTTGTGGAATTGGCAAAGGGATATTTGGAAGCCCATAGAGGGCTATGGTGAAAAAGAAATATCTTCCGCTCAAAACTGGAAAGAAGCTTTCTGAGAAACTGCTCTGTGTTCTGTTAATTCATCTCACAGAGTTACATCTTTCCCTTCATGAAGCCTTTCGCTAAGGCTGTTCTTGTGGAATTGGCAAAGGATATTTGGGAGCCCATAGAGGGCTATGGTGAAAAGGAAATATCTTCCGTTCAAAACCGGAAAGAAGCTTTCTGAGAAAGTGCTCTGTGTTCTGTTAATTCATCTCACAGAGTTACATCTTTCCCTTCAAGAAGCCTTTCGCTAAGGCTGTTCTTGTGGAATTGGCAAAGGGATATTTGGAAGCCCATAGAAGGCTATGGTGAAAAAGGAAATATCTTCCGTTCAAAACTGGAAAGAAGCTTGAGAAACTGCTCTGTGTTCTGTTAATTCATCTCACAGAGTTACATCATTCCTTCAAGAAGCCTTTCGCTAAGGCTGTTCTTGTGGAATTGGCAAAGGATATTTGGAAGCCCATAGAGGGCTATGGTGAAAAAGGAAGTATCTTCCGTTCAAAACTGGAAAGAAGCTTTCTGAGAAACTGCTCTGTGTTCTGTTAATTCATCTAACAGAGTTTCATCTTTCCTTCATGAAGCCTTTCGCTAAGGCTGTTCTTGTGGAATTGGCAAAGGATATTTGGAAGCCCATAGAGGGCTATGGTGAAAAGGAAATATCTTCCGTTCAAAACCGGAAAGAAGCTTGAGAAACTGCTCTGTGTTCTGTTAATTCATCTCACAGAGTTACATCTTTCCCTTCAAGAAGCCTTTGCTAAGGCTGTTCTTGTGGAATTGGCAAAGTGATATTTGGAAGCCCATAGAGGGCTATGGTGAAAAAGGAAATATCTTCCGTTCAAAACTGGAAAGAAGCTTGAGAAACTGCTCTGTGTTCTGTTAATTCATCTCACAGAGTTACATCATTCCTTCAAGAAGCCTTTCGCTAAGGCTGTTCTTGTGGAATTGGCAAAGGATATTTGGAAGCCCATAGAGGGCTATGGTGAAAAAGGAAATATCTTCCGTTCAAAACTGGAAAGAAGCTTTCTGAGAAACTGCTCTGTGTTCTGTTAATTCATCTCACAGTTACATCTTTCCTTCAAGAAGCCTTTCGCTAAGGCTATTCTTGTGGAATTGGCAAGGATATTTGGAAGCCCATAGAGGGCTATGGTGAAAAGGAAATATCTTCCGCTCAAAACTGGAAAGAAGCTTTCTGAGAAACTGCTCTGTGTTCTGTTAATTCATCTCACAGAGTTACATCTTTCCTTCAAGAAGCCTTTGCTAAGGCTGTTCTTGTGGAATTGGCAAAGTGATATTTGGAAGCCCATAGAGGCTATGGTGAAAAGGAAATATCTTCCGTTCAAAACTGGAAAGAAGCTTTCTGAGAAACTGCTCTGTGTTCTGTTAATTCATCTCACAGTTACATCTTTCCCTTCAAGAAGCCTTCGCTAAGGCTGTTCTTGTGAATTGGCAAAGGATATTTGGAAGCCCATAGAGGGCTATGGTGAAAAGGAAATATCTTCCTTCAAAACTGGAAAGAAGCTTTCTGAGAAAGTGCTCTGTGTTCTGTTAATTCATCTCACAGAGTTACATCTTTCCCTTCAAAAGCCTTTCGCTAAGGCTGTTCTTGTGGAATTGGCAAAGGATATTTGGAAGCCCATAGAGGGCTATGGTGAAAAGGAAATATCTTCCGCTCAAAACTGGAAAGAAGCTTGAGAAACTGCTCTGTGTTCTGTTAATTCATCTCACAGAGTTACATCTTTCCTTCAAGAAGCCTTTCGCTAAGGCTGTTCTTGTGGAATTGGCAAAGTGATATTTGGAAGCCCATAGAGGGCTATGGTGAAAAGGAAATATCTTCCGTTCAAAACTGGAAAGAAGCTTTCTGAGAAACTGCTCTGTGTTCTGTTAATTCATCTCACAGAGTTACATCTTTCCTTCAAGAAGCCTTTCGCTAAGGCTCTTCTTGTGGAATTGGCAAAGTGATATTTGGAAGCCCATAGAGGGCTATGGTGAAAAGGAAATATCTTCGTTCAAAACTGGAAGAAGCTTTCTGAGAAACTGCTCTGTGTTCTGTTAATTCATCTCAGAGTTACATCTTTCCTTCAAAAGCCTTTCTCTAAGGCTGTTCTTGTGGAATTGGCAAAGTGATATTTGGAAGCCCATAGAGGGCTATGGTGAAAAAGAAATATCTTCCGCTCAAAACTGGAAAGAAGCTTTCTGAGAAACTGCTCTGTGTTCTGTTAATTCATCTCACAGAGTTACATCTTTCCTTCAAGAAGCCTTTCGCTAAGGCTGTTCTTGTGGAATTGGCAAAGGGATATTTGGAAGCCCACAGAGGGCTATGGTGAAAAAGGAAATATATTCCGTTCAAAACCGGAAAGAAGCTTTCTGAGAAACTGCTCTGTGTTCTGTTAATTCATCTCACAGAGTTACATCTTTCCTTTCAAGAAGCCATTCGCTAAGGCTGTTCTTTTGGAATTGGCAAAGGGATATTTGGAAGCCCATAGAGGGCTATGGTGAAAAAGAAATATCTTCCGCTCAAAACCGGAAGGAAGCTTTCTGAGAAACTGCTCTGTGTTCTGTTAATTCATCTCACAGAGTTACATCTTTCCCTTCAAGAAGCCTTTCGCTAAGGCTGTTCTTGTGGAATTGGCAAAGGAATATTTGGAAGCCCATAGAAGGCTATGGTGAAAAATGGAAATATCTTCCGTTCAAAACTGGAAAGAAGCTTTCTGAGAAACTGCTCTGTGTTCTGTTAATTCATCTCACAGAGTTACATCTTTCCTTCAAAAGCCTTTCGCTAAGGCTGTTCTTGTGGAATTAGCAAAGGATATTTGGAAGCCCACAGAGGGCTATGGTGAAAAGGAAATATCTTCCGCTCAAAATTGGAAAGAAGCTTTCTGAGAAAGTGCTCTGTGTTCTGTTAATTCATCTCACAGAGTTACATCTTTCCTTCAAGAAGCCTTTCGCTAAGGCTGTTCTTGTGGAATTGGCAAAGGATATTTGGAAGCCCATAGAAGGCTATGGTGAAAAGGAAATATCTTCCGCTCAAAACTGGAAAGAAGCTTGAGAAACTGCTCTGTGTTCTGTTAATTCATCTCACAGAGTTACATCATTCCTTCAAGAAGCCTTTCGCTAAGGCTGTTCTTGTGGAATTGGCAAAGGATATTTGGAAGCCCATAGAGGGCTATGGTGAAAAGGAAATATCTTCCGTTCAAAACTGGAAAGAAGCTTTCTGAGAAACTGCTCTGTGTTCTGTTAATTCATCTCACAGAGTTACATCTTTCCTTCAAGAAGCCTTTCGCTAAGGCTGTTCTTGTGGAATTGGCAAAGGATATTTGGAAGCCCATGGAGGGCTATGGTGAAAAGGAAATATCTTCCGCTCAAAACCGGAAAGAAGCTTTCTTAGAAACTGCTCTGTGTTCTGTTAATTCATCTCACAGTGTTACATCTTTCCTTCAAGAAGCCTTTCGCTAAGGCTGTTCTTGTGGAATTGGCAAAGTGATATTTGGAAGCCCATAGAGGGCTATGGTGAAAAGGAAATATCTTCCGCTTCAAAACTGGAAAGAAGCTTTCTTAGAAACTGCTCTGTGTTCTGTTAATTCATCTCACAGAGTTACATCTTTCCCTTCAAGTAGTCTTTTGCTGAGGCTGTTCTTGTGGAATTGGCAAAGGATATTTGGAAGCCCATAGAGGCTATGGTGAAAAGGAAATATCTTCCGTTCAAAACTGGAAAGAAGCTTGAGAAACTGCTCTGTGTTCTGTTAATTCATCTCAGAAAGATACATCTTTCCTTCAAAAGCCTTTCTCTAAGGCTGTTCTTCTGGAATTGGCAAGGATATTTGGAAGCCCATAGAGGGCTATGGTGAAAAAGAAATATCTTCCGCTCAAAACCGAAAGAAGCTTTCTGAGAAACTGCTCTGTGTTCTGTTAATTCATCTCACAGAGTTACATCTTTCCTTCATGAAGCCTTTCGCTAAGGCTGTTCTTGTGGAATTGGCAAAGTGATATTTGGAAGCCCATAGGGCTATGGTGAAAAGGAAATATCTTCCGCTTCAAAACTGGAAAGAAGCTTTCTGAGAAACTGCTCTGTGTTCTGTTAATTCATCTCACAGAGTTACATCTTTCCTTCAAGAAGCCTTTCGCTAAGGCTGTTCTTGTGGAATTGGCAAAGGATATTTGGAAGCCCATGGAGGCTATGGTGAAAAGGAAATATCTTCCGTTCAAAACCGGAAAGAAGCTTTCTGAGAAACTGCTCTGTGTTCTGTTAATTCATCTCACAGAGTTACATCTTTCCTTCAAGAAGCCTTTCGCTAAGGCTGTTCTTGTGGAATTGGCAAAGTGATATTTGCAAGCCCATAGAGGCTATGGTGAAAAGGAAATATCTTCCGCTCAAAACTGGAAAGAAACTTTCTGAGAAACTGCTCTGTGTTCTGTTAATTCATCTCAGAAAGATACATCTTTCCTTCAAAAGCCTTTCTCTAAGGCTGTTCTTCTGGAATTGGCAAAGGATATTTGGAAGCCCATAGAGGGCTATGGTGAAAAGGAAATATCTTCCGCTCAAAACTGGAAAGAAGCTTTCTGAGAAACTGCTCTGTGTTCTGTTAATTCATCTCACAGATTTACATCTTTCCTTCAAGAAGCCTTCGCTAAGGCTGTTCTTGTGGAATTGGCAAAGGATATTTGGAAGCCCATAGAGGGCTATGGTGAAAAGGAAATATCTTCGTTCAAAACCGGAAAGAAGCTTGAGAAACTGCTCTGTGTTCTGTTAATTCATCTCACAGAGTTACATCTTTCCTTCAAGAAGCCTTTCGCTAAGGCTGTTCTTGTGGAATTGGCAAAGTGATATTTGGAAGCCCATAGAGGGCTATGGTGAAAAGGAAATATCTTCCGTTCAAAACCGGAAAGAAGCTTTCTGAGAAACTGCTCTGTGTTCTGTTAATTCATCTCACAGAGTTTCATCTTTCCTTCAAGAAGCCTTTCGCTAAGGCTGTTCTTGTGGAATTGGCAAAGGATATTTGGAAGCCCATAGAGGGCTATGGTGAAAAGGAAATATCTTCCGCTCAAAACCGGAAAGAAGCTTGAGAAACTGCTCTGTGTTCTGTTAATTCATCTCACAGAGTTACATCTTTCCTTCAAGAAGCCTTTCGCTAAGGCTGTTCTTGTGGAATTGGCAAGGATATTTGGAAGCCCATAGAGGGCTATGGTGAAAAGGAAATATCTTCCGCTCAAAACCGGAAAGAAGCTTGAGAAACTGCTCTGTGTTCTGTTAATTCATCTCACAGAGTTACATCTTTCCTTCAAGAAGCCTTCGCTAAGGCTCTTCTTGTGGAATTGGCAAAGTGATATTTGGAAGCCCATAGAGGGCTATGGTGAAAAGGAAATATCTTCGTTCAAAACTGGAAGAAGCTTTCTGAGAAACTGCTCTGTGTTCTGTTAATTCATCCCACAGAGTTACATCTTTCCTTCAAAAGCCTTTCTCTAAGGCTGTTCTTGTGGAATTAGCAAAGGATATTTGGAAGCCCATAGAGGGCTATGGTGAAAAAGAAATATCTTCCGTTCAAAACTAGAAAGAAGCTTTCTGAGAAACTGCTCTGTGTTCTGTTAATTCATCTCACAAAGTTACATCTTTCCTTCAAGTAGTCTTTTGCTGAGGCTGTTCTTGTGGAATTGGCAAAGGATATTTGGAAGCCCACAGAGGGCTATGGTGAAAAGGAAATATATTCCGCTCAAAACCGGAAAGAAGCTTGAGAAACTGCTCTGTGTTCTGTTAATTCATCTCACAGAGTTACATCTTTCCTTCAAGAAGCCTTTCGCTAAGGCTGTTCTTTTGGAATTGGCAAAGGATATTTGGAAGCCCATAGAGGGCTATGGTGAAAAGGAAATATCTTCCGCTCAAAACTGGAAAGAAGCTTTCTGAGAAACTGCTCTGTGTTCTGTTAATTCATCTCACAGAGTTACATCTTTCCTTTCAAGAAGCCTTTCGCTAAGGCTGTTCTTTTGGAATTGGCAAAGGGATATTTGGAAGCCCATAGAGGGCTACTGGGAAAAAGAAAATATCTTCCGTTCAAAACCGGAAGGAAGCTTTCTGAGAAACTGCTCTGTGTTCTGTTAATTCATCTCACAGAGTTACATCTTTCCCTTCAAGAAGCCTTTCGCTAAGGCTGTTCTTGTGGAATTGGCAAAGGAATATTTGGAAGCCCATAGAAGGCTATGGTGAAAAATGGAAATATCTTCCGTTCAAAACTGGAAAGAAGCTTTCTGAGAAACTGCTCTGTGTTCTGTTAATTCATCTCACAGAGTTACATCTTTCCCTTCAAGAAGCCTTTCGCTAAGGCTGTTCTTGTGGAATTGGCAAAGGGATATTAGGAAGCCCAAAGAGGGCTATGGTGAAAAAGGAAATATCTTCCGTTCAAAATTGGAAAGAAGCTTTCTGAGAAAGTGCTCTGTGTTCTGTGAATTCATCTCACAGAGTTACATCTTTCCCTTCAAGAAGCCTTTCGCTAAGGCTGTTCTTTTGGAATTGGCAAAGTGATATTTTGAAGCCCATAGAAGGCTATGCGGACAAAGGAAATATCTTCCGTTCAAAACTGGAAAGAAGGTTTCTGAGAAACTCCTCTGTGTTCTGTTAATTCATCTCACAGAGTTACATCATTCCCTTCAAGAAGCCTTTCGCTAAGGCTGTTCTTGTGGAATTGGCAAAGTGATATTTGGAAGCCCATAGAGGGCTATGGTGAAAAAGGAAATATCTTCCGTTCAAAACTGGAAAGAAGCTTTCTGAGAAACTGCTCTGTGTTCTGCTAATTCATCTCACAGAGTTACATCTTTCCCTCCAAGAACCCTTTCGCTAAGGCTGTTCTTGTGGAATTGGCAAAGGGATATTTGGAAGCCCATAGAGGGCTATGGTGAAAAAGGAAATATCTTCCTTTCAAAACTGGAAAGAAGCTTTCTGAGAAACTGCTCTGTGTTCTGTTAATTCATCTCACAGAGTTACATCTTTCCCTTCAAGAAGCCTTTAGCTAAGGCTGTTCTTGTGGAATTAGCAAAGGATATTTGGAAGCCCATAGAGGCTATGGTGAAAAGGAAATATCTTCGTTCAAAACTGGAAAGAAGCTTTCTGAGAAACTGCTCTGTGTTGTGCTAATTCATCTCACAGAGTTACATCTTTCCTTCAAGAAGCCTTTCGCTAAGGCTGTTCTTGTGGAATTAGCAAAGTGATATTTGGAAGCCCATAGAGGGCTATGGTGAAAAGGAAATATCTTCCGTTCAAAACTGGAAAGAAGCTTTCTGAGAAACTGCTCTGTGTTCTGTTAATTCATCTCACAGAGTTACATCTTTCCCTTCAGAAGCCTTTCGCTAAGGCTGTTCTTGTGGAATTGGCAAAGTGATATTTGGAAGCCCATAGAGGGCTATGGTGAAAAGGAAATATCTTCGTTCAAAACTGGAAGAAGCTTTCTGAGAAACTGCTCTGTGTTGTGCTAATTCATCTCACAGAGTTACATCTTTCCTTCAAGAAGCCTTTCGCTAAGGCTGTTCTTGTGGAATTGGCAAAGTGATATTTGGAAGCCCATAGAGGGCTATGGTGAAAAGGAAATATCTTCGTTCAAAACTGGAAGAAGCTTTCTGAGAAACTGCTCTGTGTTCTGTTAATTCATCTAACAGAGTTTCATCTTTCCTTCAAGAAGCCTTTCGCTAAGGCTGTTCTTGTGGAATTGGCAAGGGATATTTGGAAGCCCATAGAGGGCTATGGTGAAAAGGAAATATCTTCCGTTCAAAACCGGAAAGAAGCTTTCTGAGAAACTGCTCTGTGTTCTGTTAATTCATCTCACAGAGTTACATCTTTCCTTCAAAAGCCTTTCGCTAAGGCTGTTCTTGTGGAATTAGCAAAGTGATATTTGGAAGCCCATAGAGGGCTATGGTGAAAAGGAAATATCTTCCGTTCAAAACTGGAAAGAAGCTTTCTGAGAAACTCCTCTGTGTTCTGTTAATTCATCTCACAGAGTTTCATCTTTCCCTTCAAGAAGCCTTTCGCTAAGGCTGTTCTTGTGGAATTGGCAAAGGGATATTTGGAAGCCCATAGAGGGCTATGGTGAAAAAGGAAATATCTTCCTTTCAAAACTGGAAAGAAGCTTTCTGAGAAACTGCTCTGTGTTCTGTTAATTCATCTCACAGAGTTACATCTTTCCCTTCAAGAAGCCTTTCGCTAAGGCTGTTCTTGTGGAATTGGCAAAGGGATATTTGGAGGCCCATGGAGGGATACGGTGAAAAAGGAAATATCTTTCGTTCAAAACCGGAAAGAAGCTTTCTTAGAAACTGCTCTGTGTTGTGCTAATTCATCTCACAGAGTTACATCTTTCCCTTCAAGAAGCCTTTCGCTAAGGCTGTTCTTGTGGAATTGGCAAAGTGATATTTGGAAGCCCATAGAGGGCTATGGTGAAAAAGGAAATATCTTCCGTTCAAAACTGGAAAGAAGCTTTCTGAGAAACTGCTCTGTGTTCTGTTAATTCATCTCACAGATTTACATCTTTCCCTTCATGAAGCCTTTCGCTGAGGCTGTTCTTGTGGAATTGGCAAAGTTATATTTGGAAGCCCATAGAGGGCTATGGTGAAAAAGGAAATATCTTCGGTTCAAAACCGGAAAGAAGCTTTCTGAGAAACTGCTCTGTGTTCTGTTAATTCATCTCACAGAGTTACATCTTTCCCTTCAAGAAGCCTTTCGCTAAGGCTGTTCTTGTGGAATTGGCAAAGTGATATTTGGAAGCCCATAGAGGGCTATGGTGAAAAAGGAAATATCTTCGGTTCAAAACCGGAAAGAAGCTTTCTGAGAAACTGCTCTGTGTTCTGTTAATTCATCTAACAGAGTTTCATCTTTCCCTTCAGGAAGCCTTTCGCTAAGGCTGTTCTTGTGGAATTGGCAAAGGGATATTTGGAAGCCCATAGAGGGCTATGGTGGAAAGGGAAATATCTTCCGTTCAAAACCGGAAAGAAGCTTTCTGAGAAACTGCTCTGTGTTCTGTTAATTCATCTCACAGAGTTACATCTTTCCCTTCAAGAAGCCTTTCGCTAAGGCTGTTCTTGTGGAATTGGCAAAGTGATATTTGCAAGCCCATAGAGGGCTATGGTGAAAAAGGATATATCTTCCGTTCAAAACTGGAAAGAAACTTTCTGAGAAACTGCTCTGTGTTCTGTTAATTCATCTCAGAAAGATACATCTTTCCCTTCAAAAAGCCTTTATCTAACGCTGTTCTTCTGGAATTGGCAAAGGGATATTTGGAAGCCCATAGAGGGCTATGGTGAAAAAGGAAATATCTTCCGTTCAAAACCGGAAAGAAGCTTTCTGAGAAACTGCTCTGTGTTCTGTTAATTCATCTCACAGAGTTACATCTTTCCCTTCATGAAGCCTTTCGCTAAGGCTGTTCTTGTGGAATTGGCAAAGTGATATTTGGAAGCCCATAGAGGGCTATGGTGAAAAAGGAAATATCTTCCGTTCAAAACTGGAAAGAAGCTTTCTGAGAAACTGCTCTGTGTTCTGTTAATTCATCTCACAGAGTTACATCTTTCCCTTCAAGAAGCCTTTCGCTAAGGCTGCTCTTGTGGAATTGGCAAAATGATATTTGGAAGCCCATAGAGGGCTGTGGTGACAAAGGAAATATCTTCTGTTCAAAACCGGAAATAAGCTTTCTTAGAAACTGCTCTGTGTTCTGTTAATTCATCCCACAGAGTTACATCTTTCCCTTCAAGAAGCCTTTCGCTAAGGCTGTTCTTGTGGAATTGGCAAAGTGATATTTGGAAGCCCATAGAGGGCTATGGTGAAAAAGGAAATATCTTCCGTTCAAAACTGGAAAGAAGCTTTCTGAGAAACTGCTCTGTGTTCTGTTAATTCATCTCACAGAGTTACATCTTTCCCTTCAAGCAGCCTTTCGCTAAGGCTGTTCTTGTGGAATTGGCAAAGTGATATTTGGAAGCCCATAGAGGGCTATGGTGAAAAAGAAATATCTTCCGTTCAAAACTGGAAAGAAGCTTTCTGAGAAACTGCTCTGTGTTCTGTTAATTCATCTCACAGAGTTACATCTTTCCTTCATGAAGCCTTTCGCTAAGGCTGTTCTTGTGGAATTGGCAAAGTGATATTTGGAAGCCCATAGAGGGCTATGGTGAAAAGGAAATATCTTCCGTTCAAAACTGGAAAGAAGCTTTCTGAGAAACTGCTCTGTGTTCTGTTAATTCATCTCACAGAGTTACATCTTTCCTTCAAGAAGCCTTTCGCTAAGGCTGCTCTTGTGGAATTGGCAAAATGATATTTGGAAGCCCATAGAGGCTATGGTGAAAAAGGAAATATCTTCTGTTCAAAACCGGAAAGAAGCTTTCTTAGAAACTGCTCTCTGTTCTGTTAATTCATCCCACAGAGTTACATCTTTCCTTCAAGAAGCCTTTCGCTAAGGCTGTTCTTGTGGAATTGGCAAAGGATATTTGGAAGCCCATAGAGGGCTATGGTGAAAAAGGAAATATCTTCCGTTCAAAACTAGAAAGAAGCTTTCTGAGAAACTGCTCTGTGTTCTGTTAATTCATCTCACAGAGTTACATCTTTCCTTCAAGAAGCCTTTCGCTAAGGCTGTTCTTGTGGAATTGGCAAAGGATATTTGGAAGCCCATAGAGGGCTGTGGTGACAAAGGAAATATCTTCCTTCAAAACTGGAAAAAGCTTTCTGAGAAACTGCTCTGTGTTCTGTTAATTCATCTCACAGAGTTACATCTTTCCTTCAAGAAGCCTTTCGCTAAGGCTGTTCTTTTGGAATTGGCAAAGGATATTTGGAAGCCCATAGAGGGCTACGGTGAAAAGGAAATATCTTCCGCTCAAAACCGGAAAGAAGCTTTCTGAGAAACTGCTCTGTGTTCTGTTAATTCATCTCACAGAGTTACATCTTTCCTTCAAGAAGCCTTTCGCTAAGGCTGTTCTTGTGGAATTGGCAAAGGATATTTGGAAGCCCATAGAGGGCTATGGTGAAAAAGGAAATATCTTCCTTCAAAACTGGAAAGAAGCTTGAGAAACTGCTCTGTGTTCTGTGAATTCATCTCACAGAGTTACATCTTTCCTTCAAGAAGCCTTTCGCTAAGGCTGTTCTTTTGGAATTGGCAAAGTGATATTTGAAGCCCATAGAGGCTATGGTGAAAAAGGAAATATCTTCCGCTCAAAACTGGAAAGAAGGTTTCTGAGAAACTGCTCTGTGTTCTGTTAATTCATCTCACAGAGTTACATCATTCCTTCAAGAAGCCTTCGCTAAGGCTGTTCTTGTGGAATTGGCAAAGTGATATTTGGAAGCCCATAGAGGGCTATGGTGAAAAAAATATCTTCCGTTCAAAATTGGAAAGAAGCTTTCTGAGAAAGTGCTCTGTGTTCTGCTAATTCATCTCACAGAGTTACATCTTTCCTTCAAGAACCCTTTCGCTAAGGCTGTTCTTGTGGAATTGGCAAAGGATATTTGGAAGCCCATAGAGGCTATGGTGAAAAAGGAAATATCTTCCGCTCAAAACTGGAAAGAAGCTTGAGAAACTGCTCTGTGTTCTGTTAATTCATCTCACAGAGTTACATCTTTCCTTCAAGAAGCCTTCGCTAAGGCTGTTCTTGTGGAATTGGCAAAGGATATTTGGAAGCCCATAGAGGGCTATGGTGAAAAAGGAAATATCTTCCGCTCAAAACCGGAAAGAAGCTTGAGAAACTGCTCTGTGTTCTGTGAATTCATCTCACAGAGTTACATCTTTCCTTCAAGAAGCCTTCGCTAAGGCTGTTCTTGTGGAATTGGCAAAGTGATATTTGGAAGCCCATAGAGGGCTATGGTGAAAAAGGAAATATCTTCCGCTCAAAACTGGAAAGAAGCTTTCTTAGAAACTGCTCTGTGTTCTGTTAATTCATCTCACAGAGTTACATCTTCCCTTCAAGTAGTCTTTTGCTGAGGCTGTTCTTGTGGAATTGGCAAAGGATATTTGGAAGCCCATAGAGGGCTATGGTGAAAAGGAAATATCTTCCGCTCAAAACTGGAAAGAAGCTTTCTGAGAAACTGCTCTGTGTTCTGTTAATTCATCTCACAGAGTTACATTTTCCTTCAAGAAGCCTTTCGCTAAGGCTGTTCTTGTGGAATTGGCAAAGTGATATTTGGAAGCCCATAGAGGGCTATGGTGAAAAAGGAAATATCTTCCGTTCAAAACTGGAAAGAAGCTTTCTTAGAAACTGCTCTGTGTTCTGTTAATTCATCTCACAGAGTTACATTTTTCCCTTCAAGTAGTCTTTTGCTGAGGCTGTTCTTGTGGAATTGGCAAAGGGATATTTGGAAGCCCATAGACGTCTATGGTGAAAAAGGAAATATCTTCCGTTCAAAACTGGAAAGAAGCTTTCTGAGAAACTGCTCTGTGTTCTGTTAATTCATCTCACAGAGTTACATTTTTCCCTTCAAGAAGCCTTTCGCTAAGGCTGTTCTTGTGGAATTGGCAAAGGGATATTTGGAAGCCCATGGAGGGCTACGGTGAAAAAGGAAGTATCTTCCGTTCAAAACCGGAAAGAAGCTTTCTGAGAAACTGCTCTGTGTTCTGTTAATTCATCTCACAGAGTTACATCTTTCCCTTCAAGAAGCCTTTCGCTAAGGCTGTTCTTGTGGAATTGGCAAAGTGATATTTGCAAGCCCATAGAGGGCTATGGTGAAAAAGGATATATCTTCCGTTCAAAACTGGAAAGAAACTTTCTGAGAAACTGCTCTGTGTTCTGTTAATTCATCTCAGAAAGATACATCTTTCCCTTCAAAAAGCCTTTCTCTAAGGCTGTTCTTCTGGAATTGGCAAAGGGATATTTGGAAGCCCATAGAGGGCTATGGTGAAAAAGGAAATATCTTCCGTTCAAAACTGGAAAGAAGCTTTCTGAGAAACTGCTCTGTGTTCTGTTAATTCATCTCACAGATTTACATCTTTCCCTTCATGAAGCCTTTCGCTAAGGTGTTCTTGTGGAATTGGCAAAGTGATATTTGGAAGCCCATAGAGGGCTATGGTGAAAAAGGAAATATCTTCGGTTCAAAACCGGAAAGAAGCTTTCTGAGAAACTGCTCTGTGTTCTGTTAATTCATCTCACAGAGTTACATCTTTCCCTTCAAGAAGCCTTTCGCTAAGGCTGTTCTTGTGGAATTGGCAAAGGGATATTTGGAAGCCCATAGAGGGCTATGGTGAAAAAGGAAATATCTTCCGTTCAAAACCGGAAAGAAGCTTTCTGAGAAACTGCTCTGTGTTCTGTTAATTCATCTCACAGAGTTACATCATTCCCTTCAAGAAGCCTTTCGCTAAGGTTGTTCTTGTGGAATTGGCAAAGTGATATTTGGAAGCCCATAGAGGGCTATGGTGAAAAAGGAAATATCTTCCGTTCAAAACTGGAAAGAAGCTTTCTGAGAAACTGCTCTGTGTTCTGTTAATTCATCTCACAGAGTTATATCTTTCCCTTCAAAAAGCCTTTCGCTAAGGCTGTTCTTGTGGAATTGGCAAAGGGATATTAGGAAGCCCATAGAGGGCTATGGTGAAAAAGGAAATATCTTCCGTTTAAAATTGGAAAGAAGCTTTCTGAGAAACTGCTCTGTGTTCCGTTAATTCATCTCACAGAGTTACATCTTTCCCTTCAAGAAGCCTTTCGCTAAGGCTGTTCTTTTGGAATTGGCAAAGTGATATTTTGAAGCCCATAGAAAGCTATGCGGACAAAGGAAATATCTTCCGTTCAAAACTGGAAAGAAGGTTTCTGAGAAACTGCTCTGTGTTCTGTTAATTCATCTCACAGAGTTACATCATTCCCTTCAAGAAGCCTTTCGCTAAGGCTGTTCTTGTGGAATTGGCAAAGTGATATTTGGAAGCCCATAGTGGGCTATGTTGAAAAAGGAAATATCTTCCGTTCAAAACTGGAAAGAAGCTTTCTGAGAAAGTGCTCTGTGTTCTGTTAATTCATCTCACAGAGATACATCTTTCCTTCCAAGAACCCTTTCGCTAAGGCTGTTCTTGTGGAATTGGCAAAGTGATATTTGGAAGCCCATAGAGGGCTATGGTGAAAAAGGAAATATCTTCCGTTCAAAACTGGAAAGAAGCTTTCTGAGAAACTGCTCTGTGTTCTGTTAATTCATCTCACAGAGTTACATCTTTCCCTCCAAGAACCCTTTCGCTAAGGCTGTTCTTGTGGAATTGGCAAAGGGATATTTGGAAGCCCATAGAGGGCTATGGTGAAAAAGGAAATATCTTCCGTTCAAAACTGGAAAGAAGCTTTCTGAGAAACTGCTCTGTGTTCTGTTAATTCATCTCACAGAGTTACATCTTTCCCTTCAAGAAGCCTTTCGCTAAGGCTGTTCTTGTGGAATTGGCAAAGGGATATTTGGAAGCCCATGGAGGGATACGGTGAAAAAGGAAATATCTTCCGTTCAAAACCGGAAAGAAGCTTTCTTAGAAACTGCTCTGTGTTGTGTTAATTCATCTCACAGAGTTACATCTTTCCCTTCAAGAAGCCTTTCGCTAAGGCTGTTCTTGTGGAATTGGCAAAGGGATATTTGGAAGCCCATGGAGGGATACGGTGAAAAAGGAAATATCTTCCGTTCAAAACCGGAAAGAAGCTTTCTTAGAAACTGCTCTGTGTTGTGTTAATTCATCTCACAGAGTTACATCTTTCCCTTCAAGAAGCCTTTCGCTAAGGCTGTTCTTGTGGAATTGGCAAAGTGATATTTGGAAGCCCATAGAGGGCTATGGTGAAAAAGGAAATATCTTCCGTTCAAAACTGGAAAGAAGCTTTCTGAGAAACTGCTCTGTGTTCTGTTAATTCATCTCACAGAGTTACATCTTTCCCTTCAAGAAGCCTTTCGCTAAGGCTGTTCTTGTGGAATTGGCAAAGGATATTTGGAAGCCCATAGAAGGCTATGGTGAAAAAGGAAATATCTTCCGTTCAAAACTGGAAAGAAGCTTTCTGAGAAACTGCTCTGTGTTCTGTTAATTCATCTCACAGAGTTACATCTTTCCTTCAAGAAGCCTTTCGCTAAGGCTGTTCTTGTGGAATTGGCAAGGATATTTGGAAGCCCATGGAGGGCTATGGTGAAAAAGGAAATATCTTCCGTTCAAAACCGGAAAGAAGCTTTCTGAGAAACTGCTCTGTGTTCTGTTAATTCATCTCACAGAGTTACATCTTTCCTTCAAGAAGCCTTTCGCTAAGGCTGTTCTTGTGGAATTGGCAAAGTGATATTTGCAAGCCCATAGAGGGCTATGGTGAAAAAAGGATATATCTTCCGTTCAAAACTGGAAAGAAACTTTCTGAGAAACTGCTCTGTGTTCTGTTAATTCATCTCAGAAAGATACATCTTTCCTTCAAAAGCCTTTCTCTAAGGCTGTTCTTCTGGAATTGGCAAAGGATATTTGGAAGCCCATAGAGGGCTATGGTGAAAAGGAAATATCTTCCGTTCAAAACTGGAAAGAAGCTTTCTGAGAAACTGCTCTGTGTTCTGTTAATTCATCTCACAGATTTACATCTTTCCTTCATGAAGCCTTTTCGCTGAGGCTGTTCTTGTGGAATTGGCAAAGTGATATTTGGAAGCCCATAGGGCTATGGTGAAAAAGGAAATATCTTCGGTTCAAAACCGGAAAGAAGCTTTCTGAGAAACTGCTCTGTGTTCTGTTAATTCATCTCACAGAGTTACATCTTTCCCTTCAAGAAGCCTTTCGCTAAGGCTGTTCTTGTGGAATTGGCAAAGTGATATTTGGAAGCCCATAGGGCTATGGTGAAAAAGGAAATATCTTCCGTTCAAAACCGGAAAGAAGCTTTCTGAGAAACTGCTCTGTGTTCTGTTAATTCATCTCACAGAGTTACATCTTTCCCTTCAAGAAGCCTTTCGCTAAGGCTGTTCTTGTGGAATTGGCAAAGGGATATTTGGAAGCCCATAGAGGGCTATGGTGAAAAAGGAAATATCTTCCGTTCAAAACCGGAAAGAAGCTTTCTGAGAAACTGCTCTGTGTTCTGTTAATTCATCTAACAGAGTTTCATCTTTCCCTTCAAGAAGCCTTTCGCTAAGGCTGTTCTTGTGGAATTGGCAAAGTGATATTTGCAAGCCCATAGAGGGCTATGGTGAAAAAGGATATATCTTCCGTTCAAAACTGGAAAGAAACTTTCTGAGAAACTGCTCTGTGTTCTGTTAATTCATCTCAGAAAGATACATCTTTCCCTTCAAAAAGCCTTTCTCTAAGGCTGTTCTTCTGGAATTGGCAAAGGGATATTTGGAAGCCCATAGAGGGCTATGGTGAAAAAGGAAATATCTTCCGTTCAAAACTGGAAAGAAGCTTTCTGAGAAGTGCTCTGTGTTCTGTTAATTCATCTCACAGAGTTACATCTTTCCCTTCATGAAGCCTTTCGCTAAGGCTGTTCTTGTGGAATTGGCCAAGTGATATTTGGAAGCCCATAGAGGGCTATGGTGAAAAAGGAAATATCTTCCGTTCAAAACTGGAAAGAAGCTTTCTGAGAAACTGCTCTGTGTTCTGTTAATTCATCTCACAGAGTTACATCTTTCCCTTCAAGAAGCCTTTCGCTAAGGCTGCTCTTGTGGAATTGGCAAAATGATATTTGGAAGCCCATAGAGGGCTGTGGTGACAAAGGAAATATCTTCTGTTCAAAACCGGAAATAAGCTTTCTTAGAAACTGCTCTCTGTTCTGTTAATTCATCCCACAGAGTTACATCTTTCCCTTCAAGAAGCCTTTCGCTAAGGCTGTTCTTGTGGAATTGGCAAAGGGATATTTGGAAGCCCATAGAGGGCTATGGTGAAAAAGGAAATATCTTCCGTTCAAAACTAGAAAGAAGCTTTCTGAGAAACTGCTCTGTGTTCTGTTAATTCATCTCACAGAGTTACATCTTTCCCTTCAAGAAGCCTTTCGCTAAGGCTGTTGTGGAACTGGCAAAGGGATATTTGGAAGCCCATAGAGGGCTACGGTGAAAAAGGAAATATCTTTCTTTCAAAACTGGAAAGAAGCTTTCTGAGAAAGTGCTCTGTGTTCTGTTAATTCATCTCACAGAGTTACATCTTTCCCTTCAAGAAGCCTTTCGCTAAGGCTGTTATTTTGGAATTGGCAAAGTGATATTTTGAAGCCCATAGAAAGCTATGCGGACAAAGGAAATATCTTCCGTTCAAAACTGGAAAGAAGGTTTCTGAGAAACTGCTCTGTGTTCTGTTAATTCATCTCACAGAGTTACATCTTTCCCTTCAAGAAGCCTTTCGCTAAGGCTGTTCTTGTGGAATTGGCAAAGTGATATTTGGAAGCCCATAGAGGGCTATGGTGAAAAAGGATATATCTTCCGTTCAAAACTGGAAAGAAACTTTCTGAGAAACTGCTCTGTGTTCTGTTAATTCATCTCAGAAAGCTACATCTTTCCCTTCAAAAAGCCTTTATCTAACGCTGTTCTTCTGGAATTTGCAAAGGGATATTTGGAAGCCCATAGAGGGCTACGGTGAAAAAGGAAATATCTTCCCTTCAAAACTGGAAAGAAGCTTTCTGAGAACGTGCTCTGTGTTCTGTTAATTCATCTCACAGAGTTACATCTTTCCCTTCAAGAAGCCTTTCGCCAAGGCTGTCCTTGTGGAATTGGCAAAGGGATATTTGGAAGCCCATAGAGGGCTATGGTGAAAAAGGAAATATCTTCCGTTCAAAACTGGAAAGAAGCTTTCTGAGAAACGGCTCGGTGCTCTCTTAATTCATCTCACAGAGTTACATCTTTCCTTTCAAGAAGCCTTTCGCTAAGGCTGTTCTTTTGTAATTGGCAAAGGGATATTTGGAAGCCCATAGAGGGCTATGGTGAAAAAGGAAATATCTTCCGTTCAAAACTGGAAAGAAGCTTTCTGAGAAACTGCTCTGTGTTCTGTTAATTCATCTCACAGACTTACCTCTTTCCCTTCATGAAGCCTTTCGCTAAGGCTGTTCTTGTGGAATGGGCAAAGGGATATTTGGAATCCCATAGAGGCTATGGTGAAAAAGGAAATATATTCCGTTCAAAACTGGAAAGAAGCTTTCTGAGAAACTGCTCTGTGTTCTGTTAATTCATCTCACAGAGTTACATCTTTCCCTTCAAGAAGCCTTTAGGTAAGGCTGTTCTTGTGGAATTGGCAAAGGGATATTTGGAAGCCAATAGAGGGCTATGGTGAAAAACGAAATATCTTCCGTTCAAAACTGGAAAGAAGCTTTCTGAGAAACTGCTCTGTGTTCTGTTAATTCATCTCACAGAGTTACATCTTTCCCTTCATGAAGCCTTTCGCTAAGGCTGTTCTTGTGGATTTGGCAAAGGGATATTTGGAAGCCCATGGAGGGCTACGGTGAAAAAGGAAGTATCTTCCGTTCAAAACCGGAAAGAAGCTTTCTGAGAAACTGCTCTGTGTTCTGTTAATTCATCTCACAGAGTTACATCTTTCCCTTCAAGAAGCCTTTCGCTAAGGCTGTTCTTGTGGAATTGGCAAAGTGATATTTGCAAGCCCTTAGAGGGCTATGGTGAAAAAGGATATATCTTCCGTTCAAAACTGGAAAGAAACTTTCTGAGAAACTGCTCTGTGTTCTGTTAATTCATCTCAGAAAGATACATCTTTCCCTTCAAAAAGCCTTTCTCTAAGGCTGTTCTTCTGGAATTGGCAAAGGGATATTTGGAAGCCCATAGAGGGCTATGGTGAAAAAGGAAATATCTTCCGTTCAAAACTGGAAAGAAGCTTTCTGAGAAACTGCTCTGTGTTCTGTTAATTCATCTCACAGATTTACATCTTTCCCTTCATGAAGCCTTTCGCTGAGGCTGTTCTTGTGGAATTGGCAAAGTTATATTTGGAAGCCCATAGAGGGCTATGGTGAAAAAGGAAATATCTTCGGTTCAAAACCGGAAAGAAGCTTTCTGAGAAACTGCTCTGTGTTCTGTTAATTCATCTCACAGAGTTACATCTTTCCCTTCAAGAAGCCTTTCGCTAAGGCTGTTCTTGTGGAATTGGCAAAGTGATATTTGCAAGCCCATAGAGGGCTATGGTGAAAAAGGATATATCTTCCGTTCAAAACTGGAAAGAAACTTTCTGAGAAACTGCTCTGTGTTCTGTTAATTCATCTCAGAAAGATACATCTTTCCCTTCAAAAAGCCTTTATCTAACGCTGTTCTTCTGGAATTGGCAAAGGGATATTTGGAAGTCCATAGAGGGCTATGGTGAAAAACGAAATATCTTCCGTTCAAAACCGGAAAGAAGCTTTCTGAGAAACTGCTCTGTGTTCTGTTAATTCATCTCACAGAGTTACCTCTTTCCCTTCATGAAGCCTTTCGCTAAGGCTGTTCTTGTGGAATTGGCAAAGTGATATTTGGAAGCCCATAGAGGGCTACGGTGAAAAAGGAAATATCTTTCCTTCAAAACTGGAAAGAAGCTTTCTGAGAAACTGCTCTGTGTTCTGTTAATTCATCTCACAGAGTTACATCTTTCCCTTCAAGAAGCCTTTCGCCAAGGCTGTCCTTGTGGAATTGGCAAAGGGATATTTGGAAGCCCATAGAGGGCTATGGTGAAAAAGGAAATATCTTCCGTTCAAAACTGGAAAGAAGCTTTCTGAGAAACTGCTCTGTGTTCTGTTAATTCATCTCACAGAGTTACATCTTTCCCTTCAAGCAGCCTTTCGCTAAGGCTGTTCTTGTGGAATTGGCCAAGTGATATTTGGAATCCCATAGAGGGCTATGGTGAAAAAGGACATATCTTCCGTTCAAAACTGGAAAGAAGCTTTCTTAGAAACTGCTCTGTGTTCTGTTAATTCATCTCACAGAGTTACATCTTTCCCTTCAAGAAGCCTTTCGGTAAGGCTGTTCTTGTGGAATTGGCAAAGTGATATTTGCAAGCCCATAGAGGGCTATGGTGAAAAAGGATATATCTTCCGTTCAAAACTGGAAAGAAACTTTCTGAGAAACTGCTCTGTGTTCTGTTAATTCATCTCAGAAAGATACATCTTTCCCTTCAAAAAGCCTTTATCTAACGCTGTTCTTCTGGAATTGGCAAAGGGATATTTGGAAGCCCATAGAGGGCTATGGTGAAAAAGGAAATATCTTCCGTTCAAAACTGGAAAGAAGCTTTCTGAGAAACTGCTCTGTGTTCTGTTAATTCATCTCACAGAGTTACATCTTTCCCTTCATGAAGCCTTTCGCTAAGGCTGTTCTTGTGGAATTGGCAAAGGATATTTGGAAGCCCATAGGGCTATGGTGAAAAAGGAAATATCTTCCGTTCAAAACTGGAAAGAAGCTTTCTGAGAAACTGCTCTGTGTTCTGTTAATTCATCTCACAGAGTTACATCTTTCCTTCAAAAGCCTTTCGCTAAGGCTGTTCTTGTGGAATTAGCAAAGTGATATTTGGAAGCCCATAGAGGGCTATGGTGAAAAAATATCTTCCGTTCAAAACTGGAAGAAGCTTTCTGAGAAACTGCTCTGTGTTCTGTTAATTCATCTCACAGGTTACATCTTTCCTTCAAGAAGCCTTTCGCTAAGGCTGTTCTTGTGGAATTAGCAAAGTGATATTTGGAAGCCCATAGGGCTATGGTGAAAAAGGAAATATCTTCCGTTCAAAACTGGAAAGAAGCTTTCTGAGAAACTGCTCTGTGTTCTGTTAATTCATCTCACAGAGTTACATCTTTCCCTTCAAAAGCCTTTCGCTAAGGCTGTTCTTGTGGAATTGGCAAAGTGATATTTGGAAGCCCATAGAGGGCTATGGTGAAAAAGGAAATATCTTCCGTTCAAAACTGGAAAGAAGCTTTCTGAGAAACTGCTCTGTGTTCTGTTAATTCATCCCACAGAGTTACATCTTTCTCTTCAAGAAGCCTTTCGCTAAGGCTGTTCTTGTGGAATTGGCCAAGTGATATTTGGAAGCCCATAGAGGGCTATGGTGAAAAAGGAAATATCTTCCGTTCAAAACTGGAAAGAAGCTTTCTGAGAAACCGCTCTGTGTTCTGTTAATTCATCTCACAGAGTTACATCTTTCCCTTCAAGCAGCCTTTCGCTAAGGCTGCTCTTGTGGAATTGGCAAAGTGATATTTGGAAGCCCATAGAGGGCTATTGTGAAAAAGGACATATCTTCCGTTCAAAACTGGAAAGAAGCTTTCTGAGAAACTGCTCTGTGTTCTGTTAATTCATCTCACAGTTACATCTTTCCCTTCATGAAGCCTTTCGCTAAGGCTGTTCTTGTGGAATTGGCCAAGTGATATTTGGAAGCCCATAGAGGGCTATGGTGAAAAAGGAAATATCTTCCGTTCAAAACTGGAAAGAAGCTTTCTGAGAAACTGCTCTGTGTTCTGTTAATTCATCTCACAGAGTTACATCTTTCCTTCAAGAAGCCTTTCGCTAAGGCTGTTCTTGTGGAATTGGCAAAGTGATATTTGGAAGCCCATAGAGGGCTGTGGTGACAAAGGAAATATCTTCCGTTCAAAACTGGAAAGAAGCTTTCTGAGAAACTGCTCTCTGTTCTGTTAATTCATCTCACCGAGTTACATCTTTCCCTTCAAAAGCCTTTCGCTAAGGCTGTTCTTGTGGAATTGGCAAAGGATATTTGGAAGCCCATAGAGGGCTATGGTGAAAAAGGAAATATCTTCCTTCAAAACTGGAAGAAGCTTTCTGAGAAACTGCTCTGTGTTCTGTTAATTCATCTCACAGAGTTACATCTTTCCTTCAAAAGCCTTTCGCTAAGGCTGTTCTTGTGGAATTGGCAAAGGATATTTGGAAGCCCATAGGGCTATGGTGAAAAAAATATCTTCCGTTCAAAACTGGAAAGAAGCTTTCTGAGAAACTGCTCTGTGTTCTGTTAATTCATCTCAGAGTTACATCTTTCCTTCAAGCAGCCTTTCGCTAAGGCTGTTCTTGTGGAATTGGCAAAGTGATATTTGGAAGCCCATAGAGGGCTATGGTGAAAAAGGATATATCTTCCGTTCAAAACTGGAAGAAGCTTTCTGAAAAACTGCTCTGTGTTCTGTTAATTCATCTCACAGAGTTACATCTTTCCTTCAAGAAGCCTTTCGCTAAGGCTGTTCTTGTGGAATTGGCAAAGTGATATTTGGAAGCCCATAGAGGGCTATGGTGAAAAAGGATATATCTTCCGTTCAAAACTGGAAAGAAACTTTCTGAGAAACTGCTCTGTGTTCTGTTAATTCATCTCAGAAAGATACATCTTTCCTTCAAAAGCCTTTCTCTAAGGCTGTTCTTCTGGAATTGGCAAAGGATATTTGGAAGCCCATAGAGGGCTATGGTGAAAAGGAAATATCTTCCGTTCAAAACTGGAAGAAGCTTTCTGAGAAAGTGCTCTGTGTTCTGTTAATTCATCTCACAGAGTTACATCTTTCCTTCAAAGCCTTTCGCTAAGGCTGTTCTTGTGGAATTGGCAAAGGATATTTGGAAGCCCATAGAGGCTATGGTGAAAAAGGAAATATCTTCCGTTCAAAACTGGAAAGAAGCTTTCTGAGAAACTGCTCTGTGTTCTGTTAATTCATCTCACAGAGTTACATCTTTCCCTTCAAGAAGCCTTTCGCTAAGGCTGTTCTCCTGGAATTGGCAAAGTGATATTTGGAAGCCCATAGAAGGCTATGGTGAAAAAGGAAATATCTTCCGTTCAAAACTGGAAAGAAGGTTTCTGAGAAACTGCTCTGTGTTCTGTTAATTCATCTCACAGAGTTACATCTTTCCCTTCACAAAGCCTTTGGCTAAGGCTGTTCTTGTGGAATTGGCAAAGTGATATTTGGAAGCCCATAGATGGCTATGGTGAAAAAGGAAATATCTTCCGTTCAAAACTGGAAAGAAGCTTTCTGAGAAACTGCTCTGTGTTCTGTTAATTCATCTCACAGAGTTACATCTTTCCTTCAAGAAGCCTTTCGCTAAGGCTGTTCTTGTGGAATTAGCAAAGGATATTTGGAAGCCCATAGAGGGCTATGGTGAAAAAGGAAATATCTTCCGTTCAAAACTGGAAGAAGCTTTCTGAGAAACTGCTCTGTGTTCTGTTAATTCATCTCAGAGTTACATCTTTCCTTCAAAAGCCTTTCGCTAAGGCTGTTCTTGTGGAATTAGCAAAGGATATTTGGAAGCCCATAGAGGCTATGGTGAAAAAAATATCTTCCGTTCAAAACTGGAAAGAAGCTTTCTGAGAAACTGCTCTGTGTTCTGTTAATTCATCTCACAGAGTTACATCTTTCCTTCAAGAAGCCTTTCGCTAAGGCTGTTCTTGTGGAATTGGCAAAGGATATTTGGAAGCCCATAGAGGGCTATGGTGAAAAAGGAAATATCTTCCGCTCAAAACTGGAAAGAAGCTTTCTGAGAAACTGCTCTGTGTTCTGTTAATTCATCTCACAGAGTTACATCTTTCCCTTCAAAAGCCTTTCGCTAAGGCTGTTCTTGTGGAATTGGCAAAGGATATTTGGAAGCCCATAGAGGCTATGGTGAAAAAGGAAATATCTTCCGCTCAAAACTGAAAGAAGCTTTCTGAGAAACTGCTCTGTGTTCTGTTAATTCATCTCACAGAGTTACATCTTTCCTTCAAGAAGCCTTTCGCTAAGGCTGTTCTTGTGGAATTGGCAAAGGATATTTGGAAGCCCATAGAGGGCTATGGTGAAAAAGGAAATATCTTCCGCTCAAAACTGGAAAGAAGCTTTCTGAGAAACTGCTCTGTGTTCTGTTAATTCATCTCACAGAGTTACATCTTTCCTTCAAGAAGCCTTTCGCTAAGGCTGTTCTTGTGGAATTGGCAAAGGATATTTGGAAGCCCATAGAGGGCTATGGTGAAAAAGGAAATATCTTCCGTTCAAAACTGGAAAGAAGCTTTCTGAGAAACTGCTCTGTGTTCTGTTAATTCATCTCACAGAGTTACATCTTTCCCTTCAAGTAGTCTTTTGCTGAGGCTGTTCTTGTGGAATTGGCAAAGGATATTTGGAAGCCCATAGAGGCTATGGTGAAAAAGGAAATATCTTCCGCTCAAAACTGGAAAGAAGCTTTCTGAGAAACTGCTCTGTGTTCTGTTAATTCATCTCACAGAGTTACATTTTCCTTCAAGAAGCCTTTCGCTAAGGCTGTTCTTGTGGAATTGGCAAAGGATATTTGAAGCCCATAGAGGGCTACGGTGAAAAAGGAAATATCTTCCGTTCAAAACCGGAAAGAAGCTTGAGAAACTGCTCTGTGTTCTGTTAATTCATCTCACAGAGTTACATCTTTCCCTTCAAGAAGCCTTTCGCTAAGGCTGTTCTTGTGGAATTGGCAAAGTGATATTTGGAAGCCCATAGAGGGCTATGGTGAAAAAGGATATATCTTCCGTTCAAAACTGGAAAGAAACTTTCTGAGAAACTGCTCTGTGTTCTGTTAATTCATCTCAGAAAGATACATCTTTCCCTTCAAAAAGCCTTTCTCTAAGGCTGTTCTTCTGGAATTGGCAAAGGGATATTTGGAAGCCCATAGAGGGCTATGGTGAAAAAGGAAATATCTTCCGTTCAAAACTGGAAAGAAGCTTTCTGAGAAACTGCTCTGTGTTCTGTTAATTCATCTCACAGATTTACATCTTTCCCTTCATGAAGCCTTTCGCTAAGGCTGTTCTTGTGGAATTGGCAAAGTGATATTTGGAAGCCCATAGAGGGCTATGGTGAAAAAGGAAATATCTTCGGTTCAAAACCGGAAAGAAGCTTTCTGAGAAACTGCTCTGTGTTCTGTTAATTCATCTCACAGAGTTACATCTTTCCCTTCAAGAAGCCTTTCGCTAAGGCTGTTCTTGTGGAATTGGCAAAGTGATATTTGGAAGCCCATAGGGCTATGGTGAAAAAGGAAATATCTTCGGTTCAAAACCGGAAAGAAGCTTTCTGAGAAACTGCTCTGTGTTCTGTTAATTCATCTCACAGAGTTACATCTTTCCTTCAAGAAGCCTTTCGCTAAGGCTGTTCTTGTGGAATTGGCAAAGTGATATTTGGAAGCCCATAGAGGGCTATGGTGAAAAAGGAAATATCTTCCGTTCAAAACTGGAAAGAAGCTTTCTGAGAAACTGCTCTGTGTTCTGTTAATTCATCTCACAGAGTTACATCTTTCCCTTCAAGTAGTCTTTTGCTGAGGCTGTTCTTGTGGAATTGGCAAAGGATATTTGGAAGCCCATAGAGGGCTATGGTGAAAAAGGAAATATCTTCCGTTCAAAACTGGAAAGAAGCTTTCTGAGAAACTGCTCTGTGTTCTGTTAATTCATCTCACAGAGTTACATTTTTCTCTTCAAGAAGCCTTTCGCTAAGGCTGTTCTTGTGGAATTGGCAAAGGATATTTGGAAGCCCATAGGGCTATGGTGAAAAAGGAAGTATCTTCCGTTCAAAACCGGAAAGAAGCTTTCTGAGAAACTGCTCTGTGTTCTGTTAATTCATCTCACAGAGTTACATCTTTCCTTCAAGAAGCCTTCGCTAAGGCTGTTCTTGTGGAATTGGCAAAGGATATTTGAAGCCCATAGAGGGCTATGGTGAAAAAGGATATATCTTCCGTTCAAAACTGGAAAGAAACTTTCTGAGAAACTGCTCTGTGTTCTGTTAATTCATCTCAGAAAGATACATCTTTCCCTTCAAAAAGCCTTTCTCTAAGGCTGTTCTTCTGGAATTGGCAAAGGGATATTTTGAAGCCCATAGAGGGCTATGGTGAAAAAGGAAATATCTTCGGTTCAAAACCGGAAAGAAGCTTTCTGAAAAACTGCTCTGTGTTCTGTTAATTCATCTCACAGAGTTACATCATTCCCTTCAAGAAGCCTTTCGCTAAGGCTGTTCTTGTGGAATTGGCAAAGTGATATTTGGAAGCCCATAGAGGGCTATGGTGAAAAAGGAAATATCTTCCGTTCAAAACTGGAAAGAAGCTTTCTGAGAAAGTGCTCTGTGTTCTGTTAATTCATCTCACAGAGTTACATCTTTCCTTCAAGCCTTTCGCTAAGGCTGTTCTTGTGGAATTGGCAAAGGGATATTTGGAAGCCCATAGAGGGCTATGGTGAAAAAGGAAATATCTTCCGTTCAAAACTGGAAAGAAGCTTTCTGAGAAACTGCTCTGTGTTCTGTTAATTCATCTAACAGAGTTTCATCTTTCCCTTCAAGAAGCCTTTCGCTAAGGCTGTTCTTGGGGAATTGGCAAAGTGATATTTGGAAGCCCATAGAGGGCTATGGTGAAAAAGGAAATATCTTCCGTTCAAAATTGGAAAGAAGCTTTCTGAGAAACTGCTCTGTGTTCCGTTAATTCATCTCACAGAGTTACATCTTTCCCTTCAAGAAGCCTTTCGCTAAGGCTGTTCTTTTGGAATTGGCAAAGTGATATTTTGAAGCCCATAGAAAGCTATGCGGACAAAGGAAATATCTTCCGTTCAAAACTGGAAAGAAGGTTTCTGAGAAACTGCTCTGTGTTCTGTTAATTCATCTCACAGAGTTACATCATTCCCTTCAAGAAGCCTTTCGCTAAGGCTGTTCTTGTGGAATTGGCAAAGTGATATTTGGAAGCCCATAGAGGGCTATGGTGAAAAAGGAAATATCTTCCGTTCAAAACTGGAAAGAAGCTTTCTGAGAAAGTGCTCTGTGTTCTGTTAATTCATCTCACAGAGTTACATCTTTCCCTTCAAGAAGCCTTTCGCTAAGGCTGTTCTTGTGAATTGGCAAAGGATATTTGGAAGCCCATAGAGGGCTATGGTGAAAAAGGAAATATCTTCCGTTCAAAAGTGGAAAGAAGCTTTCTGAGAAACTGCTCTCTGTTCTGTTAATTCATCTCACAGAGTTACATCTTTCCCTTCAAGAAGCCTTTCGCTAAGGCTGTTCTTGTGGAATTGGCAAAGGGATATTTGGAAGCCCATGGAGGGATACGGTGAAAAAGGAAATATCTTCCGTTCAAAACCGGAAAGAAGCTTTCTTAGAAACTGCTCTGTGTTGTGTTAATTCATCTCACAGAGTTACATCTTTCCCTTCAAGAAGCCTTTCGCTAAGGCTGTTCTTGTGGAATTGGCAAAGTGATATTTGGAAGCCCATAGAGGGCTATGGTGAAAAAGGAAATATCTTCCGTTCAAAACTGGAAAGAAGCTTTCTGAAAAACTGCTCTGTGTTCTGTTAATTCATCTCACAGAGTTACATCTTTCCCTTCAAGTAGTCTTTTGCTGAGGCTGTTCTTGTGGAATTGGCAAAGGGATATTTGGAAGCCCATGGACGTCTATGGTGAAAAAGGAAATATCTTCCGTTCAAAACTGGAAAGAAGCTTTCTGAGAAACTGCTCTGTGTTGTGTTAATTCATCTCACAGAGTTACATTTTTCTCTTCAAGAAGCCTTTCGCTAAGTCTGTTCTTGTGGAATTGGCAAAGGGATATTTGGAAGTCCGTGGAGGGCTACGGTGAAAAAGGAAGTATCTTCCGTTCAAAACCGGAAAGAAGCTCTTTGAGAAACTGCTCTGTGTTCTGTTAATTCATCTCACAGAGTTACATCATTCCCTTCAAGAAGCCTTTCGCTAAGGCTGTTCTTGTGGAATTGGCAAAGTAATATTTGCAAGCCCATAGAGGGCTATGGTGAAAAAGGATATATCTTCCGTTCAAAACTGGAAAGAAACTTTCTGAGAAACTGCTCTGTGTTCTGTTAATTCATCTCAGAAAGATACATCTTTCCCTTCAAAAAGCCTTTCTCTAAGGCTGTTCTTCTGGAATTGGCAAAGGATATTTGGAAGCCCATAGGGCTATGGTGAAAAAGGAAATATCTTCCGCTCAAAACTGGAAAGAAGCTTGAGAAACTGCTCTGTGTTCTGTTAATTCATCTCACAGATTTACATCTTTCCCTTCATGAAGCCTTTTCGCTGAGGCTGTTCTTGTGAATTGGCAAAGGATATTTGGAAGCCCATAGAGGCTATGGTGAAAAAAAATATCTTCCGTTCAAAACCGGAAAGAAGCTTTCTGAGAAACTGCTCTGTGTTCTGTTAATTCATCTCACAGAGTTACATCTTTCCCTTCAAAAGCCTTTCGCTAAGGCTGTTCTTGTGGAATTAGCAAAGGATATTTGGAAGCCCATAGAGGGCTATGGTGAAAAAGGAAATATCTTCCGTTCAAAACCGGAAAGAAGCTTTCTGAGAAACTGCTCTGTGTTCTGTTAATTCATCTCACAGAGTTACATCATTCCTTCAAGAAGCCTTTCGCTAAGGCTGTTCTTGTGGAATTGGCAAAGTGATATTTGGAAGCCCATAGAGGGCTATGGTGAAAAAGGAAATATCTTCCGCTCAAAACTGGAAAGAAGCTTGAGAAACTGCTCTGTGTTCTGTTAATTCATCTCACAGAGTTACATCTTTCCTTCAAAAGCCTTTCGCTAAGGCTGTTCTTGTGAATTGGCAAAGGATATTTGGAAGCCCATAGAGGGCTATGGTGAAAAAGGAAATATCTTCCGCTTCAAAACTGGAAAGAAGCTTGAGAAACTGCTCTGTGTTCCGTTAATTCATCTCACAGAGTTACATCTTTCCTTCAAGAAGCCTTCGCTAAGGCTGTTCTTTTGGAATTGGCAAAGTGATATTTGAAGCCCATAGAAAGCTATGGTGACAAAGGAAATATCTTCCGTTCAAAACTGGAAAGAAGGTTTCTGAGAAACTGCTCTGTGTTCTGTTAATTCATCTCACAGAGTTACATCATTCCCTTCAAGAAGCCTTTCGCTAAGGCTGTTCTTGTGGAATTGGCAAAGTGATATTTGGAAGCCCATAGAGGGCTATGGTGAAAAAGGAAATATCTTCCGTTCAAAACTGGAAAGAAGCTTTCTGAGAAACTGCTCTGTGTTCTGTTAATTCATCTCACAGAGTTACATCTTTCCCTTCAAGAAGCCTTTCGCTAAGGCTGTTCTTGTGGAATTGGCAAAGGGATATTTGGAAGCCCTTAGAGGGCTATGGTGAAAAAGGAAATATCTTCCGTTCAAAAGTGGAAAGAAGCTTTCTGAGAAACTGCTCTGTGTTCTGTTAATTCATCTCACAGAGTTACATCTTTCCCTTCAAGAAGCCTTTCGCTAAGGCTGTTCTTGTGGAATTGGCAAAGGGATATTTGGAAGCCCATGGAGGGATACGGTGAAAAAGGAAATATCTTCCGTTCAAAACCGGAAAGAAGCTTTCTTAGAAACTGCTCTGTGTTGTGTTAATTCATCTCACAGAGTTACATCTTTCCCTTCAAGAAGCCTTTCGCTAAGGCTGTTCTTGTGGAATTGGCAAAGTGATATTTGGAAGCCCATAGAGGGCTATGGTGAAAAAGGAAATATCTTCCGTTCAAAACTGGAAAGAAGCTTGAGAAACTGCTCTGTGTTCTGTTAATTCATCTCACAGAGTTTCATCTTTCCTTCAAAACTGGAAAGAAGCTTTCTTAGAAACTGCTCTGTGTTCCGTTAATTCATCTCAGAAAGATACATCTTTCCTTCAAAAGCCTTTCTAAGGCTGTTCTTCTGGAATTGGCAAAGATATTTGGAAGCCCTTAGAGGGCTATGGTGAAAAAGGAAATACCTTCCGTTCAAAACTGGAAAGAAGCTTGAGAAAGTGCTCTGTGTTCTGTTAATTCATCTCACAGAGTTACATCTTTCCTTCAAAACTGGAAGAAGCTTTCTGAAAACTGCTCTGTGTTCCGTTAATTCATCTCAGAAAGATACATCTTTCCTTCAAAAGCCTTTCTCTAAGGCTGTTCTTTTGGAATTGGCAAAGATATTTGGAAGCCCTTAGAGGGCTATGGTGAAAAAGGATATATCTTCCGTTCAAAATTGGAAAGAAGCTTTCTGAAAACTGCTCTGTGTTGTGTTAATTCATCTCACAGAGTTTCATCTTTCCTTCAAGCCTTTCGCTAAGGCTGTTCTTTTGGAATTGGCAAAGATATTTGGAAGCCCTTAGAGGGCTATGGTGACAAAGGAAATATCTTCCGCTCAAAACTGGAAAGAAGCTTTCTGAAAACTGCTCTGTGTTCCGTTAATTCATCTCACAGAGTTACATTTTCCTTCAAGAAGCCTTCGCTAAGGCTGTTCTTCTGGAATTGGCAAAGATATTTGGAAGCCCATGGAGGGCTATGGTGAAAAGGAAATATCTTCCGCTCAAAACTGGAAAGAAGCTTTCTGAGAAACTGCTCTGTGTTCCGTTAATTCATCTCAGAAAGATACATCTTTCCTTCAAAAGCCTTTCTCTAAGGCTGTTCTTCTGGAATTGGCAAAGATATTTGGAAGCCCTTAGAGGGCTATGGTGAAAAGGAAATATCTTCCTTCAAGAAGCCTTCGCTAAGGCTGTTCTTGTGGAATTGGCAAAGATATTTGGAAGCCCTTAGAGGGCTATGGTGAAAAGGAAATATCTTCCGTTCAAAACCGGAAAGAAGCTTTCTGAGAAACTGCTCTGTGTTCCGTTAATTCATCTCAGAAAGATACATCTTTCCCTTCAAAAGCCTTTCTCTAAGGCTGTTCTTGTGAATTGGCAAAGGATATTTGGAAGCCCTTAGAGGGCTATGGTGAAAAAGGATATATCTTCCGTTCAAAAGTGGAAAGAAGCTTTCTGAAAACTGCTCTGTGTTGTGTTAATTCATCTCACAGAGTTACATTTTCCTTCAAGAAGCCTTCGCTAAGGCTGTTCTTTTGGAATTGGCAAAGATATTTGGAAGCCCTTAGAGGGCTATGGTGAAAAGGAAATATCTTCCGCTCAAAACTGGAAAGAAGCTTTCTGAAAACTGCTCTGTGTTCCGTTAATTCATCTCAGAAAGATACATCTTTCCTTCAAGAAGCCTTCGCTAAGGCTGTTCTTCTGGAATTGGCAAAGATATTTGGAAGCCC
>JAKFHT010001156.1:0-36272 GCA_023783455.1 Erythrocebus patas
TGTGTACATTTTTATATATGTGTGTATATCTGTGTACATAGTTTACACCCATAAAACAGCAATCCTGATTCTAATAATTTATGTGATCTACTCTCAAGTATGACTGATTTTCAGTAGTCACATTAATCATTACACAGTGTTAACAATTTAGCAGGTTCCCATGGTTGGTACATTTTATTTGCTAATTACAGGAACTGTCCAGCTGCTGTTCCCATATAAAGCCTCCCATATACACAATGGATGTGTATGAACATATAATGAATCGAGACTCTGGTCCAGACACTCCTCGCACGAACAGACCCCGTGACCACAACGCATCACCCTCGATGCTGTCGCTGGTGAATGGGGTTTTACAGCTCCTCACTTCCTAGTTCTATCGTGAATATCAGGGAGTCAATAGAAACAAAGCACTTCTTAGCCTGACACTTGGCAAAAGTAAACTCCACGATGTCATCATCATTATTCTCAATAGTAACTTCATTTTATGGGCAATGGACTCAAACGCTAATAGTTTTAGAATATTTAGAGGAGCATGAGACTAGTTTGATCAATTTTACTCCCAAATATGTTGGTAAAATATCTGTCTTAGAACACGTTTAGCCTTAAAACACGTGAAAAATTATCCTTTACTTTCATGAAGTTTGTTGTGGATATTTGTTTCTTTATTGTAACCTGAAATTATAGAATACATACTCAGTTTTTCTCAATTATGAAGAACTATGAAAAATTATAATTTCTAAAAATAATCAGTGAGTTATAGCTCAAGGTTTATGTCCCTGTGGTATTTCCTCTGAAAATTAATTGCTAATACTAGCTTCTAATGGTCATGCTATTCATAATCCTAATGTTAATTCCTCATCATTTTAAAATTGAAAATAAATAAAATTCAGTAACACTGAATGCCTCTTGTATTGAGAATAATTCTTATGTCTAAATTTGCAAGAGTAGTTTCCACTGAGTTTCTGTTGCCCTTTTTATTTCATCCCTTATAATTTGTCTGGGACATGGATAGACTAACACCAAGTATACTCTCCCGACGTAGACAGTGACTTGTGATCCAAACGGCAGATAACCCATACTTGTAGCTAAATGGAAGACATGAGCTACTCACAGCCAGCAAAAATGTTTTTAAAATGGTGGTGATGCCAACCACACAAAGACGCATTAAATAATAATACAAATTTAAATGCATCTAAGGTAACATACACACACACACACACACACACACACACACACACACACACACCAGACCATGGTATGTTTAACTGCTGTGTAGCATGGTATGCACCCTTAGGCATTGTAATGTATATCATTGTAATACACTGTCATCTGCTGACATCATCTTCTCCAATGTATTTAAGCAATTATTGATGAATAATGACCAGTTTTATTTAAAAACCTTCTGGAATTGATTAAATGCTAGGTATCAGTCCCAGTGTGCCAAGAATACGATTTTTAAAATGTTTTCTTCCCAGTTTTAAAAGTTTGCTGCCTAACAATTAACTCAAGTGTTGTTATTTTACTGCCCTGGGAATGCTGTCATCTTATTCGGAAGATACTACCTGATATCAGCATGATTGTAGGATCAATGGAAGAGCACAACACATCCTCTACGGACTTCGCTTTCATGGGGCTGTTCGACAGAAAGGAAACCTCAGGTCTTCTTTTTGCCATCATCTCTATCATCTTCGTCACCGCACTGATGGCCAATGGGGTTATGATCTTCCTGATCCAAACAGATTTGCGCCTTCATACACCCATGTACTTCCTCCTCAGCCACCTTTCCTTAATTGACATGATGTACATTTCCACCATTGTGCCTAAGATGCTAATTGATTACCTGCTGGATCAAAGGACCATTTCCTTTGTGGGGTGCACAGCTCAACACTTCCTCTACCTTACCCTTGTGGGAGCTGAATTCTTCCTGTTGGGCCTCATGGCTTATGACCGCTATGTGGCCATCTGCAACCCTCTGAGATACCCTGTCCTCATGAGCCGCCGGGTCTGTTGGATGATTATAGCAGGTTCCTGGTTTGGGGGCTCTTTGGATGGCTTCCTCCTAACCCCCATCACCATGAGCTTTCCCTTCTGCAATTCCCGGGAGATCAACCACTTCTTCTGTGAGGCTCCGGCAGTCCTGAAGTTGGCATGTGCAGACACAGCCCTCTACGAGACAGTGATGTACGTGTGCTGTGTTTTGATGCTGCTGATTCCTTTCTCTGTAGTCCTTGCTTCCTATGCCCGAATCCTGACCACAGTGCACCGCATGAGCTCAGTGGAGGGCAGGAAGAAGGCCTTTGCCACTTGTTCATCCCACGTGACTGTGGTGTCCTTGTTCTACGGGGCTGCCATGTACACCTACATGCTACCACACTCCTACCACACGCCTGCCCAGGACAAAGTCCTCTCTGTGTTTTACACCATTCTCACACCCATGCTGAACCCCCTCATCTACAGCCTTAGAAACAAGGATGTGACTGGAGCTCTGAAGAGGGCCTTGGGGAAGTTCAAGGGTCCTCAAAGGGTGTCAAAAGGTGTCTTTTGATAGTCGACTCCTTCCCATGTGTGTGGTAAATGGGAGACTCTGTGGTCACTGTGGCTGTGCTTTCATTGAAAGATGAAGCAAAAAGGGAGGGAGTGATATGATTACCATATTGGTTTTTTGTCTAGGGTTTCTGGTTCATAACTCCATAGTTATGTTACAACATTGTGGTTCTTGAGGCCTCAGAAACCGAATCTCTCTCTGTGATCTTTGCCTTCCTCTTTTGACCTGCTTTTTTTCTCCCCAAAGAAAGCCTTAGAAACTAAAAATATAATCCAGTCTTTGCCCACTTTTGGTCACAAAGAAATTATCTGACTACCTTGTCTGATTGCAGGTCACAAGACCTCTGTTTCAAAAGAGGCCCTCTCTCGTACCCTGGAGGAGGGAATGCTACACAGAGGGGCCAAGAAGAATCTGATCAGACAGGCCTTCATGGGTGTCCCCACTCACTCTATCAACACTAGGTCATACTCTGTGTCCAGTCATATTTCTATGCAATTGTCCACGCTTCAGTCATGACTATTCAATAAAGTCTCCACATAAAGGCTGAAAGGAGAGGACAGAAAACTTCCGGACAGCTAGACTCAGGAAGCTGAGCAGGAGGGTGATAAGAACCCACCCACCTGCCTGCAGGGTGGCATGCCCCAGCTCCACAGAGACAGAAGCTCTTATGCTCTCCTAGACCTCACCCTGGTGTCTTTTCATCTGGTTGTTTCTATGTATCCTGTGTAATATCATTTATAATAAATGGTAAACGTAGGAAAACATTTCCTTGAGTTCTGTGAGCCTCTATAGCAAACTAACTGAACCCAAGGAAGGGCCGTGGGATCCTCAATTAATAATCACTTGGTCAAAAGCACAGGACAACTTGGGGCTTGTGATTGGCACTGGAAATGGAAGGCAGTACTGTGGGACTGAGCCCTCACCCTGTGGGATCTGACGCTATCTCCAGATAGATCGTGGCAGATGGTCGTGGGACTTTAGCTTGGGCTAGAGCATTTGACTGTGGATAGTGGCAGAATGGAATTGATTTGGAGGACCCCCAAATGGTGTCCCTTACCTTAACTCCCTTACCTTAACTCGAGCGTTTTTTTCTACCGACTTCACGTCTTTAGCTTGACTCTTTCAACCAATTGCCAATCAGAAAAATCTTTGCATCCACCTGTGACCCATAAGCCTTCCACTTCATGTCCTGCTTTTTCAGGCTGAAACAATGTGTATTTTACATGTTTTGATTTATGACTTTGCATGTAAGTTCTTTCCCTAAGTTTTAGGGAGACAGAGGTTATCTTGGGCACACTTTATCAGGATCTTCTGAGGCTTTTCCCCAGGCCATCATCACTCACATTGGCTCAGAATAAACCTCTTTAAATATTTTACAGTGTTCAGCTTTTTCATCAGATGCAAACTTGACATACTAAATACGCTGAAGAAAATTGAGAAAACTGAAGAGGTAGAAAGGTAACTTTCTGATTTTTTCTGCCCTTCTCCCTTGAGAGCTGTCCACAAAAGAATTCTCAGACCTACCTCTTCTGAAAGAAGGTAACAAGCCCCTTATTCCAGAGGGGCCCTGACCAATGCCCAGAGGGGAAAAAATGTCACATGGGGAGGCCACTAGAATCTGAACAAACAAACCTTGCTAAGTCCTCCTCCTCAGTTTATTTCCATTACATCATATTTTTAAACGATCTAATCATACTTTTAAGGTTTGCATGCCTCATGAAACTTCTATTAAGTAAATTTCCTATACTTTTCTGTTACTAATCTGTCTTTTGTTGGAAGTTACCAGCCCATGAACCTTTTGATGAGCAAGGAAAAAAAAGTCTTACTTTCCTCCCCCAACCCCATACCACTAATTGTAAACTTTGCAAAGTTTTGATACTGTCTATCATCTTACCGTGTGACCCATCTTATTCACAGGGAAGTCACAGCAAACCTCATGTGGTCTATGCAGTCCATTTCTAGGGGGTTTTGCTTAAAGTTTCTATACTCCTAGATTCTTAGTCTTAGCATCATTACAGAGGGATAAAATGTGTGTCTGAACTGTATCAGTTCATTATATCAGGGATACAAAGTGTCTGTGAACTGTATCAGTACATTATATCAGGGAGATAAGGTGTGTCTGAACCGTATCCATACATTATATCAGGGATAGAATGTGTGTGTGAAGTATATCAGTTCATTATATCAGGGATGTAAGGTGTGTCTGAACTGTATCCCTACATTATATCAGGGATCAGCCATCTATTGAACTAGTAAGACCCTTGGGATATATTTGTTTGCAAAATAGGTGCCTGTCCTGTCCTCATGAAGCTGCCCATGTAGCCCAGAAGCAGTGAATAATAACAAACAGAATAAGTAAGTTAACTCTGTAGTCTGTGAATGTCAAATGGTAGAGAAAGAGAAAAGTAGAGTAGATTGAGGGAGAGAAAGAATTGCTGAAACTGTGGTCATATCGGTTGCTTTTTACAACGTCATCGATAGTCTAGATCTCTTTGGAAGGATAACATTGGAGCAGTCTTGAGGAGATAAAGAATTTAGCCCTGAGATAGTGTTGGGGTGGGAGGGATCCCACGTGGAGAAAAAAAAAAAAAAACTGGTAGGACAGCCCCGAAGTGAGAGTGTGCACAGCTTATTCAAAGAGTGACAAGAAGCCAGGATGACTGGAGCAGTGAGGGGAACAGTGGTACGTGCAGACATCTATGTCTGGTAATGGGGAGGGGAGAATCGAAAGGGCCCCTTATAGCTTACTGTAAGAATTTTAGATTTTACTCCCAATAAACAGTGAGCTACAATGGGATTTTAATCACCAAAGTAGCATGATCTGATGTTTCTTCAACTGCTGCTTTAGAAATAAGCCTTAGAGGACTTAGGCGAAGCAGGAACATACCGTAGAAATGGTTGGAACCTAGGTGTATTCTGAAGGTAGAGCCAACAGGATTCGTTTACTAGTTGGATATCGGTTTCAAGGGAAAGAGAAGCACCAGGGGCAACTCTAAGGGCTTGGATGGAGCGACTGAAATTGGGGACCTCCTACCAGGGGGACTAGGGAAAGACACAACTGCAGGAAGTTTAGCGGGGGAAGAAAGAGGCACAGATTCGTTCAGTTTGGTGAATGCCAAGTTTGTTTTGAACTGAAGTCATTAATATATAGATATTATATAGATAAATGGTTATAGCTAAGAACCCCAATGAGCTTAACAGAGAAAAGGTACAGAAAAAAGAAAAAAGAAAAAAAGAAGAAGACCAGTAACTGAGCTAGGAGCCCTCCAGTACTAAGTGAACCTGGGGAAATGACACAAGGAGAAAAAAAATTAAAAGGAAAAACAAAACAGTGGGTTCTGAAACTCAATCACAGTTTGGTGGACTTGAAGACAGATGAAAATGCAACAAAACAAAACACATCTTCAGTTGAGGAATAGACAGTTATATCAAAACAAGGAAAAACCAGACAAACAAAACTGTGTTGATGGCCCTAGTACAATAAGGCCTGAAAGGTTTGATTTATCCACATAAAGATCATTGAAATGAGAGGTAAATATCCTGAATAGAGAGGACAGTGGAGGAACTGGGAGACTAAGAACAGGCAACGTTTTTGGAGAATGTGACTATAAAGGAGACAGAGATGTCACTGCAGATCTGGGAAAAATAAATTCATCAAGTTGTATTGGGAAAACTGTGTGTTCATATGGAAAATGGAACATTTGCCTAAGGTCACATACGGTACCACAAATATGTTTTAGGTGAGTTAAAACTAAAAGGTGAAGAAAGGAAAAATAAACTATGAGCTTTTACAAGATAAGATAGGATAATATTTTCTTGACTTTAAGTTATGAACACATTGCTTAAGACAAAAAGAACTAATATAAAGTAAAATATTGGTAATTCAATTTACAAATGAACAATTTAAACACTTGGATAGGTCACAAACTAGCAGATGTGTAACAAAACTGAAAACAAAATATCCAGCACATGTATAAAAAAATTCTTATGTGTCTATAACAAAAGGCCAAAATTTGATAGCAAATGGGAAAAATACTTGAATAAATACAAATGTATCTGTCTCAACTTATTGAAGATACCATTCAACAGAATTTCAAAATTATTTTGAAATTCAAAAGAATTAAAATCATGAACTCAGAAAATTGTGCAACAGTGTTCATAGCTCCATTATTTACAATAGCCAAAAGGTTGTGTCCATCAATAGACAAATACATAAGCAAAATGTGATGTATACAAACAATGTGATACTATTCCACCTTCAAAAGGAATGAAACTCTGATATTTTCTGCCACATGAACGAACCTTGAAAATGTTATGTGAAGTGAAATAAGCATAAAGGCAAACATTGTATGATTCCATTCATATGAGATACCCTGTTGGAGGCCGAAAGAGTGAGGGTCATCATCGACTCAGGATACCACGGGAGGCTAAGTAAGCCACAAAACTGCTTCTCATAAAGGCAGAATGTTGGCAAACGGACAAACCGCGTTTGCTGAGCAGAGGTTATGCTGAGGGCAGTCACGCCCCAGGCCACAAGTGTTATTAGTACATCTGAAAGTCTGATGGCAATAATGTGAACCTGTGATCAATCACGTGGCTGACCAGTCGTGACGTCCTCCTCCCTGCTCTTTCTACTCAATAAATACGGAGGGTTGTAGACGCTCGGGTGGCTGCCCTTGCTCACTCGAAGCTGGGATCTCTCTTCTTCCCTCAAGCTAGCCTTTCCTTCAGACAGTTTTCTTTTGTCTTTTGTTACCATTTCCTACGTTCATTTCTCGTTTCAGTCCTGTGATGACGGTCTCAAGCGGTAACAGTAACTGCTGTAGTGACAGTCTCAACTAGTAATAGTACGAGTCTGTCACAAGTGGTGCCTGAGCAAGGGACATCCAGGGACAAGCAGAGGCCTGAAGGGACCCGAAGAGGCCTGGAGGGATAAATAGAGATAAGTAAGGATAAAGACAGGAGCTAGCAGGGACCATGGGGGGACGACAGATAAGGATAACGACTAGCAGGGACTTGCAGGGACAGACAGGGTCCTATAGGGACTTGAACGAGGAAGGTCGGCTGGAACGTTTTTGTTGCTAAAACCAACCAGATGAACGAGAAAACCCCATTACAAGTCTGCCAGCAGCAACATACGGCCAGTGCTCTAAAAAGGTACTGGTCAGTGCCCCTTAGAGGTATGAAGAACGGGAAGTTCTTAAATCTGGGTAACATGGGGAAGAATTTGGTTTTTTTCTTTTGTTTGGAGTTTGGTGCATGCCATCTTATTTCAGGGCCTGAGAATTTATTCGTTGAAACTCAATCACAGTTTGGTGGACTTGAAGACAGATGAAAATGCAACAAAACAAAACACATCTTCAGTTGAGGGAATAGACAGTTATATCAAAACAAGGAAAAACCAGACAAACAAAACTGTGTTGATGGCCCTAGTACAATAAGGCCTGAAAGGTTTGATTTATCCACATAAAGATCATTGAAATGAGAGGTAAATATCCTGAATAGAGAGGACAGTGGAGGAACTGGGGAGACTAAGAACAGGCAACGTTTTTGGAGAATGTGACTATAAAGGAGACAGAGATGTCACTGCAGATCTGGGAAAAATAAATTCATCAAGTTGTATTGGGAAAACTGTGTGTTCATATGGAAAATGGAACATTTGCCTAAGGTCACATAATGGTACCACAAATATGTTTTAGGTGAGTTAAAACTAAAAGGTGAAGAAAGGAAAAATAAACTATGAGCTTTTACAAGATAAGATAGGATAATATTTTCTTGACTTTAAGTTATGAACACATTGCTTAAGACACAAAAAGAACTAATATAAAGTAAAATATTGGTAATTCAATTTACAAATGAACAATTTAAACACTTGGATAGGTCACAAACTAGCAGATGTGTAACAAAACTGAAAACAAAATATCCAGCACATGTATAAAAAAATTCTTATGTGTCTATAACAAAAGGCCAAAATTTGATAGCAAATGGGAAAAATACTTGAATAAATACAAATGTATCTGTCTCAACTTATTGAAGATACCATTCAACAGAATTTCAAAATTATTTTTGAAATTCAAAAGAATTAAAATCATGAACTCAGAAAATTGTGCAACAGCGTTCATAGCTCCATTATTTACAATAGCCAAAAGGTTGTGTCCATCAATAGACAAATACATAAGCAAAATGTGATGTATACAAACAATGTGATACTATTCCACCTTCAAAAGGAATGAAACTCTGATATTTTCTGCCACATGAACGAACCTTGAAAATGTTATGTGAAGTGAAATAAGCATAAAGGCAAACATTGTATGATTCCATTCATATGAGATACCCTGTTGGAGGCCGAAAGAGTGAGGGTCATCATCGACTCAGGATACCACGGGAGGCTAAGTAAGCCACAAAACTGCTTCTCATAAAGGCAGAATGTTGGCAAACGGACAAACCGCGTTTGCTGAGCAGAGGTTATGCTGAGGGCAGCCACGCCCCAGGCACGAGTGTTTGTCATTAGGTACGTCTGAAAGTCTGATGGCAATAACGTGAACCTGTGATCAATCACGTGGCTGACCAGTCGTGACGCCTCCTCCCTGCTCTTTCTACTCAATAAATACGGAGGGTTGTAGACGCTCGGGTGGCTGCCCTTGCTCACTCAGCTGGGATCTCTTCTTCCTCAAGCTAGCCTTTCCTTCAGTTTTCTTTTGTCTTTTGTTACCATTTCCTACGTTCATTTCTCGTTTCAGTCCTGTGATGACGGTCTCAAGCGGTAACAGTAACTGCTGTAGTGACGGTCTCAACTAGTAATAGTACGAGTCTGTCACAAGTGGTGCCTGAGCAAGGGACATCCAGGGACAAGCAGAGGCCTGAAGGGACCCAAGAGGCCTGGAGGGATAAATAGAGATAAGTAAGGATAAAGACAGGAGCTAGCAGGGACCATGGGGGACGACAGATAAGGATAACGACTAGCAGGGACTTGCAGGGACAGACAGGGTCCTATAGGGACTTGAACGAGGAAGGTCGGCTGGAACGTTTTTGTTGCTAAAACCAACCAGATGAACGAGAAAACCCCATTACAAGTCTGCCAGCAGCAACATACGGCCAGTGCTCTAAAAGGTACTGGTCAGTGCCCTTAGAGGTATGAAGAACGGAAGTTCTTAAATCTGGGTAACATGGGGAAGAATTTGGTTATTTTTTCTTTTGTTTGGAGTTTGGTGCATGCCATCTTATTTCAGGGCCTGAGAATTTATTCCCCACTTATAGCACCTATCAAAAGTGGTAGACGAGAGAGGGAGAATGAAAATTGGCTTGTACCATCTTCTGTGGCTACAGAAAAGGCTCACTTTGACTGTGGCTCATGAGAATACAAATGTGGGTTGTGAACGTGCAGTGGCACCTGTGAGGTGTGCAGGAAGTTGAGGTTTTCTTAGAACTTGTCAAGATGTGGGAACTCGGCCTCATTGCTTTACAATGTTGACTCGGGCAACGGCTAATTCTGGTAGTTGACGGATCTGAAAGGAGCCCAGGGTTGAGCCCAGGAGTGGGAAAATGTAAGTGTAGAAAAATCGGACGTTTCAGAAGAGAATGCCGCCAGACCTCTGGGCGAAGGATCTCAACAGTTCTCGCTACAGAAAAAGCACCAGGACGTTGCCCTTGTTGCCATTAGAAATCATTGGGCTAATGAGTCCCACTGAAGATTTCATCAAACGGCACCCCTGTTGGGAAACAAGCAGGCCTGGACCTGGGCAGCTCGAACAAGGGGGCGTCCCCAGGCCAGGCCACAACACCGTTTCAGGGGGGCGGTTCCCGAGGTGCCTTGACTCCCCCTCAAACACCTGGAAGCACAGGATTAGATCCGCCAAAGAATGAGTTAAGTTAGAGAACACACTTGACACTGGCATTTGGGGACCTTTGCCAACAGGATAGATGGGATTTTAGGCAAAAGTCATGTGAACTTTCAGGGCCTTCCTGAAGTCCCAGGAGTTCTTGCTCTGGGTTATGGAGAAATTCGGGTAGTGGTAATGTCAGAAGCTCTCTGGGTTTTGAACCAGGAGAATATATTACACAACTGTTGCTTATTCCCTGTAAATCGTGCCCTTCTGTACGTAAGAAGCGAGGTGGTCAGGGATTTAGAAGCACACGTAGGAGAAAGATTTGTCTATCACAACTCAGAGCGTCTAATAGACCCGCCTGTGTAAGTGCGAATTGAAGGTTTCAGGACGGCTTTTTTGCTGTACTGTTGCATGAGGATAAGTCTCAATTTGTTTTGTTTTCTCTGTGCCTTCTGTTCATCGGAAAAAGCTTGTCTTTCGTTATCAGCAAAGTTTTACCCCCCAGCAATCCTGCAAAGAGGCAGAAGCTGAGCTGCAGCTCCTGGAGCGGATGCTTCAGCAAGGGCGTTGCCTCCCCGGCTGCAGCCACAGAAACCTTTGCTTCTGTAGATTTACTACTAACGTGGGGACGAGCGTGGTGTGCCTGTGTCTTTACAGGAGACGAACAAACCGTGTGGGTGTCCTCGGGCCCGAGGACCGACCGGAGTCACGCTGACATCAACTCCCATGATACAGGGACAGATCTTACTCAATTGAAAAAACAAAAAGGGAAGGTTGGAGGCCAAAAGAGGGTCGTGATCAAGTCAGTAACTCGGTATACTCCGGAGGCTGAGTAAGCAGCAAAACTGCTTCTCATAAAGGCAGAATATTGGCAAACTGACAAACTGCGATTGCCACGCAAAGGTTATGCTGAGGGCAGTCACGCCCCAGGCCACAAGTGTTATTAGTACATCTGAAAGTCTGATGGCAATAATGTGAACCTGTGATCAATCACGCAGCTCACCAGTGGTGACGGCCTCCTCCCTGCTATTGCTACTCAATAGAGGCCTGAGAGGCTGGGGCGGCTGCCCTTGCTCACTCAAAGCTGGGATCTCTTCCCAAGCTAGCCTTCCTTGAAAGTTTTTTTTCTTTTACCATTCCTACGTTCATTTCTTCGTTCAGTCCTGTAATGATGGTCTCAAGCGGTAACAGTAACTGCTGTAGTGATGGTCTCAAGTAGTAATAGTACCAGTCATAAGTGGTGCCTGAGCCAGGGACAAGCAGAGGCCTGGAGGGAAAAAGATAAGTAGGATGGAGACAGAGTGTGCATAGGGAAAGGCAGGAACTGGCCAGGGACCATGGGGGACAGATAGGGATAAGACCAGCAGAGACTAGTAGAAACTTGCAAGGACAGATAGGGTCCTATAGGGACTTGAACGAGGAAGGTCTAGAACAGAAAACTAAAACCAACCAGGCGAACGAGAAACCCCATTACAAGTCTGCCAGCAGCAACATACGGCCAGTGCTCTAAAAAGGTACTGGTCAGTGCCCCTAGAGGTATGAAGAATGTGGGAGGTTTTTGAATCAGGGTAACATGGGGGAATTTTTTTCCCCTTTTGTTTGGAATCTGGTGCATACCATCTCTTTATTTCAGGGCCTGAGAACTTTTTGCCCCAGTCACAGCACCTATCAAAAGTGTGGTAGGCGAGAGGGAGAATGAAAATTGACTTTTGTACCATCTTCTGTGGCTACAGAAAGGCTCACTGACTATGGCTCATGAGAATACAAATGTGGGTTATGAATGTACAGTGGCACCTGTGAGGTGAGCAGGAAGTTTAGGAGGTTTTCTTAGAACTTGTCAAGATGTGGGAACTCGGCCTCATTGCTTTACAGTGTTGACTCGGGCAACAGCTAATTCTGGTAGTTGACGGATCTGAAAGGGAGCCCAGGGTTGAGCCCTGGAGTGAGAAACTGTAAGTGTAGAAAAATCGGACGTTTCAGAAGAGAATAGTGTCAGACCTCTGGGCTGAAGGGATCTCAACAGTTCTCGCTACAGAAAAAGTACCAGGACCGTTGCCCTGTTGCCATTAGGGAAATCATTGGGCTAATCAGTCCCACTCAAAATTTCATCAAAACGGCACCCCCTGTTGGGAAACAAGCGGGCCTGGACCTGGGCACCTGGAAGAAGGGGCGTCCCCAGGCCAGGCCACGACTCCATTTGGGGGGGGGGTCTCCGGAGGTGCCTTGACTCCCCCTCAAACACCTGGAAGGCACAGGATTAGATCCCCCAAAGAACGGGTTATGTTTAGAGGAAACAAACTTGATTGACACTGGCATTTGGGGACCTTTGCCAACAGGAAGATGGGATTAATTTTAGGCGAAAGTCATCTGCACTTTCAGGGCCTTCCTGAAGTCCCAGGAGTTCTTGCTCTGGGTTATGGAGAAATTCAGGTAGTGGTGGTGGGCCAGGGATTGAAAAGCATGACTAGGAGAAAGATTTATCACAACCCATAGTGTCTTAATAGACCCGCCTGTGTGAGTGCGAATTGAAGGTTCAGGACGGCGTTTTTGCTGTACTGTTTCGTGAGAAGGAAAAGCCTCAGTTTGTTTTCTCTGTGCCCTTCTGTTCATCAGAAAAAGCTGCTTTCATTATCAATAGAAAGTTTTACCCACAGCAATTCTGCAGAGGCAGAAGCTGAGTTGCAGCTCGTGGAGCGGATGCTTCATCCAGGGTTGTTGCCTCCTGGCTGCAGCCACAGAAACCTTTGCTTCTGTAGATTTACTACTAATGGGGGGACAAGGGCTGCCTGTGTCTTTACAGGAGATGAACAAACCATGTGGGTGTCCTCGGGCCCGAGGACTGACCGGAGTCACGCTGACATCAACCCCCATAATACAGGGACAGATCTTATCCAATTCAAAAAACAGGAAAGGTTGGAGACAGAGGGTTGTGATCAACTCAGTTATACCCTTGGAGGCTGAGTAAGCAGCAAAACTGCTTCTCACAAATGCAGAATGTTGGCAAACGGACAAACTGCGATTGCCACGCAGAGGTTATGCTGAGGGCAGTCACGCCCCAGGCACCAGTGTTTGTTATTAGGTACGTCTGAAAGTCTGATGGCAATAATGTGAACCTGCCGTCAATCACACAGCTCACCAGTCGTGACGGCCTCCTCCCTGCTCTTAATAAATGCGGAGGCCTGAGAAGCTCGGGCGGCTGCCCTTGCTCACTCGAAGCTGGGAGCTCTCTCCTTCCCCAAGCTGGCCTTGCCTTAGAAGTTCTATTTTTTTCTCACCATTTCTATGTTCATCCCTTGTTCAGTCCTGTTGTAATGACGGTCTGGAGCAGTAACAGTAACCGCTGTAGTGATGGTCTTGAGTAGTAGTTGGACAAGTTTGCTACAGTACCTAGAATAGGAAAATCCATAGAAACAAAATAGAATTGGATGTTACCAGAGACTAAGAAAAGGAGAAAGGTAATGTTAATGGGTACAGAGGATTTGTTTGTGATGAAAGTTCTGGAGATGGTGTGGAGATGGTTGTCAACCTAAAGGAAAAAAACTGAGGCAAAATCAACGTAAGTAGGGTTTACTTGGGCCAAGACTGAGAAAAATACAATCTGAGATTCTAGTAGTCCTAAATAAATGCTCCGACTAACAACAGTTATGGGGCGTTTAAGGGAGGAAAGGAAGTTCTAAAGCCGACATGAGCTATTGATCAGCTATACCTTGTGTTTATATCTCAAATTCCCGGAACATGAAGATAATTGGTAAAGGTCACATTGTACAACTTGTAACATTTTAGGTAATTAGCTAGTCTGGAAACCACGGTGGATAAAAATATAAAATTCCTTTAAACAACCCCCCAGGCTTGTGCATTTGAGCCGGGCTGGGTAGGGAAGTTATTCTCATGCTCGCATGTCTCAGCCTAAAACATTTTGCAAAGCTCATTCTTCAGACTGCTCGCAATCATTTTTCTTAGTTTCAAATATTTTCTAAAGTCAACTCTTGGTGGTAGGAAAGCTAAGGGCAGGTCATACAAAAGTAATTTAACAGTGGTTTTCTCAGATTGGACCTTAATCCTAAACAAAGTGGAAGACAATTTTATAAAGTACCAAATTTTAAAATTTTAACCATACTAGGATTGAACCATCTCTTGCTATAGAAAATATCTTGGAGTACATAGCATGTAGCCATTTGGGGGAAAAAATGGGAACTGGTGTAGGTCAACCAGTTAAGATAGTGTTATGTATTTGTGGGTACTCATCAGCTTTTTAAAGGTGTAATTTGTTTTCACTGAGGAGTATTATACCCATGCAATCATGATTGTTGTAGCCTTTTAAGCCCCAGATTGCATAAGCTTCAGTCTCAGAAAACCTGAATTCCAACCCTCACTAATTCTTAAACACCAGTGAGGTAAATAATGAATTACATGACAGCCAAGATCATGCAGGCACAGATTGCAGCACAGCAAGACTGCAGGGTCTGGGATTCCTCCCTCCCCACCAGGAATCGGTGTGGGCCCTTGTGAGAGTACTGGAATGAGAAAAGGTCTTGATATTTTGAAGTAACTCAGATCAGCTTCTCTTATTTTACTAATCTGTATATATTTTTAAACGCTGGCAATGCTGAAAGTTTTCTTACGTATTACAAGTTACAAGAAAGACAGGATGATATATTACTTGAGGGAGATGGGGAATGGCCCAAAATGCAAGACTACTAATACTTAGAAACACTGGATTTCTATTTCAAGAGAAATGCCTAAAAGTTGGAAGTGTGGGAAAACTTTCAAAACAATGTCATGAACGAAGTAAAAGCAATTTAATTGCAGCTGCCTGCAACCTAACTTTATCTGGGTGTTTAATTTGTAAATTAAGGTTACATTTTTAAGGTGAAGGAGTTTTGTCACATTTGCATGAACGGTGTAAATTGCAGGCTAGGGACAAGGACCCCAGAGACATACTGACGTCAATTATCTCCTGAACGGGAGTACTAGCCATCGCCATGATGCAAGCTCTCCTGTGTAAGTCGCTGGATCTCTATCTTAGCAGCCTGCATATAACGTAGCTGCTGTCAACTTTGCATTAGTATTAGGCATTTACAGATTCAGGCTGGTCTGTTGCTAGATCTTCAAAGTATTCACCTATCACTGTATTCTAAAACCTTACAATAGTTAGGGACTGACCCTTATCTTTCTGCCAACAAGATGTAATTCCATGCCTTATCCACTGTACCTTGTTTGAATTCAGACACTCCTGCCTGCACTCTTCTGTTTCAGCTCAGAAAACAAGTTTGAAATACAGAATATAGAATAATGTATGCCTCTTAGTTCCCCACACTTACTACATAAAAGGAAATGCTGAACAACTGTTGACTACCTTAGTTCTGTAAGGTTTTTCTCTAAATATTCAGATCATCGTGTTTGGGGAAGATACTGTGTAAGGTAAGTTTGCAGTCTTGATGCTGATCAATCGCAGGATGCTTTAGATTCTGGACTAGAAAGTTGGTTCAAATCAAATACTGGAGAAGGCTGATAGGTCTGACTTTGAACTGTAGATACTTGTGGATAGTGCTACTCTTAAATAATTTGATCCTGTTTCTTCTGTTATGGACTCGGTTATCTTTTGTGTACATCAGAATGTAGCAGATTACTTGAATTCTAGACAGATTTGTAATGATTCCAACAAAGTGTTTATTGCAACATATATTCACCTATACAATTTTAACATCTTTATAAAGAGCTTATCTAATTTGTAGTATGCCACCTTCTTAGGTACTCAAGTATCTAAAGATGGTTTAGGAAGACCCTCCCTATCCTCCAAGAAACCATTGCCCCATACTTAGAAATTCCCAGAGGCTGATAGAGAACAGAATGTGAGTGGCTTGCCAGACATCCAGAAGCTTATCAATGAAGATAGGATTACAAACCCGGCTTTCTGATTAAAAATTGTTTAATGTTCACAATGCTACATAGCAAATGCCAAGAATAAAGTTTCAAGGGTAGGAATAGACAGGGGAAGAACTCAGTTCAACTTCTCTAGAGACTGAAGGTGATCATGCCCTTGGTCTGCTTCAAGACAATCGGCCTTAAAACTTGACCGTTCCAAAGATTCCCCAAATTGATCTTAATTTAGAAAATGTGTTTTCCACAACTAGAAGTGACACTTCATGTGAAGAGACTTCTGGGGAGGAAACATAATGAATCTCATTATACAGAGAATTTAATGTCTTAGTCTGGGTCACCATTGCCCTGTTCTGATCTCTCAAGATATTTTTTTATGCCTGTTGTCCTCACTCCTGTCTAGCTTAGCCTTTTAGCACTCAAACATATTCTGAGTTAGATGGTCACCAAGAATTGTTGCCAATCTGATGCCGAGCAAGAGTGACAGAATGACAACATCAACAATGAAAAAGTAGAAGAAACTTGGCTACCTGCTGTTGGATCTGCTATTTGAGAGAAACATATGGACAGCAGAGGGTGAGATTCCCAAAGTTAATTGTTCCTGCTACTACTATCTTGCTTAAGGCTAACCTGGCGCTCACTTATTTAGTACCCACTTATACCAGAATTTACGCACACGACGAGGGTGTTCCCACATCCACAAGGAGAACTGTTGGAACTTAGGTCATTCCTGCTCATCACACTTGGACTTGTGCTTATTTGAACTACAATTAGATAAACTCACTGGCATGATCTTAAGGTACAAATTCATGATTGGATTGACCTCATAAACCAATAGTTGCATAATTTTAAATATCTAGACCAAAAATTTTAAATGCATAAAAATATGCATTTTAAAAATTCAAGTAAAATTGTACACATCACATACCTGGATGGAAAATATTTTTAAAAAATTCGGCATACAGAATGATAAATGTCTTTAAATATTTCAAAACTTTTTGGCCTAAACATCAAAGTTACAATTGTAAGTAACCTTGGGGGCAAAATAGCTGCACTAAATAGTACATCACTAAATATTAAACAATGTTCTTCTATAGAAGACACTAATTTTAACAAATCACCTATATAGAAATGGTCATGAAAAATCAATAGACAAAAATATGTTCAATTTTCTTAGTAATCAAAGAATCCCTATTAACGTGAGTTTAGATACTAGTGCTAAACACGGGCAAGCACAATGCGGCTGCCAAGTGTGCTCTGTTACTGTTAAGCATCTAACGATTTGGTGATGGGCTTCTAAAGCATCGTACACTGTTCTCCATGAGCTACACCGGAGAATCAACCTCAATATTGTATATTATAAGCAAACTTGGTTTACATTCATGTTTCTAAGTTGAGTGTCATATTCAGTCACAGCAATAGTCTGTATAAAGACTACGTGGGAAAGGTGCTAAATATTAAGTATATATAAAGTTAGAAGTTTACTAAAGCTTGAAATTATGCATAGACATAAGTTATTACATGGGGGCATGGAGTAACCCAGTTGATTCCTTTTTTCTTTCCCAAGTATTAAATGTTATACTGGGTAATTTTTAAAATACAGGGAATGAATCAACACTGACAAGAGTGGAAGATGGTTTTAAAATCTGAGTGGTTACGGAGCCACTCGCATCTCCCCTTTCCCTTTGTGAAGAATGCTGGGGAGATCCTCGGGGTCTCATTAACAAGTTTCAGGGCCAGGAGTATTCATGGTCAGGGTTTGGGACACAGCTGCCCTGATAAGCATATTTTTGGACCCATTTTTTCCTCTTGAGCTGTAATATTCCCAGTGGACCAATAGCAGTCACTGTGGCTGGTTTCCAGTAGGTTCCACCATTCTCTGAATTTACTGTGAAATAACGAGCATAGCCCTCCAAGGATCTTGTTCTTAGTAAATTGTGGACAACCAGGTCTGGGTGAGCATTTACCTCTCCATCATAAGAATTGCTGCTAAATGTTTGCCTTTAATTTCCCCAATGGTTTAACATGGTTAAAAAAAAAAATAAACAGCTTGTGGAAAGCTCTGGCATAAAGCTTGGTAACATTTCAAGAATGAGAACTGAAAAATGCATAAGGATTATAATGTGGGTTTCATCAGTAAAAATCTGGCTGAGAACTTAATTTTCATCATTTTCCATCTGTCCATTGTGGCCTGGTTGTGGTGGAATGTACCGAGGGGCCCTGGTGTGAGTTTCCTGTCTACCAGCCAGTGGGCTGCAGCTTCCATCATTTTTATTGTCCTTTGCTCACATACCAAATAAGTCAAAACTGCAGAGGTCTTCAAACCATTCTGAAAGTGCACCTGTGGTCACACATACTGCATATGTTCATGTGCCTTGATTCTAGGCTTCCTGAAGACAGATAATGTCTTACATTCTTTCAGGTCCTTTTGGAATATCAAACTTTGGCTTACCCAGTGTGCCTCTCGGGAAACGTTTGTGGGATGAATGAATTGATGTCTACTTTGTCCCGTTGGAGAACAGCATAGAACAATTACTGTCACTGTTTGAAGAGAACCATGTTCCTCTGGGGAAGTTTCCTTAAGCCTCGTTTTCAACTGTAGAATGGTCTAGTATCTTACAAAGTTGTTTAGAAATGTAAAATTTATGAATCAGTTATTACTATTTGCAGGTGAATGTATATACAAGTAGACATTTTTCTAGTTTGGTATCACACCTAAATTTCTGGGCTCAATTCTCATTTGGGTTGTTTGATTCTGGAGGACTTGTTTGGACGAAGGTATTTGGAGCTGTCATATTCTCAGAAAGGGATGATACCTCTAGACCAGTGCTGTCTAGTAGAAATCCTAGGGGAGCCACAGAGATAATTCTAAATTTTCTAGTAACCACATCAAAAATGTAAAATAAGTGAAAATTTTAATCTACATCCAAATGTATCTAAAATACTTACCACATAATCAATATAAAGTTTTAAGGAGCTGTGCTGCATGTATTTTTAACAAGATTTGGAATTCTTAATGTAACTTGTACTGACGGCACATCTTGACTTGGAGCATCATGTCTCGGGCTCCACGGCTTCCTGAGACTCACGGCTCCACACTGGACAGTGCAGCTCCGTATGATGCAGAGAAGCTATCCACATACCACATTTAGGGACACATGAGTTAAGATTAACTGATGGATATACATGCATAATCTACGAGTTTGAGATCCCTTTTGGGATACACTATTTCTAATATTCATAAAATGTTTATACTACCATTTAACTTAATTGTTAACGAGTCGTATGTTAACCAGTAGTTTTCTGCTGCAAGAAGGAAAGCAAACACGGCTTGACCCTAAACATTTTCTCCCGTGATTTCTTCCTATGAATTCTTGAATGACTTCTCATAACTCAGCTCTTTTTATTCAACGCAGGCTCGTTTTCAAATACGCTGCCTGATAGAAGTTGAGCACTCGCATTTGACAATGTACAAACGTGTCCAGAATGGTAGAAATTAGGTCAGATCAATGCAGTTATTCAATAGGCAACATATGTACTCTTGGTGATATTCAAACTGTGAGAACTCGAGTCTAGTATAAGAACAGTCTAGGACGGGGACAATCCTCCTTTCCTCCCACCACCCTCTCCTATTCAATCAGGCTGGTTCCTTAAGTGCACCCCCCGATGTAAGGTGGTACTCGAAAGATAGAAGTGAATGTGGTCATGAACAGAAAGATTGTTTCATCATGAACTCTAAATAGTAGTCACCAAATCAAGAAAAATCATCCTGAACTATGATATGAGATGTAGCACAATCCTGCTCAGGCAGCTCTCAGGAAATTGTTATGAGCTTCAGGAAGATGACTTGACCTTGGTTTGTTCATGACTGCTTCATAATGTTTAGGTAAATCATACCTTTCCAACTTTATCATGTCTCTTGTGCACCCTACAGAGCTATGGAGCGGGCAATGATTCCGTATGCCGACTTCATCCTCTTGGGTTTGTTCAGCAACGCCTGCTTCCTGGCTTCTCTTGCCCTCGTTCTCCTGGTCTTTGTGACCTCTGTAGCCAGCAACATGGCCATGATCATTCTCATCCACACAGACTCCCGCCTCCACACCCCCATGTACTTCCTGCTCAGCCAGCTCTCCCTCATGGACATCCTGTACATTTCCACCATTGTGCCCAAAATGCTGGTGGACCAGGTGATGAGCCAGAGAGCCATTTCCTTTGCAGGATGCACTGCCCAACACTTCCTCTACCTGACCTTAGCAGGGGCTGAGTTCTTCCTCCTAGGACTCATGTCCTATGATCGCTACATAGCCGTCTGCAACCCTCTCCGCTACCCTGTCCTCATGAGCCGCAGGGTCTGCTGGCTGATTGTGGCGGCAGCCTGGCTGGGAGGGTCTGTGGATGGTTTCCTGCTCACCCCCGTCACCATGCAGTTCCCCTTCTGTGCCTCTCGGGAGATCAACCACTTCTGCGAGGTCCCTGCCCTTCTGAAGCTCTCCTGCACGGACACGTCGGCCTACGAGACAGCCATGTATGTCTGCTGCATCATGATGCTCCTCATCCCTTTCTCTGTCATCTCAGCCTCGTACACAAGAATTCTCATTACTGTTTATAGGATGAGTGAGGCAGAGGGGAGGCGAAAGGCTGTGGCCACCTGCTCCTCACACATGGTGGTTGTGGGCCTCTTCTATGGGGCTGCCATGTACACATACGTGCTGCCTCACTCTTACCACACCCCTGAGCAGGACAAAGCTGTGTCTGCCTTCTACACCATCCTCACTCCCATGCTCAACCCACTCATTTATAGCCTTAGGAACAAGGATGTCACAGGGGCCCTACAGAAGGTGGTGGGGAGGTGTGTGTCCTCAGGAAAGGTAACCACTTTCTAAAGAAACTGCATATGCTGCTAGAGATTTGAAATGAAGGATACAAGACTTTGTTGTTGCCCTTGAACTTAAATATTCTCTGCCTGAAACAAGTCGCCCCCATGCCAGCAACTGTGGGGCATTTATGAGGTTTGGAAAGCTGCCTGGGATTTTAAGGATTTCATTTTTGAGAGGAATGAAGGTTCTGAACAACGAACAGCTTGGGATGGCGTAGGCATAAAGTTGGGGTTTAGTAGTCACCCATCAGATTTTAACAAGGTTGTGCATTCCAGTAAAAATCACGGAATAGCCTGTTTCTGGCTCCGCTCAGTCACAACAAAAGAAACGGTCCATCTTCACCTGCTTCCCTGACTTCTCCCGACTTCTCCCCTTTAGACACTGTCCATTGACCATTATAAAGAATCAACTCATCAAATATATTTCAAAGATAGCAGTCACCATCTTATCCTCGGGGGCTGTGTTCTAAGACTCCCGGGGGAAGCCTGAAACCATAAGCATAGAACCTGATGTCGGTCACAACACATTTGCTCATCTTCTACCATAAATGTAATGCATTTTTTCTTACCCTAAACACTTATCACACACCATGACTATAAGTTTTGCAGTTTGAGGTGTGACAGCAAAATTACCACAAATGTTCTTTCCTTCTACACAATTTCAAAGATAGAAGATGATTCTTACTGTAGATCTCAGCAACCTCAGCATATCTTTTTTTCTTGCCAGAACCTCCAGTTAAAGAACTTAATTGGAATGTGTCTGATAAGGGTTGACTGTGTCCCCACCCAAATATCTTGAATTCTAGCTCCTATAATCCCCATATAGTGCGAGGGGCCTGGTGGGAGGTAATTGAATCCTGGGGTTGGGGGGAAAGGGGGGCTTTCCCATGCTGTTCTCATGATGAATAAGTCTCATAAGATCTGATGGTTTTACTAAGGGCTGTTCCCCTGCACATGCCTCTTGCCTGCTACCATGTAAGACATGCCTTTGCTTCTCCTTCACTTTCCAGCGTGGTTGTGAGGCCCCCACAGCCATGTGGAACTGAGCCTATTTAACCTTTTTCTTTATAAAGTACCCAGTCTTGGGTATTTTATAGCAGTGTGAAAATGGATTGTCTGTTTTTCAGACATGAGCAGAGGGCCAATATCTTTAGAAATTTAGAAAGAACACTTAAAAATTCTTATAGTAACTAGCAGGGTTTTTCCAAATAGATTCACCCTAAACGTTAAGTGGCACTTCGGAGTGGAGTGAGTTGAGCAGGCAGAATTATTTGCAAATAAAAACAGAATCTAAACTCCAACCTGTGGGAGTCGCTCTCCGCTTGTAGCAACGAAGTCTATACCTACTGATATAAAATGATTACTTCTTAAAGTTGAAGGAAGAGAAGCAAAAAAGAAAACATGAAAAGATTGAGATGCCACAAAATACCTCTTATAGAAATAACGTAGAGTCCATTTTTTCACAAGATAACTAAATTCAACACTAGACAAAACATTGTGACATGTGAGTTAGAAACTAATACCAATCAATACCTTGTTCACAGGTCTTATTTTTCCTTAGGTTGGGCTTGTATTAACTTTCCTAATTGATACAGAGGCACTTCTCAAACACTTTCATGACAACTGTAAAGTTTTATGGCACATTGAGGAAAACTGGCTGTTGACAGCAAAATCAACTCCCCCTGTGGCTATAGCCAAATCGGGCACTGAGACCAATCCAGGGTTGTAGAGGATCAATATTGATCATAACTCATTTGTGGCTCTGTAGAAAGACACATCACACCGGAGGGAAGAGTCTATCCAATCAATCCAATAGCTACTTGGAGAACTTTTATGGATGACATATAAAAAATTTTTAGGAAGAATTATTGAATCACATTCTAAAGGCTGAAGAGAGGGGTACAGGGTTTTCTGTTTATCTTGTAACATTAGGAGGACATAAGGAATAAGGTATGTGTCTAATGGATTTGTGATGACTAGAAATGATCATGTGCCCATTAGCTGACTTAAATCATGAAAAGCACTCAGTGTTATTACTCTTACGGAAGTTGTTCTGCTCCCCAAACAAGACCACTTTTCCCCATTAGAGAAACAAATGTTAGGAAGTTCAATTTTCCTAAACTTTAAATATCTTGATATACTCTTGTGAAAAATTTTAGAAAACGTATAACTTGTTTAACCCTCACTTTTTTCTACCCATTGCATCCTTTCTCTCATTCTTCTAGTTTCTCATGTCTCCTTTATTCCTACTGAATTCAACGTTCTTCTGTACTATGCATAAGACAAATTAATTCTGAAGAACACTTAACCTGTGTGACAAATACCACTTTTGTGAAAATAGAAGGTAGGAGAAAGTACAAGGAAAATAACTCTTGGGACCCAAACTCAGCCAAAGGAAAAAGTCAAGCTTGGGAACTGTCATGCAAAAAACTATTTCATATTGTTCCTGACTGGATAGCTACAGATTCCATACTGTTCCCAAATGGATAGCTACACAGGTAGGCTACATACTTCCCCAAGGAACCTCCCTCACAATTTGCTCCCAAGGAAATTCCTTGCCGGCCCAAAGATCTTTACCCTTAAAACCATTCTGTTGAATGTTGTGCTGACAATGTAAATGAACGGCTTATCTTCAGAGGCAGTGGACAGACAGGCCTGGGGGTCATCCCTCCACTTCCCTGAAAGAAATGCGTATTTGACTCTTTCCTCTGTGTCCCTTTAATATACAAATCCAGATTGAGCAGGAGATGAATGCCCAGCTGACTGTTCCTCTAAACCCTCTCCTTTCACATCTAAAGTGCGAATTCAGTGAACACTAATCAAAGCCTTGAAAGAAGACAACCGCTTACTCCATTTACCCACACTTCCCCCCCTTTTGTTCCTCAAATATCCACTGTTTCCCTTTTAAATATTGAAGTCTCCCAACCCTCTTTGGAAGAAGCACAAATCTTAGATGCTCCTGTCATTTTGTGTTCCTTTTTCCCAGGTGCATCCTCAACCTTGGCACCAGAAACCTCTACACTGAGACTTGGCTCCAATGCTCTTTGGTTCACACTTACATTTATAACTTTAAATATTTCTCCCCAAACAAAATAGGCAGTGACAGAGAGTTTGTCATAGCCTGTATTTCTAAAGATTTAAAATCTAATTTTCAATTTAGAGCAAGGCTCTTATCCCCATATCACCTCTCCATCTCTGGAGAGATGCCAAGATTCAGTAAGACATTTTCATGATGAAATAGCGAGAAACAATTCCAGTCCTTCACTTGGGAAAACAATGCACCCTCTGCAAGAAAGGATGGGCTGCTTCTAAAATTCATGATAAACCCGGTCAACCTGGATTGATTGCTAACCCAGAAATTCTTCCTGGGGGATGTGGGAATCTATTAGTGAAAAGACTTTCTGACCTAGCCTCACCCCCACACACATGTATTTAAGAAGTCTGACTTTCCACTGCTGCTTTAGAAAGACTTGGACCCAGATTCTCTGAGGTAGGATCTTAGATTTCATGAAAACCAGAACATTACCCAGATATTGGGATGTTTTCTTTAGGTATTACTCTGTTAGAAGGCCACCTTACTGTGAGCTTATCTGCTGATGACTGAGGCAGTGGTCCTTGTCAGGATTAAGAAGCATAAATGCATATATTCACTAATCGACAAGCAGATGACTGAAAAGGAGCATTTAGCATGAAAAGTGGGAAGCTAAGGAAATCTAATAGTTTAGAATAATATGAAGAGATTTACTGGAGGAAAATGGCGTGTGAGAGCTGACAGCTGGAAGAAAGTTTCAGACTTTAACTGGTAGCAAGGGTGCATATTACTGGATAAGCATAGATTGCCCTCTGAATATTTTGTTAAAATTTTAATTTACATTTTAAGTTAAATGACAATTGCTGCCTTTTCATATGTATTTAGGTGTGACTGAAGACTTTCTGCATGCTTGGAGGAAAATTTGATTTTTCCTTTTTTTCCCTAACCTCCTTCCTCTTTTATTTACCCTATAGGGCATCCACATGTGCCTTAAGATAAAATCCTTAAAAGTATGCAGGTAGAGTGGGATATCTATGGCAGTATGTAATTAGAACTGGAGATATAAGGTAAAGGGAAAGAGAAATTCACATCCTTGGATACTAGGTTGCTGTGGAGAGACTAAAACTGCTAGATCTTTTGTACGTACCTATTTCAGCATATGTAACTTTCTTACTGAAACAATTCCCATTTACACCTTATTTCTCAACACTGAGCTCTGGTCTCTCCACCTTCACTTTCCAGCCGCGCTCCACCCCACACCTCAGCTCTCCGGGCTCTTCAGCTGTGGTTAGACTGGACTCTCTCCTTTCTTTCACCCCAGGTGCCCAATTCCTGCTTTCGAGCCTTTTCTGACATGATTTACTGTCTTTGATCATGTCCTCTTGCAGTCTCGAGTTTTGGAATCAGACCGGTTTCCCTCTCCGGTGTTGCACTGTCTAACTGGACTGACTCCTGTCTTCTGGTTCTTGCAATACACTGTCTTCAAAGCAGTGATCACTTAGATTCTCTTTAAAAGTTTCGTGCTTTAAGATAATTTCAGTCCCTCTAGCCCTTGGGTGAACCTTTTAAGAGGAAAACTTGGAATTCTTTTAACACTTTCATTTCCAGTTTTAGTTACCTGCAATCTGCCAGGTTCCTGCTATCTACCATGTTTAATAAAAAATTAAATGAAAAATCAACGTAAATTTTAAATTGCACACCATCTTGTATGATGAACTCTTGTCCTACAGAGGACACAGATCGTCCTTTTGTCTGGCTTATTCACGCTGTCTGTGCTACCCCGAGTCAATCGGTAGCTGTCTGGGTCATCGACTGGCGGGCTGGCAGTGCTTGGATTCAAGTAACTCAGTAATTTTTCTTAACGGCCCCGAAGAGATGGAGCCGTGAAGCAACTTAGATGTGCCAAAGAGAGGCTAATAAGGTGCTTTAAGTAAAAAGGTGAAAGTTCTTGACTTATACCTCATAAGCTGAGTTTGCCAAGATCTAGGTTAAGAAAAACTTTCTTTGAAATCACAAAGGAAGAAAACAGCAAGTTTTGCTGTGACACATCAAACTAAGTTATAGCCACAGTATATTGTCTTAGGTGTTCTATTTTATTGTCAATCCCTTCCTTACTGTGCCTAATCTATAAATTCACCTTGATCATAGGTATGTATGCATGGATAGAATATGGTGGATGTATAGGGCTCAGTGCTGTCTGCAGTTCCAGACATCCACGGGGGGCGGGGGTCTTAAACTGTCTCCCACAGATAAGGGGAATCTGTACCTTTGTCCACTACTGAAGCTGATGTGTAGCATCTTCTGGTTTGCTGTGACTTCATGTATGTTGCAAAACTAAACTACCCGGCACATGTAAAGCCCTGTTCTTTATGGTTTGGGGAATATCACAACTTCCTGTTTCTTTTCCTCTATCTTCTTAGTGCCTTTCACACCATTATCTTCTGTTTACAAGCTTTAATCAAAGCAGAAAGACCCCAATATACTAGGCCCCCTTTTTCTCATTCAGTTACAAATGACTTAGAGCTATGTGGCACTTTGGTGTGTCACCAACATGTTACTAATCCATTCTTTTACTGAAAGAACACTGAGGTCTGGAGAAGTAACTATGCATGTCATCCCCAAAGCGATTTTGACAGCCGAGTAAAGCACAACGGCATTAGCTGTTGTTTGTGGTTAAACACCTTTTAAATAGTCCCCAACATATTTTCATTTTTAGAAATCCCACTTTAGACTTAAAATGATTTGCTTTTATGAGGATTTTTGATATGATACATTAATCGAACTTAGCTATAGACCCCTTAAGAATATTGTCAGTTGCTATTAATCTTAGCTCACACAGTACTAGGTGAGAATCTTGAACACGGAATGTGTTTGCACTTGAGGCGTTCTGTCTCCAAGGATGGAATGGAAAACCCCTCCCTTTTTGCTGAATTCCCCGAAAGGGGTGTCAATGAATTGCACGAAGCTCTTCCTGGTAGAATAACATCTGACCTCCCTTGGAGATCTCTTCATACAATTTTCAGTGAGTCACCCATTGTGCTTGATTTCTATGGCTTCTCCCAGAACAACCCCAGGACTGTTGTCCTGAAACATCCAGCTTTGATCACCTGGCGCCCTGCAGGGAGATTGTCCTCATTCTCTTTCCCGCTTCTCGCCATGTGGCTGACCGCAGGTAGAATAAATGCCTCTTGGTGAGCTCACTCATCCCTTACCCATGAGCTCCAAGTGTGCAGATAACGGATGCAGAGCTCCCGTGCACGGTGTCCTCCACCTCTGGGCTTGATCTTCCCACCCTCCCGTTCCTGCCAGATAATTGTGCTGCAACACTGGGTGATGTTATAACTGGTCCTGGGGGTCAGGGTTTCTGGGTTATGTTCTAACCTGCACTGGGGTCAAAGCATTCCCCGTCTTGAACAGCAGAAAGGCCTGAAGCTTCGATCATGGAAATAAAAGCTTTTTTTCGTCTTCCTCCTTTCTTTCAAAAGCCTTTTTTTGGAAAGACTAGTTGATGAGGGAAATAGGAAAAAACCTAAGGGTATTAGAGTGGAGAATAATCATAGTGGAGGAAAGATGACCTGATGGGGAATGGAATCTAGGATCTTGTGTGTGTGAATAAGCCAAACCACACATCATGTTAAATAGCATCAACTAGAATGTGAACATTTAGATGCCCGGAACTGACTTAAACAGAAGTAACTGATAACAAATTTTTTCATAATGCAGATACTTTCTCTGCCTACTTGCAATGCCCAGTATCCTATGTAACAATATCAGGCTCGCATTTGAACATGTCATATTTGGTTTTCAATATTGGCTTCATTGAAATGGGTGAATTGCTTGTTTGTGCCCAGCCAGTGTAGTGTTCCGCTCTTCAGCGGGGCCTGCTCCCTACACGCATCGCCACCTATGCCATGCGCACTCGCATATGAACACTCTACACACATGTACACACAACACACAACACAAGCAATCTCTAATCTTTTTAAAAGAGTCTTGGTTGCATAAAAAGGGAGGTTGGCTAAAATCATATTTTTTCTCCTATTTCAGCTTTTTACTCCTCTTCTGGGATCTACAATGAGATAAGATCTGGGAGTTGAAAATGGTTTACTCTATCATAGACATTTGAGGAAATAGTGTTTTGCCTCCCCTTTGAATACCTTGTGAAGTGTAGTCTGATTATTTACATGAAACGAAATGCTTTGACTTGTGTTCTGATCCAAAAGTAATTATTTTAAGTCACTTTCATTTGCCTCATTCTTGCCTATTTCAGTTTCTCAAAGTGTATTTTTAAAGGATGATTGTAAGCTAACACTATAGTAACTAATGCATAATATCCATAATGCTTTTAAGTGAAACAATAGATATGGGTCAAGATAAACTTATTGTCTGCCAGATTAATACTTTTCCAACAAGCTGTTGCAAAAAGCCACTGTAAATGGAATTTTATATTTAAATAGTCTCTTGACCCATGACTCAAAGCTGTGGCTACCACAAGAAAATCTTACACCTATTAGAGAAGGCAAAAGTAGCTGACTCTTATCAAGCTTGACAGGAGTTAATACTTGATGCTCATATTTTTTTTCTCCTCAACCAAGGTGTGATTAATTGAAATTTCAGCCCAGACCAACACAAAAATTGCTTTTATTTTTCTCTTTGAAAGTTTACTCATCTTTTAGGTCTATTACATCTCCATCTTTGAGCACTAAGAAGGAAAACTGTCTACTGTTCCTATTGTTTTTGCTTCAACTTAAGGGGAGTTTATTCTTGATGCTTCAGAGACTCTAAATTTGACTATTCTGGAACCAAAAGATTCAGATATATTGGTAGTATTGGTAGTCAAAACGTTTTACAGAAACATTTCTTCAGTAATCCTGTCACTAAAATGAGAAGAGGTATACCATAATCTAAAAGGAACAATTTATTCCTCAATATCCCTGAACATATCAAAAGAACACGCATTCACGTTACTCAAAAAAGCATGAGAACTCATTCCATTTAGTTCAAGGAATGCTTGATACTGCTGTCTTCTGAGTTCAGAAATGTCTTTACCATCTATAGATTCTTTGTTATGTTTTGTTTTTTGAGACGAAGTCTCCCTCTTGTCCGCAGGCTGGAGTGCAATGGCATGATCTCGGCTCACTGCAACCCTGCCTCCCCCGCCCAACCGATTCTCCTTCCTCAGCCTCCCGAGTAGCTGGGATTTTACAGGCACCTGCCCCCAAGCCCGACTAACTTTTGTATTTTTAGTAGAGATGAGGTTTCACCATGTTGGCCAGGCTGGTCTCGAAGTCCTGACCTCAGGTGATCTGCCTGCTTCAGCCTCCCAAAGTGCTGGGACTACAGGTGTAAGCCACTGCAACTGACTAGTTATTTTTAGAGACATGAAGGATCAGCAAAATGGTAGAGACATTTGAGGAAAAAACCCAACTAACAGTGGATTCCTGGGAAGATATTACACTAGGACAGGTTCAGATTGCCACTCTGTCAGAAACGCTAACGTTTTGGCTAAACAAGATTAAGTCCATCGAGGATATGATGCAGTTATCTAGTCATAAAATTTTAGCAGAATTCATCATCAACCAGAAAGACCACCATGATAAGGAAACTAAAGCCTTGCTCTGAAACAGTTTGTGGTGGTCTTTCCAGATTGCTCTAAAACAGTTTGTGGTGGTCCTTCCAGATTTATGATCCCCATATTAGTCTGTAAGAATAGACACAAGGTCTCACAGCAATCCATGACTAAAACGTGAGAACTCCCTTTGCAGAAAAGTCTAACCACAAGACAGTGGCTCCTGACCTCAAATGAGGTGATCTGTACTGCTTTGAGGTTGCAGACTTTCGGAAAGCTGTTTAGTTAACAGCAGCCAAAAAAGTCAGTTATCTAGATATTTTCTACCAATTTCATAAGTCACAAGTTAGATATCTGTATGATCTTAATACAATCATCTTAATGGAGATGCAGAGAGCAATTTAAACCCAAACCATGTATTAAGGCATGGTAAACACCCTCAGAAAACTTTCAATCTAAAGTGAAGATTATAAAATGTATTCAGAAGATGGTTCAAAATAAGCCGATTCTAAACCAGGTACTGTATGAATTATTACGTTTACATCTCACATCCAGCCTGTCTAGAACCAGGATGAGCTTTCACAGTTGATGAAATTGAGTTAGTTGAGAGATTAATTTTCTGTCCAATAAAATACAGATCATTAACACTGAAACCGGGATTTCAAATGATCCTGAAGTAGGTGATCTTTGCTTTATCACACACTGTCATACTATTCCAGGTGAGTTCTTCTTACATGTCAGGTCATTAAATAAGCTGCCGGATTTCTGCCTCGACAGCCCAAGGAGCTCTCATGGACCATGGGCATGGAGGGCCTTCTCCAGAACTCCACTAACTTCGTCCTCATAGGCCTCATCACCCATCCTGCCTTGCCCGGGCTTCTCTTTGCAATCGTCTTCTCCATCTTTGTGGTGGCAATAACAGCCAATGTAGTCATGATTCTGCTTATCCATGTGGACTCCCGCCTCCACACTCCCATGTACTTCTTGCTCAGCCAGCTCTCCATCATGGACACCATCTACATCTGTATCACGGTCCCCAAGATGCTCCAGGACCTCCTGTCCCAGGACAAGACCATTTCCTTCCTGGGCTGCGCACTTCAGATCTTCCTCTACCTGACCCTGATTGGAGGGGAATTCTTCCTGCTGGGTCTCATGGCCTATGACCGGTACGTGGCTGTGTGCCACCCTCTCCGGTACCCTCTCCTCATGAACCGCAGGCTCTGCTTATTCATGGTGCTCGGCTCCTGGGTGGGCGGCTCCTTGGATGGGTTCATGCTGACTCCTGTCACTATGAGTTTCCCCTTCTGTAGCTCCCGAGAGATCAATCACTTTTTCTGTGAGATCCCAGCCGTGCTGAGGTTGTCGTGCACAGACACGTCGCTCTACGAGACCCTGATGTATGCCTGCTGCGTGCTGATGCTGCTGCTCCCTCTGTCCGTCATCTCCGTGTCCTACACGCGCATCCTCCTGACTGTCCACCGGATGAACTCTGCCGAGGGCCGGCGCAAAGCCTTTGCTACGTGTTCCTCCCACGTCATGGTGGTGAGCATTTTCTACGGGGCGGCCTTCTACACCAACGTGCTGCCCCACTCCTACCACACCCCAGAGAAGGACAAAGTGGTGTCCGCCTTCTACACCATCCTCACCCCCATGCTCAACCCACTCATCTACAGCTTGAGGAATCAAGAGGTGGCCGCAGCTCTGAGGAAAGTGCTGGGGAGATGTGGCTCCTCCCAGAGCATCCGGGTGGGGACTGTGATCAGGAAGGACTAGCGGGGACTCTGCAAACATCTGCGGTGCTGCGGCCAATGACGCAGCTATTCTAGAAAATACGGTATTGGTTCTGAAGCTCAGGGTGGCGACTGTGACCAGGAAGGACTAGCGGGGACTCCCAGGGCATCAGGGTGGGGACTGTGATCAGGAAGGACTAGCGGGGACTCTGCAAACATCTGCGGTGCTGCCGCTAATGACGCAGCTATTCCAAAACATACGGTATTGGTTCTGAAGCTCAGGGTGGCGACTGTGACCAGGGAGGACTAGCGGGGACTCCCAGGGCATCAGGGTGGCGACTGTGACCAGGGAGGACTAGCGAGGACTAGCGGGGACTCCCAGGGCATCAGGGTGGGGACTGTGATCAGGAAGGACTAGCGGGGACTCTGCAAACATCTGCGGTGCTGCGGCCAATGATGCAGCTATTCTAGAAAATACGGTATTGGTTCTGAAGCTCAGGGTGGCGACTGTGACCAGGAAGGACTAGCGGGGACTCCCAGGGCATCAGGGTGGCGACTGTGACCAGGAAGGACTAGCGGGGACTCCCAGGGCATCAGGGTGGGGACTGTGATCAGGGAGGACTAGTGGGGACTCTGCAAACCCCCGCGGTGCTGCAACCAAAACGCAGCTATTCCAGAAAATACGACATTGCTTCTGAGGAATGTTCAGTGTCACTTTTAGCTAATTCAATTATTAACAGGCAAAATCCTGTTGCAAGGATTACTTGGGAACAATAGCAAAGCTGGGGAGCATCTCTGCATTAGCCAACTTGTTCAACTGGATTCACCAAGAAACCTTTCCAGAGGGCATTCTCAGGCAGGCAGCCCTAGAAACCGTTCCTGGCAAGCCCAGCCGCCCTCCGGAGTGCCCGTGTTAACCTGTGATCATGATCCTTCTGTCTGCATTTCTGACCATCCTCTGAATGGAAATCGGAGCATTTGCCACCTCCTTGATTTACTTTCAAACATTCAGTACAAGTAAATTTTCCAGTGCTAAACGTGTAGCAGTTTTGTTTAGAAAACTTTTAGGAAGGTGATACTATTGTATTTTGGTTCTGTATTCTTACATTTTATGAATGTTCTTTCCAGAGGTAAGTGATAAAACATAAATACTTGCCCTGTCTTTATTCCCATGGAGTCCAATATATTCCTGGAAATAAATATTGATTCATTGATTGAAAATTGACTCTGCCATTAAGATTGTTACATGGCCAAAAACCTACAAAACTGCCATTTATGCTTAAATGGTAATAGATAAAATGTCTTGGTTTATTCATTCTACATTAGCTAACTTAGTTCCTTTGGAATAGGTTGCTCAATTTTCTTATTCTCAACATCTTCACTGAAGACAAGTATTTCTGTAATGAGTTGGAGTTGGGTGTGGTGCTTTGATAGACGTGTGACTTTGGTGGAATAAATAACTAAGCCAAGACTGCACTCACCCCACCATTTAACTTTAGCTGCTTCTGTGTAAGGTCCTGAAATAGGAGAAATAAAAAATATGGAGGGATCTGGTGTTTGTTTTCTTTATTGATACAAGGTTTAGAAAAACACTGGACAAAGTGGTTACACAGTTGACGAAGACTAAGCAAAGGTTCCTCAGTCTTATGTTCTAGTGTCAACAGATAGAAGGAACAGTGTTTCCTCCATTGCTGATGTAGATAAAGAATATTCCCTTCAATATGCTAATCCCTAGGTTTTTTATTCAGAAGGTTCCTAATAATTTAATCTTTACCCTGAAATCAAACACATGGAAAAGAGATGGAAGAATGTCCTGGAGGGATTAAGTGAAGAAACAGACCAGGATTCATCTATGAAATATCCTCAGTGTTGTTTCAATTCAGCTCCATTCACATGTAATTCCTTTGTTATCTGCACCAATGCCCTCCCCCTTCTCCATTCTCCTGCCTTATCTAGCACCCCTTGATCTTTCTTCCCTTTGCAACACTCCTCCAATTCACACTGCCTCTGTGCTCTATCCTGGGACATGTTTTTTCCCATTTCCTCCGTTGCTATATATTAAAAAATAGGACTTATATTTCCAAGATTCTCTGCACATTTAACTAGAATATTTAACTCTAACACTGAGAGATTTCAAAAGTATTCCTGAAGCAATAAGTGGAGTGCGTCTTGACAAATTCTAGGGATATCGACTTTTAATGATCGGGACGTGGAAGGGAGGTGACTTATTCAATGTTTAAGAATCTATTCAAGCAATTCCGTGGTGGTTACATCAACATGTTCTTTTCCTGGTGATTTACCAATCTTTCCACTGTTGAAGTGTGCACTTTTCTTGTTGTAGGCTCTTTAATATAACTTAAAAAAATTTAAATCTCATTTTACACATGGTGGGTACCCACTCTTCACACATAAAACTAGTCCCACTGTAAAAGGGAGTGACCAAGGATTTTTCCCCAGTCATCTCACCAAATTCTTCATAAGGTAATTTGTGGTCACCAGATTTGCTTATTAAAATATGAATTTTAATATTTAGTAATATATATAATTTAGTAACTTAGTTAATATTATCAGTTGTATACCTGAAACATGGCATGCACTAATCCAAGTAATGAGGAAAACATAGACTGTCCCCAGGACCATCCCTAGTTTTGAAAACATTTAACTACATTATCTGAGTTTTGATTCTGATCTTCACAAAATATCAAAGAATCGGCCCCATGGGAGATGAAGAAGCTGATGTTCCCAGCAAATTATTTCCCCATTCAAGCGAGAGGCAGGTGCGGCTTCAGAACCACGTCTTCTAACCTCTGGTCTGGTGTTTTGTGCCAAGCCACGATACTGATAAACAATTTACAAAGGGGAGAAGTGGCCAGGCACGGTTGGCTCAGGCCTGTAATCCCAGCATTTTAGGTGGCTGAGGCAGGTGGATCACTTGAGGCCAGGAGTTTGAGACTAGCCTGGCCAACATGGCGAAACCCTGTGTCTACTAAAAATACAAAAAATTGGCGTGGTGGCACATGCCTATAATCCCAGCTACTTGGTCGGCTGAGGCAGGAGAAACACTTGAACTCACAGTGGAGGCTGCAATGGGCCGAGATCGTGCCACTGCACTCCAGCCTTGGCAACAGCAAGACTGTCTCAAAAACACAAAGGGGAGAAGCACATGGCACGATGTGCAGCTGCAAGCTTAACCCTCATATGACCTGGGGACAAAGGTCCCTTCAGAGCAACATGCTGATGAAAGCCATGTTCATTTGCTGATGGAGGCCAGTTAGGCTGGTCTAGCGAGGAGCCGATGACCCACGTCGAGGGGTAATCGGATTCCCTGTGGGGTCTTTCTGCAGATGAGGGGTATGGATAGAAAGTGCACTGAACGCTCGCTTCTACAGACTTGTTTTATTTATACAGCAAGCTTCTATTTATGCAATATAAAATTGTAATAGAAGAAAGCATACAGTCTACTTATTAAATACCTTATTTAATTGCCTTATTCAATACTCAGGAAGATATCAGGCAAAAAGGAATGATCAGAGAAACAAGATTAGATAACTATCTAATATACTAAATAGTATAAAGAATGCAGACCTCTGTCTACAAAAATTAAAAATTGAAAAATTGAAAAAATTAAAGTGACAGAACATCTGTCAAGTTAAACTGACTTTAAATGAAGTCTGAGAATTCTGACAATTATGTGAAAGCAAAATGACCAAAACGTCAGGTCCTGACTCTACAAAGTTCCATACATGAAACAATTATATTAATAGATAATCGTATGGCAATGATAGGTTATTTGGTTAAAACAATAGGCTAATTCTTATACAAATGATAAAAGCCAGATGCATTTTAAACTTTTTCCAGTTGGATTGTATCGAGGGTAGATTTCTTAAACCTGGGTGACTCCCGAGACCATGCACACATTTTCCAGCATTTCACTGTATGCTTCCTTCTAAATCCCAGGTCATCAAAGGCCAAGAAAACATTTAGTTTGTTTTGACTACATTCCTTTGGTTTATACAACTAGTTAAGAATATAAAATGGTAAATAAATACCTGTAGCTTCAACTCTGGTTATTTCACATTGTATTTTTATGAGCACTTTAAGTTGCTTTGGTTTTATTAAATCATCACAAACCTAAAAACAAGGATCTTTATCTTGTGATGCATCCCAAGGACCTAAAAACTATCCTGATAGAAAATCTGCCCTTAATAAATGAGTGTAAGAAATGAATGAAAAGTGTTTCACTTTAGAAGGCGTAGTTACCCCAAAGTACAAACTCAAGTTTCTAAAAATCCTTAAATACTTTCCTTGGCATCCCAGGTTTGAAGAGACGTCATGGAAACGAGATTAACAAAGTTAGGTGACTTGTACAGGCTCTGCATGTCAGGGTGATGCTAGAAGCAAAAAAAACCCAAAAACTGTACTTATTTCCGGCTTCACTAAGTGATTTCTAACTATTTTAAAATTGCAGCTTATGTTAAAAAAAAAAAAAAATCATTGACTTTTGCTAGATTCTTCATACATTCTTGAAGCAAACAGGGGTAAGTTCCATTAGGTCTGTGAGTTGAATTAACAGAACACAGAGCAGTTTCTCAGAAAGCTTCTTCCAGTTTTGAACGGAAGATATTTCCTTTTCACCATAGCGATCTATGGGCTTCCAAATATCCTTTGCCAATTCCACAAGAACTGCCTTAGCGAAAGGCTTCTTGAAGGAAAGATGTAACTCTGTGAGATGAATTAACAGAACACAGAGCAGTTTCTCAGAAAGCTTCTTTCCAGTTTTGAACGGAAGATATTTCCTTTTCACCATAGACCTCT
>JAKFHT010001157.1:0-36263 GCA_023783455.1 Erythrocebus patas
ACCAGCTCAAACCGGCTCACACCAGACCAGAACGGCTCAAACGGACTCAAACCGGACCAGAACATCTCAAACCGGTTTCACCGGCTCAAACCGGACTCAAACGGTTTGACCAGATCAAAGCAGGCCAGACCGGCTCAAACCGGTTTTGACTGGCTGAAACCGGACTCAAACCGGCCCAGACCGGTTTCAATCGGTTTTGACAGGCTCAAACCGGACCAGACCGGCTCAAACCGAACCAGACCGGCTGAAACCGGTTTTGACTGGCTCAAACCGGACTAAAACATGACTGGACCGGCTCAAACCGGATCAATCCAGGCCAGACCGGCTCAAACCGGTTTTGACCAGCTCAAACCGGACTCAAACAGGAACAGACCGGCTCAAACAGGAACAGACCAGCTCAAACCGGCTCACACCAGACCAGAACGGCTCAAACCGGCTCAAACCGGACCAGAACATCTCAAACCGGTTTCACCGGCTCAAACCGGTCTCATACGGGTTTGACCAGATCAAACCAGGCCAGACCAGCTCAAACCGGTTTTGACCGGCTGAAACCGGACTCAAACCGGCCCAGACCGGTTTCAATCGGTTTTGACAGGCTCAAACCGGACCAGACCGGCTCAAACGGCTCAAACCGGACCAGACCGGCTCAAACCGGTTTTGACTGGCTCAAACCGGACTAAAACATGACTGGACCGGCTCAAACCGGATCAATCCAGGCCAGACCGGCTCAAACCGGTTTTGACCAGCTCAAACCGGACTCAAACGGTTTTGACCAAATCAAACCAGGCCAGACCGGCTCAAACCAATTTTGACCGGCTCAAACGGCTCAAACGGACTCAAACCCGACCAGACCGGCTCAAACCGGTTTTGACCGGCTCAAACAGACTCAAACCGGTTTTGACCATATTTATCCGGACCAGACCAGCTCAAACGGTTTGACCTGCTCAAACCGGACTCAAACCAGGCCAGACCGGCTCAAACCGGTTTTGACTGGCTGAAACGGACTCAAACCGGCCCAGACCGGTTTCAATCGGTTTTGACAGGCTCAAACCGGACCAGACCGGCTCAAACCGAACCAGACCGGCTGAAACCGGTTTTGACTGGCTCAAAAGGACTCAAACCGGACTAGACCGGCTCAAACCGGATCAATCCAGGCCAGACCGCTCAAACCGGTTTCACCAGCTCAAACCAGACTCAAACCGGTTTTGACCAAATCAAACCAGGCCAGACCGGCTCAAACCGATTTTGACTGGCTCAAACTGGACTCAAACCCGACCAGACCGGCTCAAACCTGTTTTGACTGGCTCAAACTGGACTCAAACAGGAACAGACCGGCTCAAACAGTAACAGACCGGCTCAAACCGGCTCAAGCCAGACCAGACCAGCTCAAAACGGTTTGACCTGCTCAAACCGGACCAGAACATCTCAAACCGGTTTTCACCGCTCAAACCGTACTCATACGGGTTTGACCAGATCAAAGCAGGCCAGACCGTCTCAATCGATTTTGACTGGCTCAAACCGGACTCAAACCGGACTAGACCAGCTCAAACCGGTTTTGAACGGCTCAAACCGGACTCAAACAGGAACAGACCGGCTCAAACAGGAACAGACCAGCTCAAACCGGCTCACACCAGACCAGAATGGCTCAAACCGGCTCAAACGGACCAGAACATCTCAAACCGGTTTCACCGGCTCAAACCGGTCTCATACGGGTTTGACCAGATCAAACCAGGCCAGACCTGCTCAAACCGGTTTTGACTGGCTCAAACTGGACTCAAACCCGACCAGACCGGCTCAAACCGGTTTTGACCGGCTCAAACGGACTCAAACCGGTTTTGACCATATTTATCCGGACCAGACCAGCTCAAACGGTTTGACCTGCTCAAACGGACTCAAACCAGGCCAGACCGGCTCAAACCGGTTTTGACCGGCTCAAACCGGACTCAAACCGGACCAGACCGGCTCAAACCTGTTTGACTGGCTCAAAAGGACTCAAACCGGAACAAACAGGCTCAAACCGGTTTTGACCAGCTCAAACCGGACTCAAACCGGACTAGACCGGCTCACACCGGTTTTGAATGGCTCAAACTGGACTCAAACAGGAACAGACCGGCTCAAACAGTAACAGACCGGCTCAAACCGGCTCAAGCCAGACCAGACCGGCTCAAACTGGCTCAAACCGGACCAGAACATCTCAAACCGGTTTCACCGGCTCAAACCGGTCTCATACGGGTTTGACCAGATCAAACCAGGCCAGACCCTCTCAATCGATTTTGACTGGCTCAAACCGGACTCAAACCGGACTAGACCAGCTCAAACCGGTTTTGACCGGCTCAAACCGGACTCAAACAGGAACAGACAGGCTCAAACAGGAACAGACCAGCTCAAACCGGCTCACACCAGACCAGAGCAGCTCAAACCGGCTCAAACCGGACCAGAACATCTCAAACCGGTTTCACCGGCTCAAACCGGTCTCATACGGGTTTGACCAGATCAAACCAGGCCAGACCGGCTCAAACCGGTTTTGACCGGCTGAAACCGGACTCAAACCGGCCCAGACCGGTTTCAATCGGTTTGACAGGCTCAAACGGACCAGACCAGCTCAAACCGGACCAGACCGGCTCAAACCGGTTTGACTGGCTCAAACCGGACTAAAACATGACTGGACCGGCTCAAACCGGATCAATCCAGGCCAGACCGGCTCAAACCGGTTTTGACCAGCTCAAACCGGACTCAAACCGGCTCAAACCAGACCAGACCGGCTCAAACCGGTTTTGACCGGCTCAAACTGGACTCAAACCCGACCAGACCGGCTCAAACCGGTTTTGACGGCTCAAACTGGACTCAAACAGGAACAGACCAGCTCAAACCGGCTCAAACAGGAACAGACCGGCTCAAACCGGACTCAAACCGGACCAGACCGGCTCAAACCGGACTCAAACCGGCTCAAACGGACTCAAACCGGAACAAACAGGCTCAAACCGGTTTTGACCGGCTGAAACCGGACTCAAACCGGACTAGACCGGCTCACACCGGTTTTGAATAGCTCAAACTGGACTCAAACAGGAACAGACCGGCTCAAACAGTAACAGACCGGCTCAAACCGGCTCAAGCCAGACCAGACCGGCTCAAACTGCCTCAAACCTGACCAGAACATCTCAAACCGGCTTTCACCGGCTCAAACCGTACTCATACGGGTTTGACCAGATCAAAGCAGGCCAGACCGTCTCAATCGATTTTGACTGGCTCAAACCGGACTCAAACCGGACTAGACCGGCTCAAACCGGTTTTGAAGCTCAAACTGGACTCAAACAGGAACAGACCGGCTCAAACAGGAACAGACCAGCTCAAACCGGCTCAAACCAGACCAGAACGGCTCAAACCAGACTCAAACCGGACCAGAACATCTCAAACCGGTTTCACCGGCTCAAACCGGTCTCATACGGGTTTGACCAGATCAAACCAGGCCAGACCGGCTCAAACCGGTTTGACTGGCTGAAACGGACTCAAACCGGACCAGACCGGCTCAAACGGCTCAAACGGTTTTGACAGGCTCAAACTGGACTCAAACCGGCTCAAACAGAACAGACCAGCTCAAACCGGCTCAAACGGCTCAAACGGTTTTGACCAGCTCAAACCGGACTCAAACCAGACCAGACCGGCTCAAACCGGCTCAAACCGGACCAGAACATCTCAAACCGGTTTTCACCAGCTCAAACCGGACTCAAACGGTTTTGACCAGATCAAACCAGGCCAGACCGGCTCAAACCAATTTTGACCGGCTCAAACTGGACTCAAACCCGACCAGACCGGCTCAAACCGGTTTTGACCGGCTCAAACGGCTCAAACCAGACTCAAACCGGTTTTGACCGGCTCAAACCAATTTTGACCGGCTCAAACCAGACCAGACGGCTCAAACAGACTCAAACGGTTTGACCTGCTCAAACGGACTCAAACCAGGCCAGACCGGCTCAAACCGGTTTTGACCGGCTCAAACCGGACTCAAACGGACCAGACCGGCTCAAACCGGTTTTGAATGGCTCAAACTGGACTCAAACAGGAACAGACAGGCTCAAACAGGAACAGACCGGCTCAAACCGGCTCAAGCCAGACCAGACCGGCTCAAACTGCCTCAAACCTGACCAGAACATCTCAAACCGGCTTTCACCGGCTCAAACCGTACTCATACGGGTTTTGACCAGATCAAACCAGGCCAGACCCTCTCAATCGATTTTGACTGGCTCAAACCGGACTCAAACCAGACCAGACCGGCTCAAACCGGTTTTGAACGGCTCAAACCGGACTCAAACAGGAACAGACCGGCTCAAACAGGAACAGACCAGCTCAAACCGGCTCACACCAGACCAGAACGGCTCAAACTGGCTCAAACCGGACCAGAACATCTCAAACCGGTTTCACGGCTCAAACCGGTCTCATACGGGTTTTGACCAGATCAAACCAGGCCAGACCGGCTCAAACCGGTTTTGACTGGCTGAAACCGGACTCAAACGGACCAGACCGGCTCAAACGGCTCAAACGGTTTGACAGGCTCAAACTGGACTCAAACCGGCTCAAACCGAACCAGACCGGCTGAAACCGGTTTTGACTGGCTCAAACCGGACTAAAACATGACTGGACCGGCTCAAACCGGATCAATCCAGGCCAGACCGGCTCAAACCAATTTTGACCGGCTCAAACCGGACTCAAACGGTTTGACTGGCTCAAACTGGACTCAAACAGGAACAGACCGGCTCAAACAGTAACAGACCGGCTCAAACCGGCTCAAGCCAGACCAGACCGGCTCAAACTGCCTCAAACCTGACCAGAACATCTCAAACCGGCTTTCACCGGCTCAAACCGTACTCATACGGGTTTTGACCAGATCAAACCAGGCCAGACCGCTCAAACCGGTTTTGACTGGCTCAAACCGGACTCAAACCGGACTAGACCGGCTCAAACCGGTTTTGACCGGCTCAAACAGGAACAGACCGGCTCAAACAGGAACAGACCAGCTCAAACCGGCTCACACCAGACCAGAACGGCTCAAACGGCTCAAACCGGACCAGAACATCTCAAACCGGTTTCACCGGCTCAAACCGTCTCATACGGGTTTTGACCAGATCAAACCAGGCCAGACCGGCTCAAACCGGTTTTGACTGGCTCAAACGGACTCAAACCGGACTCAAACCGGCTCAAACCGGTTTTGACAGGCTCAAACGGACTCAAACCGGCTCAAACCGGACAGACCGGCTCAAACGGCTCAAACCGGTTTTGACAGCTCAAACCGGACTCAAACCAGACCAGACCGGCTCAAACCGGATCAATCCAGGCCAGACCGGCTCAAACGGCTCAAACCGGTTTTGACCAGCTCAAACGGACTCAAACCGGTTTTGACCAGATCAAACCAGGCCAGACCGGCTCAAACCAATTTTGACCGGCTCAAACTGGACTCAAACCCGACCAGACCGGCTCAAACCGGTTTGACCGGCTCAAACAGACTCAAACCGGTTTTGACCAGATCAAACCAGGCCAGACGGCTCAAACCGGTTTGACCGGCTCAAACGGACTCAAACCAGGCCAGACCGGCTCAAACCGGTTTTGACCGGCTCAAACAGTAACAGACCGGCTCAAACCAGACCGGCTCAAACCTGTTTTGACTGGCTCAAGGACTCAAACCGGAACAAACAGGCTCAAACCGGACCAGACCGGCTCAAACAGACTCAAACCGGACCAGACCGGCTCAAACCGGCTCAAACCGGCTCAAACCGGACCAGAACATCTCAAACCGGTTTCACCGGCTCAAACCGTACTCATACGGGTTTGACCAGATCAAACCAGGCCAGACCGGCTCAAACCGGTTTTGACTGGCTCAAAAGGACTCAAACCGGACAGACCGGCTCAAACCGGTTTGACCGGCTCAAACGGACTCAAACCGGACTAGACCGGCTCACACGGTTTTGAATGGCTCAAACCGGACTCAAACGGAACAGACCAGCTCAAACCGGCTCAAACCGGACCAGAACATCTCAAACCGGTTTCACCGGCTCAAACCGTCTCATACGGGTTTTGACCAGATCAAACCAGGCCAGACCGGCTCAAACCGGTTTTGACTGGCTGAAACCGGACTCAAACCGGCCCAGACCGGTTTCAATCGGTTTTGACAGGCTCAAACGGACTAGACCGGCTCAAACCGGACAGACCGGCTCAAACCGGTTTTGACCGGCTCAAACCGGACTAAAACATGACTGGACCGGCTCAAACGGACTCAAACCGGCCAGAACATCTCAAACCGGTTTTGACCAGCTCAAACCGGACTCAAGCGGGTTTTGACCAAATCAAACCAGGCCAGACCGGCTCAAACCAATTTTGACCGGCTCAAACTGGACTCAAACCCGACCAGACCGGCTCAAACCGGTTTTGACCAGCTCAAACTGGACTCAAACAGGAACAGACCGGCTCAAACAGTAACAGACCAGCTCAAACCGGCTCAAACAGACCAGACCGGCTCAAACCGGCTCAAACAGACTCAAACCGGACCAGAACATCTCAAACCGGTTTCACCGGCTCAAACCGGCTCACACCGGTTTTGAATGGCTCAAACTGGACTCAAACAGGAACAGACCGGCTCAAACAGTAACAGACCGGCTCAAACCGGCTCAAGCCAGACCAGACCGGCTCAAACTGCCTCAAACCTGACCAGAACATCTCAAACCGGCTTTCACCGGCTCAAACCGTACTCATACGGGTTTGACCAGATCAAACCAGGCCAGACAGGCTCAAACCGGCTCAAACCGATTTTGACTGGCTCAAACGGACTCAAACCGGACTAGACCGGCTCAAACGGTTTTGACCAGCTCAAACCGGACTCAAACAGGAACAGACAGGCTCAAACAGGAACAGACCAGCTCAAACCGGCTCACACCAGACCAGACGGCTCAAACCGGCTCAAACCGGACCAGAACATCTCAAACCGGTTTCACCGGCTCAAACCGGTCTCATACGGGTTTGACCAGATCAAACCAGGCCAGACCGGCTCAAACCGGTTTTGACTGGCTCAAACTGGACTCAAACCGGACCAGACCGGCTCAAACCAATTTTGACCGGCTCAAACGGACTCAAACCGGCCCAGACCGGCTCAAACGGTTTTGACAGGCTCAAACCGGACCAGACCGGCTCAAACCGGTTTTGACAGGCTCAAACCGGACTCAAACCGGCTCAACCAGACCAGACGGCTCAAACAGACTCAAACAGGAACAGACCAGCTCAAACCGGCTCACCAGACCAGACGGCTCAAACCGGCTCAAACCGGACCAGAACATCTCAAACCGGTTTCACCGGCTCAAACCGGTCTCATACGGGTTTGACCAAATCAAACCAGGCCAGACGGCTCAAACAGACCAGACCGGCTCAAACCGGCTCAAACCGGTTTTGACTGGCTCAAACGGACTCAAACCGGCCCAGACCGGTTTCAAACCGGTTTTGACAGGCTCAAACCGGACTCAAACGGTTTTGACCAGCTCAAACCGGACTCAAACGGTTTTGACCAAATCAAACCAGGCCAGACCGGCTCAAACCAATTTTGACCGGCTCAAACTGGACTCAAACCCGACCAGACCGGCTCAAACCGGTTTGACCGGCTCAAACGGCTCAAACCGGTTTTGACCATATTTATCGGACCAGACCAGCACAAAACGGTTTTGACCTGCTCAAACCGGACTCAAACCAGGCCAGACCGGCTCAAACCCCTTTTGACCGGCTCAAACCGGACTCAAACCGGACCAGACCGGCTCAAACCTGTTTTGACTGGCTCAAAAGGACTCAAACCGGCTCAAACAGAACAGACCAGCTCAAACCGGTTTTGACGGCTCAAACCGGACTCAAACCGGACTAGACCGGCTCACACCGGTTTTGAATGGCTCAAACTGGACTCAAACAGGAACAGACCGGCTCAAACAGTAACAGACCGGCTCAAACCGGCTCAAACCAGACCAGACCGGCTCAAACTAACTCAAACCGGACCAGAACATCTCAAACCGGTTTCACCGGCTCAAACCGTACTCATACGGGTTTTGACCAGATCAAACCAGGCCAGACCGTCTCAATCGATTTTGACTGGCTCAAACCGGACTCAAACCGGACTAGACCGGCTCAAACCGGTTTTGAGCAGCTCAAACCGGACTCAAACAGGAACAGACAGGCTCAAACAGGAACAGACCAGCTCAAACCGGCTCACCAGACCAGACGGCTCAAACGGCTCAAACCGGCTCAAACCGGTTTTGACAGCTCAAACCGGTTTTGACCGGCTCAAACCGGTCTCATACGGGTTTTGACCAGATCAAACCAGGCCAGACCGGCTCAAACCGGTTTTGACTGGCTCAAACGGACTCAAACCGGCCAGACCGGCTCAAACCGGTTTTGACAGGCTCAAACCGGACTAGACGGCTCAAACCAGACCAGACGGCTCAAACCGAACAGACCGGCTCAAACCGGTTTTGACTGGCTCAAACCGGACTCAAACCGGACTAGACCGGCTCAAACCGGTTTTGACCGGCTCAAACGGCTCAAACCGGACCAGACCGGCTCAAACAGAACAGACCAGCTCAAACCGGCTCAAACCAGACCAGACGGCTCAAACTGCTCAAACCGGTTTCACCGGCTCAAACCGGTCTCATACGGGTTTTGACCAGATCAAACCAGGCCAGACCGGCTCAAACCGATTTTGACTGGCTCAAACGGACTCAAACCGGCCCAGACCGGTTTCAATCGGTTTTGACAGGCTCAAACCGGACCAGACCAGCTCAAACCGGACAGACCGGCTCAAACAGGAACAGACCAGCTCAAACAGGACTCAAACCAGACCAGACGGCTCAAACCGGATCAAACCGGACCAGAACATCTCAAACCGGTTTTCACCAGCTCAAACCGGACTCAAGCGGGTTTGACCAAATCAAACCAGGCCAGACCGGCTCAAACCAATTTTGACCGGCTCAAACTGGACTCAAACCCGACCAGACCGGCTCAAACCGGTTTTGACCGGCTCAAACGGCTCAAACCGGTTTTGACCATATTTATCGGACCAGACCAGCTCAAACCGGTTTTGACCGGCTCAAACCGGACTCAAACCAGGCCAGACCGGCTCAAACCGGTTTTGACCAGCTCAAACCGGCTCAAACCGGTTTCACCGCTCAAACCGGACCAGACCGGCTCAAACCTGTTTTGACTGGCTCAAAAGGACTCAAACCAGGAACAAACAGGCTCAAACCGGTTTTGACCGGCTGAAACCGGACTCAAACCGGACTAGACCGGCTCACACGGTTTTGAATGGCTCAAACTGGACTCAAACAGGAACAGACGGCTCAAACAGTAACAGACCAGCTCAAACCGGCTCAAGCCAGACCAGACCGGCTCAAACTGCCTCAAACCTGACCAGAACATCTCAAACCGGCTTTCACCGCCTCAAACCGTACTCATACGGGTTTGACCAGATCAAACCAGGCCAGACCAGCTCAAACCGGCTCAAACGGTTTTGACTGGCTCAAACCGGACTCAAACCGGACTAGACCGGCTCAAACAGACTCAAACCGGTTTTGAATGGCTCAAACCGGACTCAAACAGGAACAGACCGGCTCAAACAGGAACAGACCAGCTCAAACCGGCTCACACCAGACCAGACGGCTCAAACCGGCTCAAACCGGACCAGAACATCTCAAACGGTTTTGACCAGATCAAACCAGGCCAGACCGGCTCAAACCGGTTTTGACCGGCTCAAACTGGACTCAAACCCGACCAGACCGGCTCAAACGGCTCAAACCGGTTTTGACCGGCTCAAACAGACTCAAACCGGTTTTGACCATATTTATCCGGACCAGACCAGCTCAAACGGTTTGACCTGCTCAAACCGGACTCAAACCAGGCCAGACCGGCTCAAACCGGTTTTGACGGCTCAAACGGACTCAAACCGGACCAGACCGGCTCAAACCTGTTTGACTGGCTCAAAAGGACTCAAACCGGAACAAACAGGCTCAAACCGGTTTTGACCGGCTGAAACCGGACTCAAACCGGACTAGACCGGCTCACACGGTTTTGAATGGCTCAAACTGGACTCAAACAGGAACAGACAGCTCAAACAGGAACAGACCGGCTCAAACCGGCTCAAGCCAGACCAGACCGGCTCAAACTGGCTCAAACCGGACCAGAACATCTCAAACCGGTTTCACCGGCTCAAACGGCTCAAACCGGTCTCATACGGGTTTGACCAGATCAAACCAGGCCAGACCGGCTCAAACCGGTTTTGACTGGCTCAAACCGGACTCAAACCGGCCCAGACCGGTTTCAATCGGTTTTGACAGGCTCAAACCGGACTCAAACCGGACAGACCGGCTCAAACCGAACCAGACCGGCTGAAACCGGTTTTGACCAGCTCAAACCGGACTAAAACATGACTGGACCGGCTCAAACCGGATCAATCCAGGCCAGACCGGCTCAAACCGGTTTTGACCAGCTCAAACCGGACTCAAACCGGACTCAAACGGTTTTGACCAGATCAAACCAGGCCAGACCGGCTCAAACCAATTTTGACCGGCTCAAACTGGACTCAAACCAGACCAGACGGCTCAAACCGGTTTTGACCGGCTCAAACAGACTCAAACCGGTTTTGACCATATTTATCGGACCAGACCAGCTCAAACGGCTCAAACCGGTTTTGACCTGCTCAAACCGGACTCAAACAGGAACAGACCGGCTCAAACCTGTTTGACTGGCTCAAAAGGACTCAAACCGGAACAAACAGGCTCAAACCGGTTTTGACCGGCTGAAACCGGACTCAAACCGGACTAGACCGGCTCACACGGTTTTGAATGGCTCAAACCGGACCAGACCGGCTCAAACAGTAACAGACCGGCTCAAACCGGCTCAAGCCAGACCAGACGGCTCAAACAGACTCAAACGGTTTTGACCTGCTCAAACCGGACCAGAACATCTCAAACCGGCTTTCACCGCCTCAAACCGTACTCATACGGGTTTTGACCAGATCAAACCAGGCCAGACCGTCTCAATCGATTTTGACTGGCTCAAACGGACTCAAACCGGACTAGACCGGCTCAAACCGGTTTTGAGCAGCTCAAACCGGACTCAAACAGGAACAGACCGGCTCAAACAGGAACAGACCAGCTCAAACCGGCTCACACCAGACCAGAACGGCTCAAACCGGCTCAAACCGGACCAGAACATCTCAAACCGGTTTCACCGGCTCAAACCGGTCTCATACGGGTTTTGACCAGATCAAACCAGGCCAGACCGCTCAAACCGGACTCAAACCAGACCAGACCGGCTCAAACGGTTTTGACCGGCTCAAACCGGACTCAAACGGACCAGACCGGCTCAAACCAATTTTGACTGGCTCAAACCGGACTCAAACCGGACTCAAACCGGACTCAAACCGGCCCAGACCGGTTTCAATCGGTTTTGACAGGCTCAAACGGACTCAAACCGGACTAGACCGGCTCAAACCGGTTTTGAAGCTCAAACTGGACTCAAACAGGAACAGACAGGCTCAAACAGACCAGACCGGCTCAAACCGGCTCACACCAGACCAGACCGGCTCAAACCGGCTCAAACCGGACCAGAACATCTCAAACCGGTTTCACCGGCTCAAACCGGTCTCATACGGGTTTTGACCAGATCAAACCAGGCCAGACCGGCTCAAACCGGTTTTGACTGGCTGAAACCGGACTCAAACCGGCCCAGACCGGTTTCAATCGGTTTTGACAGGCTCAAACCGGACCAGACCGGCTCAAACGAACCAGACCGGCTGAAACCGGTTTTGACCAGCTCAAACCGGACTCAAACCGGACTAGACCGGCTCAAACCGGACTCAAACCAGGCCAGACCGGCTCAAACCGGTTTCACCAGCTCAAACCGGACTCAAACGGTTTTGACCAAATCAAACCAGGCCAGACCGGCTCAAACCAATTTTGACGGCTCAAACTGGACTCAAACCCGACCAGACCGGCTCAAACCGGTTTTGACCGGCTCAAACAGACTCAAACCGGTTTTGACCATATTTATCCGGACCAGACCAGCTCAAACGGTTTTGACCGGCTGAAACCGGACTCAAACGGACTCAAACCGGCCCAGACCGGCTCAAACCGGTTTTGACCGGCTCAAACTGCTCAAACCGGACTCAAACCGGACCAGACCGGCTCAAACCTGTTTTGACTGGCTCAAAAAGGACTCAAACCGGAACAAACAGGCTCAAACAGTAACAGACCGGCTCAAACCGGCTCAAGCCAGACCAGACCGGCTCAAACTGGCTCAAACCGGACCAGAACATCTCAAACCGGCTTTCACCGGCTCAAACCGTACTCATACGGGTTTTGACCAGATCAAACCAGGCCAAACCGTCTCAATCGATTTTGACTGGCTCAAACCGGACTCAAACCGGACTAGACCGGCTCAAACCGGTTTTGAATGGCTCAAACCGGACTCAAACAGGAACAGACAGGCTCAAACAGGAACAGACCAGCTCAAACCGGCTCACACCAGACCAGAAGCTCAAACCGGCTCAAACCGGACCAGAACATCTCAAACCGGTTTCACCGGCTCAAACCGGTCTCATACGGGTTTTGACCAGATCAAACAGGCCAGACCGGCTCAAACCGGTTTTGACTGGCTGAAACCGGACTCAAACCGGCCCAGACCGGTTTCAATCGGTTTTGACAGGCTCAAACGGACCAGACCGGCTCAAACGAACCAGACCGGCTGAAACCGGTTTTGACTGGCTCAAACCGGACTAAAACATGACTGGACCGGCTCAAACCGGATCAATCCAGGCCAGACCGGCTCAAACCGTCTCATACGGGTTTTGACCAGATCAAACCAGGCCAGACGGCTCAAACCTGTTTTGACTGGCTCAAAAGGACTCAAACCAGGCCAGACCGGCTCAAACCAATTTTGACCGGCTCAAACTGGACTCAAACCCGACCAGACCGGCTCAAACCGGTTTTGACCGGCTCAAACAGACTCAAACCGGTTTTGACCATATTTATCCGGACCAGACCAGCTCAAACGGTTTTGACCTGCTCAAACCGGACTCAAACCAGGCCAGACCGGCTCAAACCGGTTTTGACCGGCTCAAACCGGACTCAAACCGGACCAGACCGGCTCAAACCTGTTTTGACTGGCTCAAAAGGACTCAAACCGGAACAAACAGGCTCAAACCGGTTTTGACCGGCTGAAACGGACTCAAACCGGACTAGACCGGCTCAAACGGTTTTGAATGGCTCAAACTGGACTCAAACAGGAACAGACCAGCTCAAACCGGCTCAAGCCAGACCAGACCAGCTCAAACTGGACTCAAACCGGACCAGAACATCTCAAACCGGTTTCACCGGCTCAAACCGTACTCATACGGGTTTGACCAGATCAAAGCAGGCCAGACCCTCTCAATCGATTTTGACTGGCTCAAACGGACTCAAACCGGACTAGACCGGCTCAAACCGGTTTTGAACGGCTCAAACCGGACTCAAACAGAACAGACCGGCTCAAACAGGAACAGACCAGCTCAAACCGGCTCACACCAGACCAGAACGGCTCAAACCGGCTCAAACGGACCAGAACATCTCAAACCGGTTTCACGGCTCAAACCGGTCTCATACGGGTTTTGACCAGATCAAACCAGGCCAGACCGGCTCAAACCGGTTTTGACTGGCTGAAACCGGACTCAAACCGGCCCAGACCGGTTTCAATCGGTTTTGACAGGCTCAAACAGACCAGACCGGCTCAAACCGAACCAGACCGGCTGAAACCGGTTTTGACTGGCTCAAACCGGACTAAAACATGACTGGACCGGCTCAAACCGGATCAATCCAGGCCAGACCGGCTCAAACCGGTTTTGACCAGCTCAAACTGGACTCAAACCGGACTCAAACGGTTTTGACCAAATCAAACCAGGCCAGACCGGCTCAAACCAATTTTGACCGGCTCAAACTGGACTCAAACCCGACCAGACCGGCTCAAACCGGTTTTGACCGGCTCAAACAGACTCAAACTGGTTTTGACCATATTTATCCGGACCAGACCAGCTCAAACGGTTTGACCTGCTCAAACCGGACTCAAACCAGGCCACACCGGCTCAAACCGGAATTGACCGGCTCAAACCGGACTCAAACCGGACCAGACCGGCTCAAACCTGTTTTGACTGGCTCAAAAAGGACTCAAACCGGAACAAACAGGCTCAAACCGGTTTTGACCGGCTGAAACGGACTCAAACCGGACTAGACCGGCTCACACCGGTTTTGAATGGCTCAAACTGGACTCAAACAGGAACAGACCGGCTCAAACAGTAACAGACCGGCTCAAACCGGCTCAAGCCAGACCAGACCGGCTCAAACTGCTCAAACCTGACCAGAACATCTCAAACCGGTTTCACCGGCTCAAACCGTACTCATACGGGTTTTGACCAGATCAAACCAGGCCAGACCTCTCAATCGATTTTGACTGGCTCAAACGGACTCAAACCGGACTAGACCGGCTCAAACCGGTTTTGAGCAGCTCAAACCGGACTCAAACAGGAACAGACAGGCTCAAACAGGAACAGACCAGCTCAAACCGGCTCACACCAGACCAGACCGGCTCAAACCGGACCAGAACATCTCAAACCGGTTTCACCGGCTCAAACCGGTCTCATACGGGTTTTGACCAGATCAAACCAGGCCAGACGGCTCAAACCGGTTTTGACTGGCTGAAACCGGACTCAAACCGGCCCAGACCGGTTTCAAACCGGTTTTGACAGCTCAAACCGGACTCAAACGGAACAGACCAGCTCAAACCGGACTCAAACCAGACCGGCTCAAACCGGTTTTGACCGCTCAAACCGGACTCAAACAGACCAGACCAGCTCAAAACGGTTTTGACCTGCTCAAACCGGACTCAAACCAGGCCAGACCGGCTCAAACCAATTTTGACCGGCTCAAACTGGACTCAAACCCGACCAGACCGGCTCAAACCGGTTTTGACCGGCTCAAACAGACTCAAACCGGTTTTGACCATATTTATCCGGACCAGACCAGCTCAAACGGTTTGACCTGCTCAAACCGGACTCAAACCAGGCCAGACCGGCTCAAACCGGTTTTGACCGGCTCAAACCGGACTCAAACCGGACCAGACCGGCTCAAACCTGTTTTGACTGGCTCAAAAAGGACTCAAACCGGAACAAACAGGCTCAAACCGGTTTTGACCGGCTGAAACGGACTCAAACAGGTTTTGAATGGCTCAAACTGGACTCAAACAGGAACAGACAGGCTCAAACAGGAACAGACCGGCTCAAACCGGCTCAAGCCAGACCAGACCGGCTCAAACTGCTCAAACCGGACTCAAACCAGACCAGACCAGCTCAAAACGGTTTTGACCGGCTCAAACCGTACTCATACGGGTTTTGACCAGATCAAACCAGGCCAGACCCTCTCAATCGATTTTGACTGGCTCAAACCGGACTCAAACCGGACTAGACCAGCTCAAAACGGTTTGACAGCTCAAACCGGACTCAAACAGGAACAGACCGGCTCAAACAGGAACAGACCAGCTCAAACCGGCTCACACCAGACCAGAATGGCTCAAACCGGCTCAAACCGGACCAGAACATCTCAAACCGGTTTCACCGGCTCAAACCGTCTCATACGGGTTTTGACCAGATCAAACCAGGCCAGACCTGCTCAAACCGGTTTTGACCGGCTCAAACTGGACTCAAACCCGACCAGACCGGCTCAAACCGGTTTTGACCGGCTCAAACAGACTCAAACCGGTTTTGACCATATTTATCCGGACCAGACCAGCTCAAACGGTTTTGACCTGCTCAAACCGGACTCAAACCAGGCCAGACCGGCTCAAACCGGTTTTGACCGGCTCAAACGGACTCAAACCGGACCAGACCGGCTCAAACCTGTTTTGACTGGCTCAAAAAGGACTCAAACCGGAACAAACAGGCTCAAACCGGTTTTGACCAGCTGAAACCGGACTCAAACCGGACTAGACCGGCTCACACCGGTTTTGAATGGCTCAAACTGGACTCAAACAGGAACAGACCGGCTCAAACAGTAACAGACCGGCTCAAACCGGCTCAAGCCAGACCAGACCGGCTCAAACTGGCTCAAACCGGACCAGAACATCTCAAACCGGCTTTCACCGGCTCAAACCGTACTCATACGGGTTTTGACCAGATCAAAGCAGGCCAGACCGTCTCCAATCGATTTTGACTGGCTCAAACCGGACTCAAACCGGACTAGACCAGCTCAAACCGGTTTTGAACGGCTCAAACCGGACTCAAACAGGAACAGACAGCTCAAACAGGAACAGACCAGCTCAAACCGGCTCACACCAGACCAGAACGGCTCAAACCGGCTCAAACGGACCAGAACATCTCAAACCGGTTTCACCGGCTCAAACCGGTCTCATACGGGTTTTGACCAGATCAAACCAGGCCAGACCGCTCAAACCGGTTTTGACTGGCTGAAACCGGACTCAAACCGGCCCAGACCGGTTTCAATCGGTTTTGACAGGCTCAAACCGGACTCAAACCGGCTCAAACCGAACCAGACCGGCTGAAACCGGTTTTGACTGGCTCAAACCGGACTAAAATATGACTGGACCGGCTCAAACCGGATCAATCCAGGCCAGACCGGCTCAAACCGGTTTTGACCAGCTCAAACCGGACTCAAACGGTTTTGACCAAATCAAACCAGGCCAGACCGGCTCAAACCAATTTTGACCGGCTCAAACTGGACTCAAACCCGACCAGCCCGGCTCAAACCGGTTTTGACCGGCTCAAACAGACTCAAACTGGTTTTGACCATATTTATCCGGACCAGACCAGCTCAAACGGTTTTGACCTGCTCAAACCGGACTCAAACCAGGCCAGACCGGCTCAAACCGGTTTTGACCGGCTCAAACCGGACTCAAACCGGACCAGACCGGCTCAAACCTGTTTTGACTGGCTCAAAAAGGACTCAAACCGGAACAAACAGGCTCAAACCGGTTTTGACCGGCTCAAACCGGACTCAAACCGGACTAGACCGGCTCAAACCGGTTTTGAACGGCTCAAACCGGACTCAAACAGGAACAGACAGGCTCAAACAGGAACAGACCGGCTCAAACGGCTCAAACCGGCTCAAACCAGACCAGACCGGCTCAAACTGCCTCAAACCTGACCAGAACATCTCAAACCGGCTTTCACCGCTCAAACCGTACTCATACGGGTTTTGACCAGATCAAAGCAGGCCAGACCCTCTCAATCGATTTTGACTGGCTCAAACCGGACTCAAACCGGACTAGACCGGCTCAAACCGGTTTTGACAGCTCAAACGGACTCAAACAGGAACAGACAGGCTCAAACAGGAACAGACCAGCTCAAACCGGCTCAACCAGACCAGACGGCTCAAACAGACTCAAACCGGACTCAAACCGGACCAGAACATCTCAAACCGGTTTTCACCGGCTCAAACCGGTCTCATACGGGTTTTGACCAGATCAAACCAGGCCAGACCGGCTCAAACCGGTTTTGACTGGCTGAAACCGGACTCAAACCGGCCCAGACCGGTTTCAATCGGTTTTGACAGGCTCAAACCGGACTAGACCGGCTCAAACCGAACCAGACCGGCTGAAACCGGTTTTGACTGGCTCAAACCGGACTAAAACATGACTGGACCGGCTCAAACCGGATCAACCAGGCCAGACCGGCTCAAACCGGTTTTGACCAGCTCAAACCGGACTCAAACGGTTTTGACCAAATCAAACCAGGCCAGACCGGCTCAAACCAATTTTGACCGGCTCAAACTGGACTCAAACCGGACCAGACCGGCTCAAACGGTTTGACCGGCTCAAACAGACTCAAACTGGTTTTGACCATATTTATCCGGACCAGACCAGCTCAAACGGTTTTGACCTGCTCAAACCGGACTCAAACCAGGCCAGACCGGCTCAAACCGGCTCAAACGGACTCAAACCGGACCAGACCAGCTCAAACCTGTTTTGACTGGCTCAAAAGGACTCAAACCGGACTCAAACCGGAACAAACAGGCTCAAACCGGTTTTGACGGCTGAAACCGGACTCAAACCGGACTAGACGGCTCAAACCGGTTTTGAATGGCTCAAACTGGACTCAAACAGGAACAGACCGGCTCAAACAGTAACAGACCAGCTCAAACCGGCTCAAGCCAGACCAGACCGGCTCAAACTGCCTCAAACCTGACCAGAACATCTCAAACCGGCTTTCACCGCTCAAACCGGCTCAAACCGTACTCATACGGGTTTTGACCAGATCAAAGCAGGCCAGACCGTCTCAATCGATTTTGACTGGCTCAAACCGGACTCAAACCGGACTAGACCGGCTCAAACTGCTCAAACCGGTTTTGAACGGCTCAAACCGGACTCAAACAGGAACAGACCGGCTCAAACAGGAACAGACCAGCTCAAACCGGCTCACACCAGACCAGAATGGCTCAAACCGGCTCAAACCGGACCAGAACATCTCAAACGGTTTCACCGGCTCAAACGGTCTCATACGAGTTTTGACCAGATCAAACCAGGCCAGACCTTCTCAAACCGGTTTTGACCGGCTCAAACTGGACTCAAACCCGACCAGAACGGCTCAAACCGGTTTTGACCGGCTCAAACAGACTCAAACCGGTTTTTACCATATTTATCCGGACCAGACCAGCTCAAAACGGTTTTCACCTACTCAAACCGGACTCAAACCAGGCCAGACCGGCTCAAACCGGTTTTGACCGGCTCAAACCGGACTCAAACCGGACCAGACTGGCTCAAACCTGTTTCGACTGGCTCAAAAATGACTCAAACCGGAACAAACAGGCTCAAATCAGTTTTGACCGGCTGAAACCGGACTCAAACCGGACTAGACCGGCTCACACTGGTTTTGAATGGCTCAAACCGGACTCAAACAGGAACAGACAGCTCAAACAGGAACAGACCAGCTCAAACCGGCTCACACCAGACCAAAACGGCTCAAACCGGCTCAAACCGGACCAGAACATCTCAAACCGGTTTTCACCGGCTCAAACCGGTCTCATACGGGTTTTGACCAGATCAAACCAGGCCAGACCGGCTCAAACCGGTTTTGACTGGCTGAAACCGGACTCAAACCGGCCCAGACCGGTTTCAATCGGTTTTGACAGGCTCAAACCGGACAAGACCGGCTCAAACCGAACCAGACCGGCTGAAACCGGTTTTGACTGGCTCAAACCGGACTCAAACCGGCTCAAACCGGACCAGACCGGCTCAAACCGGACTCAAACCGACCAGAACATCTCAAACCGGTTTTGACCAGCTCAAACCGGACTCAAACGGTTTTGACCAAATCAAACCAGGCCAGACCGGCTCAAACCAATTTTGACCGGCTCAAACTGGACTCAAACCCGACCAGACGGCTCAAACCGGTTTTGACGGCTCAAACAGACTCAAACGGTTTTGACCATATTTATCCGGACCAGACCAGCTCAAACGGTTTTGACCTGCTCAAACCGGACTCAAACTGGACCAGACCGGCTCAAACCTGTTTTGACTGGCTCAAAAGGACTCAAACCGGACCAGACCGGCTCAAACGGTTTGACCGGCTGAAACCTGACTCAAACCGGACTAGACCGGCTCACACCGGTTTTGAATGGCTCAAACTGGACTCAAACAGGAACAGACCGGCTCAAACAGTAACAGACCGGCTCAAACCGGCTCAAGCCAGACCAGACCGGCTCAAACTGCCTCAAACCTGACCAGAACATCTCAAACCGGTTTTCACCGGCTCAAACCGTACTCATACGGGTTTTGACCAGATCAAAGCAGGCCAGACCGTCTCAATCGATTTTGACTGGCTCAAACTGGACTCAAACCGGACTAGACCGGCTCAAACCGGTTTTGACGGCTCAAACGGACTCAAACAGGAACAGACGGCTCAAACAGGAACAGACCAGCTCAAACCGGCTCAAACCAGACCAGAACGGCTCAAACCGGCTCAAACCGGACCAGAACATCTCAAACGGTTTTCACCGGCTCAAACCGTCTCATACGGGTTTTGACCAGATCAAACCAGGCCAGACCGGCTCAAACCAATTTTGACCGGCTCAAACTGGACTCAAACCCGACCAGACCGGCTCAAACCGGTTTTGACAGCTCAAACAGACTCAAACTGGTTTTGACCATATTTATCCGGACCAGACCAGCTCAAAACGGTTTTGACCTGCTCAAACCGGACTCAAACCAGGCCAGACCGGCTCAAACCGGTTTTGACCGGCTCAAACCGGACTCAAACCGGACCAGACCGGCTCAAACCTGTTTTGACTGGCTCAAAAAGGACTCAAACAGGAACAGACAGGCTCAAACAGTAACAGACCGGCTCAAACCGGCTCAAGCCAGACCAGACCGGCTCAAACTGGCTCAAACCAGACCAGAACATCTCAAACCGGTTTTCACGGCTCAAACCGCTCAAACCGACTCATACGGGTTTTGACCAGATCAAACCAGGCCAGACCCTCTCCAATCGATTTTGACTGGCTCAAACCGGACTCAAACCGGACTAGACCGGCTCAAACCGGTTTTGAACGGCTCAAACCGGACTCAAACAGGAACAGACCGGCTCAAACAGGAACAGACCAGCTCAAACCGGCTCACACCAGACCAGACCGGCTCAAACTGGCTCAAACCGGACCAGAACATCTCAAACCGGTTTTCACCGGCTCAAACCGGTCTCATACGGGTTTTGACCAGATCAAACCAGGCCAGACGGGCTCAAACCGACTCAAACCGGTTTTGACTGGCTCAAACGGACTCAAACCGGACTAGACCGGCTCAAACCGGCTCAAACGGTTTTGACAGGCTCAAACGGACTAGACCGGCTCAAACAGGAACAGACCAGCTCAAACCGGTTTTGACAGCTCAAACCGGACTCAAACCAGACCAGAACGGCTCAAACCGGATCAAACCAGGCCAGACCGGCTCAAACCGGTTTTCACCGGCTCAAACCGGTCTCATACGGGTTTTGACCAGATCAAACCAGGCCAGACCTGCTCAAACCGGTTTTGACCGGCTCAAACTGGACTCAAACCCGACCAGACCGGCTCAAACCGGTTTTGACCGGCTCAAACAGACTCAAACTGGTTTTGACCATATTTATCCGGACCAGACCAGCTCAAAACGGTTTTGACCTGCTCAAACCGGACTCAAACCAGGCCAGACCGGCTCAAACCGGTTTTGACCGGCTCAAACCGGACTCAAACCGGACCAGACCGGCTCAAACCTGTTTTGACTGGCTCAAAAAGGACTCAAACCGGAACAAACAGGCTCAAACCGGTTTTGACCGCTCAAACCGGACTCAAACAGGAACAGACCGGCTCAAACAGACTCAAACAGGAACAGACCGGCTCAAACCGGCTCAAGCCAGACCAGACCGGCTCAAACTGCCTCAAACCTGACCAGAACATCTCAAACCGGTTTTCACCGGCTCAAACCGTACTCATACGGGTTTTGACCAGATCAAACCAGGCCAGACCCTCTCAATCGATTTTGACTGGCTCAAACGGACTCAAACCGGACTAGACCGGCTCAAACCGGTTTTGAACAGCTCAAACCGGACTCAAACAGGAACAGACAGGCTCAAACAGGAACAGACCAGCTCAAACCGGACTCAAACCAGACCAGAACGGCTCAAACTGGCTCAAACCGGACCAGAACATCTCAAACCGGTTTTCACCGGCTCAAACCGGTCTCATACGGGTTTTGACCAGATCAAACCAGGCCAGACCGGCTCAAACCGGTTTTGACTGGCTGAAACCGGACTCAAACCGGCCCAGACCGGCTCAAACCGGTTTTGACAGCTCAAAACGGTTTTGACAGGCTCAAACCGGACCAGACCGGCTCAAACCGAACCAGACCGGCTGAAACCGGTTTTGACTGGCTCAAACCGGACTAAAACATGACTGGACCGGCTCAAACCGGATCAATCCAGGCCAGACCGGCTCAAACCGGTTTTGACCAGCTCAAACCGGACTCAAACGGTTTTGACCAAATCAAACCAGGCCAGACCGGCTCAAACCAATTTTGACCGGCTCAAACTGGACTCAAACCGACCAGACCGGCTCAAACGGACTAGACCGGCTCAAACCGGCTCAAGCCAGACCAGACCGCTCAAACCGGCTCAAACCGACCAGAACATCTCAAACCGGTTTTCACCAGCTCAAACCGGTTTTGACCTGCTCAAACCGACCAGACCGCTCAAACCGGACCAGACCGGCTCAAACCGGTTTTGACTGGCTGAAACGGACTCAAACCGGACCAGACCGGCTCAAACCGGTTTTCACCAGCTCAAACCGGTTTTGACAGGCTCAAACGGACCAGACCGGCTCAAACGGCTCAAACCGGACCAGACCGGCTCAAACCGGTTTTGACTGGCTCAAACCGGACTAAAACATGACTGGACCGGCTCAAACTGGATCAATTGAGGCCAGACCGGCTCAAACCGGTTTTGACCAGCTCAAACCAGACTCAAACGGTTTTGACCAAATCAAACCAGGCCAGACCGGCTCAAACTGGACTCAAACCGGACTAGACCGGCTCAAACCGGTTTTGAATGGCTCAAACCGGCTCAAACAGGACTCAAACCGGAACAAACAGGCTCAAACCGGACCAGACCGGCTCAAACCGGCTCAAGCCAGACCAGACCAGCTCAAACGGCTCAAACCGGCTCAAACCGACCAGAACATCTCAAACCGGTTTCACCGGCTCAAACCGTCTCATACGGGTTTTGACCAGATCAAACCAGGCCAGACCGTCTCAATCGATTTTGACTGGCTCAAACCGGACTCAAACGGACTAGACCGGCTCAAACGGTTTTGACTGGCTCAAACCGGACTCAAACAGACCAGACCGGCTCAAACAGAACAGACCGGCTCAAACCGGCTCACACCAGACCAGACCGGCTCAAACCGGCTCAAACCGGACCAGAACATCTCAAACCGGTTTTCACCGCTCAAACCGGTCTCATACGGGTTTTGACCAGATCAAACCAGGCCAGACCGGCTCAAACCGGTTTTGACTGGCTGAAACCGGACTCAAACCAGGCCAGACCGCTCAAACCGGTTTTGACAGCTCAAAACGGTTTTGACCGGCTCAAACCGGACTCAAACCAGACCGGCTCAAACCGAACAGACCGGCTCAAACGGCTCAAACCGGTTTTGACTGGCTCAAACCGGACTAAAACATGACTGGACCGGCTCAAACCAGACTCAAACCAGGCCAGACCGGCTCAAACCGGTTTTGACCAGCTCAAACCGGACTCAAACTGGTTTTGACCAAATCAAACCAGGCCAGACCGGCTCAAACCAATTTTGACCGGCTCAAACTGGACTCAAACCCGACCAGACCGGCTCAAACCGGTTTTGACCAGCTCAAACAGACTCAAACCGGTTTTGACCATATTTATCCGGACCAGACCAGCTCAAAACGGTTTTGACCTGCTCAAACCGGACTCAAACCAGGCCAGACCGGCTCAAACCGGTTTTGACCGGCTCAAACCGGACTCAAACCGGACCAGACCGGCTCAAACCTGTTTTGACTGGCTCAAAAAGGACTCAAACCGGAACAAACAGGCTCAAACCGGTTTTGACCGGCTGAAACCGGACTCAAACCGGACTAGACCGGCTCACACCGGTTTTGAATGGCTCAAACTGGACTCAAACCGGACTCAAACAGGAACAGACCGGCTCAAACAGTAACAGACCGGCTCAAACCGGCTCAAGCCAGACCAGACCGCTCAAACCGACTCAAACCGGACCAGAACATCTCAAACCGGTTTTCACCAGCTCAAACCGGACTCATACGGGTTTTGACCAGATCAAACCAGGCCAGACCCTCTCAATCGATTTTGACTGGCTCAAACCGGACTCAAACCGGACTAGACCGGCTCAAACCGGTTTTGAACGGCTCAAACCGGACCAGACCGGCTCAAACCGATTCAAACCCGACCAGACCGGCTCAAACCGGTTTTGACCGCTCAAACCGGCTCAAACCGGACTCAAACCAGACTCAAACCGGTTTTGACCGGCTGAAACCGGACTCAAACCGGACTAGACCGGCTCAAACCGGTTTTGAACGGCTCAAACCGGACTCAAACAGGAACAGACAGGCTCAAGCAGGAACAGACCAGCTCAAACCGGCTCAACCAGACCAGACCAGCTCAAACCGGCTCAAACCGGACCAGAACATCTCAAACCGGTTTCACTGGCTCAAACCGGTCTCATACGGGTTTTGACCAGATCAAACCAGGCCAGACCGGCTCAAACCGGTTTTGACTGGCTGAAACCGGACTCAAACCGGCCAGACCGGCTCAAACCGGTTTTGACAGGCTCAAACGGACTCAAACGGACCAGACCGGCTCAAACAGAACAGACCAGCTCAAACCGGCTCAAACGGCTCAAACCGAACCAGACCGGCTCAAACCAATTTTGACCGGCTCAAACTGGACTCAAACCCGACCAGCCCGGCTCAAACCGGTTTTGACCGGCTCAAACAGACTCAAACTGGTTTTGACCATATTTATCCGGACCAGATCAGCTCAAACGGTTTGACCTGCTCAAACGGACTCAAACCAGGCCAGACCGGCTCAAACCGGTTTTGACCGGCTCAAACCGGACTCAAACCGGACCAGACCGGCTCAAACCTGTTTTGACTGGCTCAAAAAGGACTCAAACCGGAACAAACAGGCTCAAACCGGTTTTGACCGGCTGAAACGGACTCAAACCGGACTAGACCGGCTCACACCGGTTTTGAATGGCTCAAACTGGACTCAAACAGGAACAGACAGGCTCAAACAGTAACAGACCGGCTCAAACCGGCTCAAGCCAGACCAGACCGGCTCAAACTGCCTCAAACCGGACCAGAACACCTCAAACCGGTTTTCACCGGCTCAAACCGTACTCATACGGGTTTTGACCTGATCAAACAAGGCCAGACCCTCTCCAATCGATTTTGACTGGCTCAAACCGGACTCAAACCAGACTAGACCAGCTCAAACCAGTTTTGAACGGCTCAAACCGTACTCAAACAGCAACAGACAGGCTCAAGCAGGAACAGACCAGCTCAAACCGGCTCACACCAGACCAGAACGGCTCAAACCGGCTCAAACCGGCTCAAACCGGACCAGAACATCTCAAACCGGTTTTCACCGGCTCAAACCGGTCTCATACGGATTTTGACCCGATCAAACCAGGCCAGACCGGCTCAAACCGCTTTTGACTGGCTGAAACCAGAATCAAACTGGCCCAGACCGGTTTCAATCGGTTTTGACAGGCTCAAACCGGACCAGACCGGCTCAAACCGAACCAGACCGGCTGAAACCGGTTTTGACTGGCTCAAACCGGACTAAAACATGACTGGACCGGCTCAAACCGGATCAATCCAGGCCAGACCGGCTCAAACCGGTTTTGACCAGCTCAAACCGGACTCAAACGGTTTTGACCAAATCAAACCAGGCCAGACCGGCTCAAACCAATTTTGACCGGCTCAAACTGGACTCAAACCCGACCAGACCGGCTCAAACCGGTTTTGAGCAGCTCAAACCGGACTCAAACTGGTTTTGACCGTATTTATCCGGACCAGATCAGCTCAAAACGGTTTTGACCTGCTCAAACCAGACTCAAACCAGGCCAGACCGGCTCAAACCGGTTTTGACCGGCTCAAACCGGACTCAAACAGGACCAGACCGGCTCAAACCTGTTTTGACTGGCTCAAAAAGGACTCAAACCGGAACAAACAGGCTCAAACCGGTTTTGACCAGCTGAAACCGGACTCAAACCGGACTAGACCGGCTCACACCGGTTTTGAATGGCTCAAACCGCTCAAACCGGACTCAAACAGGAACAGACCGGCTCAAACAGTAACAGACCGGCTCAAACCGGCTCAACCAGACCAGACCGGCTCAAACTGCCTCAAACCTGACCAGAACATCTCAAACCGGTTTTCACCGCTCAAACCGTACTCATACGGGTTTTGACCAGATCAAACCAGGCCAGACCTCTCAATCGATTTTGACTGGCTCAAACCGGACTCAAACCGGACTAGACCGGCTCAAACCGGTTTTGAACGGCTCAAACCGGACTCAAACAGGAACAGACAGGCTCAAACAGGAACAGACCAGCTCAAACCGGCTCACACCAGACCAGACGGCTCAAACCGGCTCAAACCGGACCAGAACATCTCAAACGGTTTCACCGGCTCAAACCGGTCTCATACGGGTTTTGACCAGATCAAACCAGGCCAGACCGGCTCAAACCGGTTTTGACTGGCTGAAACCGGACTCAAACCGGCCCAGACCGGTTTCAATCGGTTTTGACAGGCTCAAACCGGACCAGACGGCTCAAACCGAACCAGACCGGCTGAAACCGGTTTTGACTGGCTCAAACCGGACTAAAACATGACTGGACCGGCTCAAACCGGATCAATCCAGGCCAGACCGGCTCAAACCGGTTTTGACCAGCTCAAACCGGACTCAAACGGGTTTTGACCAAATCAAACCAGGCCAGACCGGCTCAAACCAATTTTGACCGGCTCAAACTGGACTCAAACCCGACCAGCCCGGCTCAAACCGGTTTTGACCGGCTCAAACAGACTCAAACTGGTTTTGACCGTATTTTTCCAGACCAGATCAGCTCAAAACGGTTTTGACCTGCTCAAACCAGAATCAATCCAGGCCAGACCGGCTCAAACCAATTTTGACTGGCTCAAACTGGACTCAAACCCGACCAGCCCGGCTCAAACCGGTTTTGAATGGCTCAAACGGGACTCAAACAGGAACAGACCGGCTCAAACTGTAACAGACCGCCTCAAACCGGCTCAAGCCAGACCAGACCGGCTCAAACTGCCTCAAACCTGACCAGAACACCTCAAACCGGCTTTCACCGGCTCAAACCGTACTCATACGGGTTTTGACCAAATCAAACCAGGCCAGACCGGCTCAAACCAATTTTGACCGGCTCAAACTGGACTCAAACCCGTCCAGACCGGCTCATACCGGTTTTGACCGGCTCAAACAGACTCAAACTGGTTTTGACCGCTCAAACCGGTTTTCACCGGCTCAAACCAGACCAGACCGCTCAAACCGGTTTTGACCTGCTCAAACCGGACTCAAACCAGGCCAGACCGGCTCAAACCGGTTTTGACCGGCTCAAACCGACTCAAACAGGAACAGACCGGCTCAAACAGTAACAGACCGGCTCAAACCGGCTCAAGCCAGACCAGACCGGCTCAAACTGCCTCAAACCTGACCAGAACATCTCACACCGGCTTTCACCGGCTCAAACCGTACTCATACGGGTTTTGACCAGATCAAAGCAGGCCAGACCTCTCAATCGATTTTGACTGGCTCAAACGGACTCAAACCGGACTAGACCGGCTCAAACCGGTTTTGACGGCTCAAACCGGACTCAAACAGGAACAGACAGGCTCAAACAGGAACAGACCAGCTCAAACCGGCTCACATTAGACCAGAATGGCTCAAACCGGCTCAAACCGGACCAGAACATCTCAAACCGGTTTTCACGGCTCAAACCGGTCTCATACGGGTTTTGACCAGATCAAACCAGGCCAGACCGGCTCAAACCGCTTTTGAATGGCTCAAACCGGACTCAAACTGGCCCAGACCGGTTTCAATCGGTTTTGACAGGCTCAAACCGGACCAGACCAGCTCAAACCGAACCAGACCGGCTGAAACCGGTTTTGACTGGCTCAAACCGGACTAAAATATGACTGGACCGGCTCAAACCGGATCAATCCAGGCCAGACCGACTCAAACCAATTTTGACTGGCTCAAACTGGACTCAAACCCGACCAGCCCGGCTCAAACCGCTTTTGAATGGCTCAAACTGGACTCAAACAGGAACAGACCGGCTCAAACTGTAACAGACCGGCTCAAACCGGCTCAAGCCAGACCAGACCGGCTCAAACTGCCTCAAACCGGACCAGACCAGCTCAAACCGCTCAAACCGGCTTTCACCGCCTCAAACCGTACTCATACGGGTTTTGACCAGATCAAAGCAGGCCAGACCGTCTCCAATCGATTTTGACTGGCTCAAACCGGACTCAAACCGGACTAGACCGGCTCAAAACGGTTTTGAACGGCTCAAACCGGACTCAAACAGGAACAGACCGGCTCAAGCAGGAACAGACCAGCTCAAACCGGCTCACACCAGACCAGAACGGCTCAAACCGGACTCAAACGGACCAGAACATCTCAAACGGGTTTTCACCGGCTCAAACCGGTCTCATACGGGTTTTGACCAGATCTAAACAGGCCAGACCTGCTCAAACCGGTTTTGACTGGCTGAAACCAGACTCAAACCAGCCCAGACCGGTTTCAATCGGTTTTGACAGGCTCATACTGGCCCAGACCGTCTCAAACCGAACCAGACCGGCTGAAACCGGTTTTGACTTGCTCAAACCGGACTAAAACATGACCGGACCGTCTCAAACCGGATCACTCCAGGCCAGACCGGCTCAAACCGGTTTTGACCAGCTCAAACCGGACTCAAACGGGTTTTGACCAAATCAAACCAGGTGAGACCGGCTCAAACCAATTTTGACCGGCTCAAACTGGACTCAAACCCGACCAGCCCGGCTCAAACCGGTTTTGACTGGCTCAAACAGACTCAAACTGATTTTGACCGTATTTTTCCGGAGCAGATCAGCTCAAAACGGTTTTGACATGCTCAAACCAGACTGAAACCAGGCCAGACCGGCTCAAACCGGTTTTCACCTGCTCAAACCGGACTCAAACCGGACCAGACCGGCTCAAACCTGTTTTGACTGGCTCAAAAAGGACTCAAACCGGAACAAACAGGCTCAAACCGGTTTTGACCGGCTGAAACCAGACTCAAACCGGACTAGACCGGCTCACACCGGTTTTGAATGGCTCAAACTGGACTCAAACAGGAACAGACCGGCTCAAACAGTAACAGACCGGCTGACACGGCTCAAGCCAGACCAGACCGGCTCAAACTGGCTCAAACCTGACCAGAACATCTCAAACCGGTTTTCACCAGCTCAAACCGGTCTCATACAGGTTTTGACCAGATCAAAGCAGGCCAGACCGTCTCCAATCGATTTTGACTGGCTCAAACCGGACTCAAACCGGACTAGACCGGCTCAAACCGGTTTTGAACGGCTCAAAAGGGACTCAAACAGGAACAGACTGGCTGAAACAGTAACAGACCGGCTCAAACCGGCTCAAGCCAGACCAGACCAGCTCAAACTGGCTCAAACTGGAACAGAACATCTCAAACCGGTTTTCACCGGCTCAAACCGTACTCATACGGGTTTTGACCAGATCAAACCAGGCCAGACCCTCTCCAATCGATTTTGACTGGCTCAAACCGGACTCAAACCGGACTAGACCGGCTCAAACCGGTTTTGAACGGCTCAAACCGGACTCAAACAGGAACAGGCCGGCTCAAACAGGAACAGACCAGCTCAAACCGGACTCATACGGGTTTTGACCAGATCAAACCAGGCCAGACCCTCTCCAATCGATTTTGACTGGCTCAAACCGGACTCAAACCGGACTAGACCGGCTCAAACCGGTTTTGAACGGCTCAAACCGGACTCAAACAGGAACAGACCGGCTCAAACAGGAACAGACCAGCTCAAACGGACTCAAACCAGACCAGAACGGCTCAAACCGGCTCAAACCGGACCAGAACATCTCAAACCGGTTTTCACCGGCTCAAACCGGTCTCATACGGGTTTTGACCAGATCAAACCAGGCCAGACCGGCTCAAACCGGCTCAAACCGGACCAGAACATCTCAAACCGGTTTTCACCGGCTCAAACCGGTCTCATACGGGTTTTGACCAGATCAAACCAGGCCAGACCGGCTCAAACCGGTTTTGACTGGCTGAAACCGGACTCAAACCAGCCCAGACCGGTTTCAATCGGTTTTGACAGGCTCAAACCGGACCAGACCGGCTCAAACCGAACCAGACCGGCTGAAACCGGTTTTGACTGGCTCAAACCGGACTAAAACATGACCGGACCGGCTCAAACCGGATCAATCCAGGCCAGACCGGCTCAAACCGGTTTTGACCAGCTCAAACCGGACTCAAACGGGTTTTGACCAAATCAAACCAGGCCAGACCGGCTCAAACCAATTTTGACCGGCTCAAACAGGACTCAAACCAGACCAGACCGGCTCAAACCGGTTTTGACCGGCTCAAACAGACTCAAACCGGTTTTGACCGTATTTATCCGGACCAGACAAGCTCAAAACGGTTTGACCTGCTCAAACCGGACTCAAACCAGGCCAGACCGGCTCAAACCGGTTTTGACTGGCTCAAACCGGACTCAAACCGGACCAGACCGCTCAAACCGGTTTTGACAGCTCAAAACGGTTTTGACAGGCTCAAACCGGACAAGACCGGCTCAAACCGAACCAGACCGGCTGAAACCGGTTTTGACTGGCTCAAACCGGACTAAAACATGACTGGACCGGCTCAAACTGGATCAATCCAGGCCAGACCGGCTCAAACCGGTTTTCACCAGCTCAAACCGGACTCAAACGGACTAGACCGGCTCACACCGGTTTTGAATGGCTCAAACTGGACTCAAACAGGAACAGACCGGCTCAAACAGTAACAGACCGGCTCAAACGGCTCAAACCAGACCAGACCGGCTCAAACTGGCTCAAACCTGACCAGAACATCTCAAACCGGTTTTCACCAGCTCAAACCGGTCTCATACGGGTTTTGACCAGATCAAAGCAGGCCAGACCGTCTCCAATCGATTTTGACTGGCTCAAACCGGACTCAAACCGGACTAGACCAGCTCAAACCGGTTTTGACAGGCTCAAACCGGACCAGACCGGCTCAAACCGGACCAGACCGGCTCAAACAGTAACAGACCGGCTCACACGGCTCAAGCCAGACCAGACCGGCTCAAACTGGCTCAAACCTGACCAGAACATCTCAAACCGGTTTTCACCAGCTCAAACCGGTCTCATACGGGTTTTGACCAGATCAAAGCAGGCCAGACCGTCTCCAATCGATTTTGACTGGCTCAAACCGGACTCAAACCGGACTAGACCGGCTCAAACCGGTTTTGAACGGCTCAAACGGGACTCAAACAGGAACAGACTGGCTGAAACAGTAACAGACCGGCTCAAACCGGCTCAAGCCAGACCAGACCAGCTCAAACTGGCTCAAACTGGACCAGAACATCTCAAACCGGTTTTCACCGGCTCAAACCGTACTCATACGGGTTTTGACCAGATCAAACCAGGCCAGACCCTCTCCAATCGATTTTGACTGGCTCAAACCGGACTCAAACCGGACTAGACCGGCTCAAACCGGTTTTGAACGGCTCAAACCGGACTCAAACAGGAACAGACCGGCTCAAACAGGAACAGACCAGCTCAAACCGTCTCACACCAGACCAGAATGGGTCAAACCGGCTCAAACCGAACCAGAACATCTCAAACCGGTTTTCACCAGCTCAAACCGGTCTCATACGGGTTTTGACCAGATCAAACCAGGCCAGACCGGCTCAAACCGGTTTTGACTGGCTGAAACCGGACTCAAACCGGCCCAGACCGGTTTCAATCGGTTTTGACAGGCTCAAACCGGACAAGACCGGCTCAAACCGGACCAGACCGGCTCAAACAGGAACAGACCGGCTGAAACCGGACTCAAACCAGGCCAGACCGGCTCAAACCGGTTTTGACCGGCTCAAACCGGACTCAAACCGGACCAGAACATCTCAAACCGGTTTTCACCGGCTCAAACCGGTCTCATACGGGTTTTGACCAGATCAAACCAGGCCAGACAGGCTCAAACCGGTTTTGACTGGCTGAAACCGGACTCAAACCGGCCCAGACCGGTTTCAATCGGTTTTGACAGGCTCAAACCGGACCAGACCGGCTCAAACCGAACCAGACCGGCTGAAACCGGTTTTGACTGGCTCAAACCGGACTAAAACATGACTGGACCGGCTCAAACCGGATCAATCCAGGCCAGACCGGCTCAAACCAATTTTGACCGGCTCAAACTGGACTCAAACCCGACCAGACCGGCTCAAACCGGTTTTGACAGGCTCAAACGGGACTCAAACAGGAACAGACCGGCTCAAACTGGACCAGACCGGCTCAAACCGGCTCAAGCCAGACCAGACCGGCTCAAACTGCCTCAAACCTGACCAGAACATCTCAAACCGGCTTTCACCGGCTCAAACCGTACTCATACGGGTTTTGACCAGATCAAAGCAGGCCAGACCGCTCCAATCGATTTTGACTGGCTCAAACCGGACTCAAACCGACTAGACCGGCTCAAACCGGTTTTGAACGGCTCAAACCGGACTCAAACAGGAACAGACCGGCTCAAACAGGAACAGACCAGCTCAAACCGACTCAAACCAGACCAGAATGGCTCAAACCGGCTCAAACCGAACCAGACCGGCTCAAACCGGTTTTCACCGGCTCAAACCGGTCTCATATGGGTTTTGACCAGATCAAACCAGGCCAGACCGGCTCAAACCGATTTTGACTGGCTGAAACCGGACTCAAACTGGACCAGACCGGCTCAAACGGTTTTGACCAGCTCAAACCGGACCAGACCAGCTCAAACAGAACCAGACCGGCTGAAACCGGTTTTGACTGGCTCAAACCGGACTAAAATATGACTGGACCGGCTCAAACCGGATCAATCCAGGCCAGACCGCTCAAACCGGTTTTGACCAGCTCAAACCGGACTCAAACGGGTTTTGACCAAATCAAACCAGGCCAGACCGGCTCAAACCAATTTTGACCGGCTCAAACTGACTCAAACCCGACCAGCCCGGCTCAAACCGGTTTTGACCGCTCAAACCGGACTCAAACCGGACCAGACCGGCTCAAACCTGTTTTGACTGGCTCAAAAAGGACTCAAACCGGAACAAACAGGCTCAAACCGGTTTTGACCGGCTGAAACCGGACTCAAACCGGACTAGACCGGCTCACACCGGTTTTGAATGGCTCAAACTGGACTCAAACAGGAACAGACCGGCTCAAACAGTAACAGACCGGCTCAAACCGGTTTTGACCGGCTCAAACCGGACTCAAACCGGTTTTGACCAGATCAAACCAGGCCAGACCGGCTCAAACCGGTTTTGACCGGCTCAAACCAGGCCAGACTGCTCAAACCGGACCAGACCGGCTCAAACCGGTTTTGACAGGCTCAAACCGGACCAGACCAGCTCAAACCGAACCAGACCGGCTGAAACCGGTTTTGACCGGCTCAAACCGACCAGACCGCTCAAACAGTAACAGACCAGCTCAAACGGACTCAAACAGGAACAGACCGGCTCAAACCAATTTTGACCGGCTCAAACCAGACCAGACCTGCTCAAACCGACTCAAACCCGACCAGACCGGCTCAATCCGCTTTTGACCGGCTCAAACCGATTCAAACCGGTTTGACCGGCTGAAACCGGACTCAAACCTGACTAGACCGGCTCAAACCGATTTTGAACGGCTCAAACCGGACTCAAACAGTAACAGACAGGCTCAAGCAGGAACAGACCAGCTCAAACCGGCTCACACCAGACCAGAACGGCTCAAACCGGCTCAAACCGGACCAGAACATCTCAAACCGGTTTTCACTGGCTCAAACCGGACTCATACGGGTTTTGACCAGAACAAACCAGACCAGACCGGCTCAAACCGGTTTTGACTGGCTGAAACCGGACTCAAACCGGCCCAGACCTGTTTCAATCAGTTTTGACAGGCTCAAACCGGACCAGACCGGCTCAAACCGGATCAATCCAGGCCAGACCGGCTCAAACCGGTTTTGACCAGCTCAAACCGGACTCAAACGGGTTTTGACCAAATCAAACCAGGCCAGACCGGCTCAAACCAATTTTGACCGGCTCAAACTGGACTCAAACCCGACCAGCCCGGCTCAAACCGGTTTTGACCGGCTCAAACAGACTCAAACTGGTTTTGACCATATTTATCCGGACCAGAGCAGCTCAAAACGGTTTTGACCTGCTCAAACCGGACTCAAACCAGGTCTGACCGGCTCAAACCGGTTTTGACCGGCTCAAACCGGACTCAAACCGGACCAGACCGGCTCAAACCTGTTTTGACTGGCTCAAAAAGGACTCAAACCGGAACAAACAGGCTCAAACCGGTTTTGACCGGCTGAAACCGGACTCAAACCAGACTAGACCGGCTCACACCGGTTTTGAATGGCTCAAACTGGACTCAAACAGGAACAGACAGGCTCAAACAGTAACAGACCGGCTCAAACCGGCTCAAGCCAGACCAGACCGGCTCAAACTGCCTCAAACCGGACCAGAACATCTCAAACCGGTTTTCACCGGCTCAAACCGTACTCATACGGGTTTTGACCAGATCAAACCAGGCCAGACCCTCTCCAATCGATTTTGACTGGCTCAAACCGGACTCAAACCGGACTAGACCGGCTCAAACCAATTTTGACCGGCTCAAACCGGACTCAAACAGGAACAGACAGGCTCAAGCAGGAACAGACCAGCTCAAACCGGCTCACACCAGACCAGAACGGCTCAAACCGGCTCAAACCGGACCAGAACATCTCAAACCGGTTTTCACCGGCTCAAACCGGTCTCATACGGGTTTTGACCAGATCAAACCAGGCCAGACCGGCTCAAACCGGTTTTGACTGGCTGAAACCGGACTCAAACCGGCCCAGACCGGTTTCAATCGGTTTTGACAGGCTCATACCGGACCAGACCGGCTCAAACCGAACCAGACCGGCTGAAACCGGTTTTGACTGGCTCAAACCGGACTAAAATATGACTGGACCGGCTCAAACCGGATCAATCCAGGCCAGACCGGCTCAAACCGGTTTTGACCAGCTCAAACCGGACTCAAACCGGTTTTGACCAAATCAAACCAGGCCAGACCGGCTCAAACCAATTTTGACCGGCTCAAACTGGACTCAAACCCGACCAGACCGGCTCAAACCGGTTTTGACCGGCTCAAACAGACTCAAACTGGTTTTGACCGTATTTATCCGGACCAGATCAGCTCAAAACGGTTTTGACCTGCTCAAACCAGACTCAAACCAGGCCAGACCGCTCAAACCGACTCAAACAGGAACAGACCAGCTCAAAACGGTTTTGACCGGCTCAAACCGGCTCAAACCTGTTTTGACTGGCTCAAACCGGTTTTCACCGGCTCAAACCAGACTCAAACCGGTTTTGACTGGCTCAAAAGGACTCAAACCGGTTTTCACCGGCTCAAACCTGTTTTGACTGGCTCAAACCGGTTTTCACCAGCTCAAACCGGTTTTGACCAGCTCAAACCGACTAGACCGGCTCAAACGGTTTTGACCTGCTCAAACCGGACTAAAATATGACTGGACCGGCTCAAACAGGAACAGACCAGCTCAAAACGGTTTTGACCGGCTCAAACTGCTCAAACCGGTTTTGACTGGCTCAAACCGGTTTTCACCGGCTCAAACCAGACCAGAACATCTCAAACCGGTTTTCACCAGCTCAAACCGGTTTTGACCGCTCAAACCTGTTTTGACTGGCTCAAACTGGACTCAAACCGGTTTTGACCATATTTATCCGGACCAGACCAGCTCAAACCGGTTTTGACTGGCTCAAAAGGACTCAAACCGGTTTTGACCGCTCAAACAGGAACAGACCAGCTCAAACCGGTTTTGACCGGCTCAAACTGCTCAAACCGGTTTTGACTGGCTCAAACCGGTTTTCACCGGCTCAAACCAGACCAGAACATCTCAAACCGGTTTTCACCAGCTCAAACCGGTTTTCACCGCTCAAACCGGCTCAAACCTGTTTTGACTGGCTCAAACTGGACTCAAACCGGTTTTGACCATATTTATCCGGACCAGACCAGCTCAAACCGACTAGACCGGCTCAAACCTGTTTTGACTGGCTCAAAAGGACTCAAACCGGTTTTCACCGCTCAAACCGACTCAAACAGGAACAGACGGCTCAAACCGGTTTTGACCGGCTCAAACTGCTCAAACCGGTTTTGACTGGCTCAAACCGGTTTTCACCGGCTCAAACCAGACTCAAACCGGTTTTCACCGCTCAAACCGCTCAAACCGGTTTTGACCGGCTCAAACCTGTTTTGACTGGCTCAAACTGGACTCAAACCGGTTTTGAACGGCTCAAACCGACTAGACCGGCTCAAACGGACTCAAACGGACCAGAACATCTCAAACCGGTTTCACCGCTCA
>JAKFHT010001159.1:0-36231 GCA_023783455.1 Erythrocebus patas
ATTTGTGCAAGCCCATAGAGGCTATGGTGAAAAAGGAAATATCTTCCGCTCAAAACTGGAAAGAAGCTTTCTGAGAAACTGCTTTGTGTTCTGTTAATTCATCTCACAGAGGGACAGCTTTCCCTTCGAAGCCTTTACAAGGCTCTTCTTTTGGAATTGGCAAAGTCATATTTGGAAGCCCATAAAGGGCTATGGTGAAAAAGGAAATATCTTCCGTTAAAACTGGAAAGAAGCTTTCTGAGAAACTGCTTTGTGTCTGTTAATTCATCTCATAGTTACATCTTTCCTTCAAGAAGCCTTTCGCTAAGGCTGTTCTTGTGGAATTGGCAAGTGATATTTGGAAACCCATAGAGGGCTATGGTGAAAAAGGAAACATCTTCCGTTCAAAACTGGAAAGAAGCTTTCTGAGAAACTGCTTTGTGTTCTGTTAATTCATCTCACAGGTTACATCTTTCCTTCAAGAAGCCTTTTGTAAGGCTGTTCTTGTGGAATTGGCAAAGTGATATTTGGAACCCCTACAGGGCTATGGTGAAAAGTAAATATCTTCCGTTAAAACTGGAAGAAGCTTTCTGAGAAACTGCTTTGTGTTCTGTTAATTCATCTCACAGAGTTACAGCTTTCCCTCAAAGCCTTTCTCTAAGACTGTTCTTGTGGAATTTGCAAAGTGATATTTGGAAGCCCATAGAGGGCTATGGTGAAAAAGCAAATATCTTCCATTCAAAACTGGAAAGAAGCTTTCTGAGAAACTGCTTTGTGTTCTGTTAATTCATCTCACAGAGTTACATCTTTCCCTTCAAGAAGCCTTTCGCTAAGGCTGTTCTTGTGGAATTGGCAAAGTGATATTTGGAAGCCCATAGAGGGCTATGGTGAAAAAGGAAATATCTTCCGTTCAAAACTGGAAAGAAGCTTTCTGAGAAACTGCTTTGTGTTCTGGTAATTCATCTGACAGAGTTACAGCTTTCCATTGAAGAAGCCTTTCTCTAGGACTGTTCTTGTGGAATTTGCAAAGTGATATTTGGAAGCCCATAGAGGGCTATGGTGAAAAAGGAAATATCTTGCGTTAAGAACTGGAAAGAAGCTTTCTGAGAAACTGCTGTGTGTTCTGTTAATTCATCTCAAGAATTACATCTTTCCTTCAAGAAGCCTTTCTAAGGCTGTTCTTGTGAATTCAAAGTCATATTTGGAATCACAGAGAGGGCTATTGTGAAAAAGGAAATATCTTCTGTTAAAAACTTGAAAGAAGTTTTCTGAGAAACTGCTTTGTGTTCTGTTAATTCACCTCACAGAGTTACAGATTTCCCCTCAAGAATCCTTTCTCTAAGACTGTTCTTGTGGAATTGGCAAAGTGATATTTGGAAGCCCATAGATGGCCATGGTGAAAAAGGAAATATCTTCCGTTAAAAACTGGAAAGAAGCTTTCTGAGAAACTGCTTTGTGTTCTGTGAATTCATCTCACAGAGTTACATCTTTCCCTTCAAGAAGCCTTTCGCTAAGGCTGTTCTTTTAGAATTGGCAAAGTGATATTTGGAAGCCCTTAGAGGGCTATGGTGAAAAAGGAAATATCTTCCGTTAAAAATTGGAAAGAAGCTTTCTGAGAAACTACTTTGTGTTCTGTTAATTCATATCACGGAGGTACAGCTTTCCATTCAAGAAACCTTTGGCTAAGGTTGTTCTTGTGGAATTGGCAAAGTGATATATGGAAGCCCATAGAGGGTTATGGTGAAAAAGGAAATAACTTCCGTTCAAAACTGGAAAGAAGCTTTCTGAGAAACTGCTTTGTGTTCTGCTAATTCATCTCAAAGAGGTACAGCTTTCCCTTCAAGAATCCTTTCGCTAAGGCTGTCCTTGTGGAATTGGCAAAGTGATATTTGTAAGCCCATAGAGGGCTATGGTGATAAAGAAAATATCTTCCGTTAAAAACTGGAAAGAAGCTTTCTGAGAAACTGCTTTTTGTTCTGTTAATTCATCTCACAGAGTTACATCTTTCCCTTCAAGAAGAATTTCGCTAAGGCTGTTCTTATCGAATTGGCAAAGCGATATTTGGAAGCCCGTAGAGGTCTATGGTGAAAAAGGAAATATCTTCCGTTAAAAACTGGAAAGAAGCTTTCTGAGAAACTGCTTTGTGTTCTGTTAATTCATCTCACACAGTTACATCTTTCCCTTCCAGAATCCTTTCTGTAAGGCTTTTCTTGTGGAATTTGCAAAGTGATATTGGGAAGCCCTTAGAGGGCTATGGTGCAAAAGGAAATATCTTCCGTTCAAAACTGGAAAGAAGCTTTCTGAGAAACTGCTTTGTGTTCTGTTAATTCATCTCACAGAGTTACAGCTTTCCCCTCAAGAAGCCTTTCTCTAAGACCGTTCTTGTGGAATTTGCAAAGTGATATTTGGAAGCCCATAGAGGGCTATGGTGAAAAAGGAAATATCTTCCGTTGAAAACTGGAAAGAAGCTATCTGAGAAACTGCTTTGTATTTTGTTAATTCATCTCACAGAGTTACATCTTTCCTCAAGAAGCCTTTCTAAGACCGTTCTTGTGGAATTTGCAAAGTGATATTTGGAAGCCCATAGAGGGCTATGGTGAAAAAGGAAATATCTTCCGTTGAAAACTGGAAAGAAGCTATCTGAGAAACTGCTTTGTATTTTGTTAATTCATCTCACAGAGTTACATCTTTCCCTTCAGGAAGCCTTTCGCTAAGGCTGTTCTTGTGGAATTGGTAAAGTGATATTTGGAAGCCCATAGAGGGCTATGGTGAAAAAGGAAATATCTTCCGTTAAAAACTGGAAAGAAGCTTTCTGAGAAAGTGCTTTGTGTTCTGTTAATTCATCTCAAAGAGTTACTGCTTTCCCCTCAAGAAGCCTTTCTCTAATACTGTTCTTGTGGAATTGGCAAAGTGATATTGGGAAGCCCATAGAGGGCTATGGTGAAAAAGGAAATATCTTCCGTTAAAAACTGGAAAGAAGCTTTCTGAGAAACTCCTTTGTGTTTTGTTAATTCATCTCAAAGTTACATCTTTCCTTCAAGAAGCCTTTCTAAGGCTAACTTCTTGTGGAATTGGCAAGTGATATTTTGGAAACCCATAGAGGCTATGGTTAAAAGCAAATATCTTCCGTTAAAAACTGGAAAAAGCTTTCTGAGAAACTGCTTTGTGTTCTGTTAATTCATCTCACAGGTAACAGCTTTCCCTCAAGAAGCCTTTCTCTAAGACTCTTCTTGTGGAATTGGAAAAGTGATATTTGGAAGCCCATAGAGGGCTATGGTGAAAAATGAAATATCTTCCGTTATAAACTGGAAAGAAGCTTTCTGAGAAACTGCTTTGTGTTCTGTTAATTCATCTCACAGTTACAGCTTTCCCTGAAGAAGCCTTTCTCTAAGACAGTTCTTGTGGAATTTGCAAAGTGATATTTGGAAGCCCATAGAGGCTATGGTGAAAAGGAAATATCCTCCGTTAAAAACTGGAAAGAAGCTTTCTGAGAAACTGCTTGTGTTCTTAATTCATCTCACAGAGTTACAGCTTTCCTCAAGAGCCTTTCTCAAGACTGTTCTTGTGGAATTGGCATAGTGATATTTTCAAGCCCATAGAGGGCTATGGTGAAAAAGGAAATATCTTCCGTTCAAAACTGGAAAGAAGTTTTCTGAGAAACTGCTTTGTGTTCTGTTAATTCATCTCACAGACGTTACAGCTTTCCTACAAGATTTTCTATAATACTTTTCATGTTGAATTGGCAAAGTGATATTTGAAGCCCACAGGGGCTATGGTGAAAAGGAAATATCTTCCGTTAAAAACTAGAAAGAATCTTTCTGAGAAACTGCTTTGTGTTCTGTTAATTCATATCACAGAGTTCCAGCTTTCCCCTCAAGAAGCCTTTCTCTAAGACCGTTCTTGTGGATTTTGCAAAGTGATATTTGGAAGCCCATAGAGGGCTACGGTGAAAAAGGAAATATTTTCCGTTAAAAACTGGAAAGAAGTTTTCTGAGAAACTGCTTTGTGTTCTGTTAATTCATCTCACAGACGTACAGCTTTCCCTACAAAAAGATTTTCTATAATACTGTTCATGTTGAATTGGCAAAGTGATATTTGAATGCCCACAGGGGGCTATGGTGAAAAAGGAAATATCTTCCGTTAAAAACTAGAAAGAATCTTTCTGAGAAACTGCTTTGTGTTCTGTTAATTCATATCACAGAGTTCCAGCTTTCCCCTCAAGAAGCCTTTCTCTAAGACCGTTCTTGTGGAATTTGCAAAGTGATATTGGGAAGCCCATAGAGGGCTATGGTGAAAAAGGAAATATCTTCCGTTCAAAACTGGAAAGAAGCTTTCTGAGAAACTCCTTTGTGTTTTGTTAATTCATCTCAAAGGGTTACATCTTTCCCTTCCAGAAGCCTTTCGCTAAGGCTGTTCTTGTGGAATTGGCCAAGTTATATTTGGAAACCCATAGAGGGCTATGGTTAAAAAGCAAATATCTTCCGTTAAAAACTGGAAAAAAGCTTTCTGAGAAACTGCTTTGTGTTCTGTTAATTCATATCACAGAGTTCCAGCTTTCCCCTCAAGAAGCCTTTCTCTAAGACTCTTCTTGTGGAATTGGAAAAGTGATATTTGGAAGCCCATAGAGGGCTATGGTGAAAAATGAAATATCTACCGTTATAAACTGGAAAGAAGCTTTCTGAGAAACTGCTTTGTGTTCTGTTAATTCATCTCACAGAGTTACAGCTTTCCCCTGAAGAAGCCTTTCTCTAAGACAGTTCTTGTGGAATTTGCAAAGTGATATTTGGAAGCCCATAGAGGGCTATGGTGAAAAAGGAAATATCCTCCGTTAAAAACTGGAAAGAAGCTTTCTGGGAAACTGCTTTGTGTTCTGTTAATTCATCTCACAGAGTTACATCTTTCCTTCAAGAAGCCTTTCTCTAAGACTGTTCTTGTGGAATTGGCAAAGTGATATTTGAAGCCCATAGAGGGCTATGGTGAAAAGGAAATATCTTCCGTTCAAAACTGGAAAGAAGCTTTCTGAGAAACTGCTTTGTGTTCTGTTAATTCATCTCACAGAGGACAGCTTTCCCTTCAAAAGCCTTTCTATAATACTGTTCTTGTGGAATTGGCAAAGTGATATTTGAAGCCCATAAAGGCTATGGTGAAAAGGAAATATCTTCCGTTAAAAACTGGAAAGAAGCTTTCTGAGAAACTGCTTTGTGTTCTGTTAATTCATCTCACAGAGTTACATCTTTCCTTCAAGAAGCCTTTCGCTAAGTCTGTTCTTGTGGAATTGGCAAAGTGATATTTGGAAGCCATAGAGGGCTATGGTGAAAAAAATATCTTCCGTTCAAAACTGGAAAGAAGCTTTCTGAGAAACTGCTTTGTGTTCTGTTAATTCATCTCACAGAGTTACATCTTTCCTTCAAGAAGCCTTTCGGTAAGTCTGTTCTTGTGGAATTGGCAAAGTGATATTTGGAAGCCCTAGAGGGCTATGGTGAAAAAGGAAATATCTTCCGTTAAAACTGGAAAGAAGCTTTCTGAGAAACTGCTTTGTGTTCTGTTAATTCATCTCACAGAGTTACAGCTTTCCTTCAAGAAGCCTTTCGCTAAGACTGTTCTTGTGGAATTAGCAAAGTGATATTTGGAAGCCCATAGAGGGCTATGGTGAAAAAAATATCTTCCGTTAAAAACTGGAAAGAAGCTTTCTGAGAAACTGCTTTGTGTTCTGTTAATTCATCTCACAGAGTTACATCTTTCCTTCAAGAAGCCTTTCGCTAAGGCTGTTCTTGTGGAATTGGCAAAGTGATATTTGGAAGCCCGTAGAGGGCTATGGTGAAAAAGGAAATATCTTCCGTTAAAAACTGGAAAGAAGCTTTCTGAGAAACTGCTTTGTGTTCTGGTAATTCATCTCACAGTTACATCTTTCCCTCAGAAGCCTTTCTCTAAGACCGTTCTTGTGGAATTTGCAAAGTGATATTTGGAAGCCCATAGAGGGCTATGGTGAAAAGGAAATATCTTCCGTTCAAAACTGGAAAGAAGCTTTCTGAGAAACTGCTTTGTGTTCTGTTAATTCATCTCACAGAGTTACATCTTTCCTTCAAGAAGCCTTTCGCTAAGGCTGTTCTTGTGGAATTGCAAAGTGATATTTGGAAGCCCATAGAGGGCTATGGTGAAAAAGGAAATATCTTCCGTTAAAACTGGAAAGAAGCTTTCTGAGAAACTGCTATGTGTTCTGTTAATTCATCTCACAGAGTTACAGCTTTCCCTTCAAGAAGCCTTTCTCTAAGACTGTTCTTGTGGAATTGGCAAAGTGATATTTGGAAGCCCATAGAGGCTATGGTGAAAAAGGAAATATCTTCCGTTAAAAACTGGAAAGAAGCTTTCTGAGAAACTGCTTTGTGTTCTGTTAATTCATCTCACAGAGTTACATCTTTCCTTCAAAGCCTTTCTAAGGCTGTTCTTTTGGAATTGGCAAAGTGATATTTGGAAGCCCATAGAGGGCTATGTGAAAAAGGAAATATCTTCCGTTAAAACTGGAAAGAAGCTTTCTGAGAAACTGCTTTGTGTTCTGTTAATTCATCTCACAGGTTACATCTTTCCTTCAAGAAGCCTTTTAAGGCTATTCTTGTGGAATTGGCAAAGTGATATTTGGAAGCCCATAGAGGGCTATGGTGAAAAAGGAAATATCTTCCGTTCAAAACTGGAAAGAAGCTTTCTGAGAAACTGCTTTGTGTTCTGTTAATTCATCTCACAGAGTTACATCTTTCCTTCAAGAAGCCTTTCGCTAAGGCTGTTCTTGTGGAATTGGCAAGTGATATTTGGAAGCCCATAGAGGGCTATGGTGAAAAAGGAAATATCTTCCGTTAAAAACTGGAAAGAAGCTTTCTGAGAAACTGCTTTGTGTTCTGTTAATTCATGTCACAGAGTTACAGCTTTCCCCTCAAGAAGCCTTTCTCTAAGACTGTTCTTGTGGAATTTGCAAAGTGATATTTGGAAGCCCATAGAGGGCTATGGTGAAAAAGGAAATATCTTCCATTCAAAACTGGAAAGAAGCTTTCTGAGAAACTGCTTTGTGTTCTGTTAATTCATCTCACAGAGTTACATCTTTCCCTTCAAGAAGCCTTTCGCTAAGGCTGTTCTTGTGGAATTGGCAAAGTGATATTTGGAAGCCCATAGAGGGCTATGGTGAAAAAGGAAATATCTTCCGTTCAAAACTGGAAAGAAGCTTTCTGAGAAACTGCTTTGTGTTCTGGTAATTCATCTGACAGAGTTACAGCTTTCCATTGAAGAAGCCTTTCTCTAGGACTGTTCTTGTGGAATTTGCAAAGTGATATTTGGAAGCCCATAGAGGGCTATGGTGAAAAAGGAAATATCTTGCGTTAAGAACTGGAAAGAAGCTTTCTGAGAAACTGCTGTGTGTTCTGTTAATTCATCTCAAAGAATTACATCTTTCCCTTCAAGAAGCCTTTCGATAAGGCTGTTCTTGCGGAATTCCAAAGTCATATTTGGAATCACAGAGACGGCTATTGTGAAAAAGGAAATATCTTCTGTTAAAAACTTGAAAGAAGTTTTCTGAGAAACTGCTTTGTGTTCTGTTAATTCATCTCACAGAGTTACAGCTTTCCCCTCAAGAATCCTTTCTCTAAGACTGTTCTTGTGGAATTGGCAAAGTGATATTTGGAAGCCCATAGATGGCTATGGTGAAAAAGGAAATATCTTCCGTTAAAAACTGGAAAGAAGCTTTCTGAGAAACTGCTTTGTGTTCTGTTAATTCATCTCACAGAGTTACATCTTTCCCTTCAAGAAGCCTTTCGCTAAGGCTGTTCTTGTGGAATTGGCAAAGTGATATTTGGAAGCCCTTAGAGGGCTATGGTGAAAAAGGAAATATCTTCCGTTAAAAACTGGAAAGAAGCTTTCTGAGAAACTGCTTTGTGTTCTGTTAATTCATCTCACGGAGGTACAGCTTTCCCTTCAAGAAACCTTTGGCTAAGGTTGTTCTTGTGGAATTGGCAAAGTGATATTTGGAAGCCCATAGAGGGCTATGGTGAAAAAGGAAATATCTTCCGTTAAAAACTGGAAAGAAGCTTTCTGAGAAACTGCTTTGTGTTCTGTTAATTCATCTCACAGAGGTACAGCTTTCCCTTCAAGAATCCTTTCGCTAAGGCTGTCCTTGTGGAATTGGCAAAGTGATATTTGTAAGCCCATAGAGGGCTATGGTGAAAAGAAATATCTTCCGTTAAAAACTGGAAAGAAGCTTTCTGAGAAACTGCTTTTGTTCTGTTAATTCATCTCACAGAGTTACATCTTTCCTTCAAGAAGAATTTCTCAAGGCTGTTCTTATGGAATTGGCAAAGCGATATTTGGAAGCCCATAGAGGTCTATGGTGAAAAGGAAATATCTTCCGTTAAAAACTGGAAAGAAGCTTTCTGAGAAACTGCTTTGTGTTCTGTTAATTCATCTCACAGTTACATCTTTCCCTTCCAGAAGCCTTTCTCTAAGACTTTTCTTGTGGAATTTGCAAAGTGATATTGGAAGCCCATAGGGCTATGGTGAAAAAGGAAATATCTTCCGTTAAAACTGGAAAAAGCTTTCTGAGAAACTGCTTTGTGTTCTGTTAATTCATCTCACAGAGTTACAGCTTTCCTCAAGAAGCCTTTCTCTAAGACCGTTCTTGTGGAATTGGCAAAGTGATATTTGGAAGCCCATAGAGGCTATGGTGAAAAGGAAATATCTTCCGTTAAAAACTGGAAAGAAGCTATCTGAGAAACTGCTTTGTATGTTCTGTTAATTCATCTCACAGAGTTACATCTTTCCCTTCAGGAAGCCTTTCTCTAAGGCTGTTCTTGTGGAATTGGCAAAGTGATATTTGGAAGCCCATAGAGGGCTATGGTGAAAAAGGAAATATCTTCCGTTAAAACTGGAAAGAAGCTTTCTGAGAAACTGCTTTGTGTTCTGTTAATTCATCTCACAGAGTTACTGCTTTCCTCAAGAAGCCTTTCTCTAAGACTGTTCTTGTGGAATTGGCAAAGTGATATTGGAAGCCCATAGAGGGCTATGGTGAAAAAGGAAATATCTTCCGTTAAAAACTGGAAAGAAGCTTTCTGAGAAACTCCTTTGTGTTTTGTTAATTCATCTCAAAGAGTTACATCTTTCCCTTCCAGAAGCCTTTCGCTAAGGCTGTTCTTGTGGAATTGGCCAAGTTATATTTGGAAACCCATAGAGGGCTATGGTTAAAAAGCAAATATCTTCCGTTAAAAACTGGAAAAAAGCTTTCTGAGAAACTGCTTTGTGTTCTGTTAATTCATCTCACAGAGTAACAGCTTTCCCCTCAAGAAGCCTTTCTCTAAGACTCTTCTTGTGGAATTGGAAAAGTGATATTTGGAAGCCCATAGAGGGCTATGGTGAAAAATGAAATATCTACCGTTATAAACTGGAAAGAAGCTTTCTGAGAAACTGCTTTGTGTTCTGTTAATTCATCTCACAGAGTTACAGCTTTCCCCTGAAGAAGCCTTTCTCTAAGACAGTTCTTGTGGAATTTGCAAAGTGATATTTGGAAGCCCATAGAGGGCTATGGTGAAAAAGGAAATATCCTCCGTTAAAAACTGGAAAGAAGCTTTCTGAGAAGCTGCTTTGTGTTCTGTTAATTCATCTCAAAGACTTACAGCTTTCCCTACAAAAAGCCTTTCTCCAAGACTGTTCTTGTGGAATTGGCATAGTGATATTTTCAAGCCCATAGAGGGCTATGGTGAAAAGGAAATATCTTCCGTTCAAAACTGGAAAGAAGTTTTCTGAGAAACTGCTTTGTGTTCTGTTAATTCATCTCACAGACGTACAGCTTTCCCTACAAAAAGATTTTCTATAATACTGTTCATGTTGAATTGGCAAAGTGATATTTGAATGCCCACAGGGGGCTATGGTGAAAAAGGAAATATCTTCCGTTAAAAACTAGAAAGAATCTTTCTGAGAAACTGCTTTGTGTTCTGTTAATTCATATCACAGAGTTCCAGCTTTCCCCTCAAGAAGCCTTTCTCTAAGACCGTTCTTGTGGAATTTGCAAAGTGATATTGGGAAGCCCATAGAGGGCTATGGTGAAAAAGGAAATATCTTCCGTTCAAAACTGGAAAGAAGCTTTCTGAGAAACTACTTTGTGTTCTGCTAATTCATCTAAAAGAGTTACATCTTTCCCTTCAAGAAGCCTTTCGGTAAGTCTGTTCTTGTGGAATTGGCAAACTGATATTTGGAAGCCCCTAGAGGGCTATGGTGAAAAAGGAAATATCTTCCGTTAGAAACTGGAAAGAAGCTTTCTGAGAAACTCCTTTGTGTTCTGTTAATTCATCTCACAGAGTTACAGCTTTCCTTCAAGAAGCCTTTTCTAAGTCTGTTCTTGTGGAATTGGCAAAGTGATATTTGGAAGCCCATAGAGGGCTATGGTGAAAAGGAAATATCTTCCGTTAAAACTGGAAAGAAGCTTTCTGAGAAACTGCTTTGTGTTCTGTTAATTCATCTCACAGAGTTACATCTTTCCTTCAAGAAGAATTTCGCTAAGGCTGTTCTTGTGGAATTGGCAAAGTGATATTTGGAAGCCCATAGAGGGCTATGGTGAAAAAGGAAATATCTTCCGTTAAAACTGGAAAGAAGCTTTCTGAGAAACTGCTTTGTGTTCTGTTAATTCATCTCACAGAGTTACAGCTTTCCTTCAAGAAGCCTTTCTCTAAGGCTGTTCTTGTGAATTGGCAAAGTGATATTGGGAAGCCCATAGAGGGCTATGGTGAAAAAGGAAATATCTTCCGTTCAAAACTGGAAAGAAGCTTTCTGAGAAACTGCTTTGTGTTCTGGTAATTCATCTCACAGAGTTACATCTTTCCTCAAGAAGCCTTTCTTTAAGACCGTTCTTGTGGAATTTGCAAAGTGATATTTGGAAGCCCATAGAGGGCTATGGTGAAAAAGGAAATATCTTCCGTTAAAAACTGGAAAGAAGATTTCTGAGAAACTGCTATGTGTTCTGTTAATTCATCTCACAGTGTTACATCTTTCCCTTCAAGAAGCCTTTCGCTAAGTCTGTTCTTGTGGAATTGGCAAAGTGATATTTGGAAGCCCATAGAGGGCTATGGTGAAAAGGAAATATCTTCCGTTAAAACTGGAAAGAAGCTTTCTGAGAAACTGCTATGTGTTCTGTTAATTCATCTCACAGAGTTACATCTTTCCCTTCAAAAAGCCTTTCGCTAAGGCTGTTCTTGTGGAATTGGCAAAGTGATATTTGGAAGCCCATAGAAGGCTATGGTGAAAAAGGAAATATCTTCCGTTAAAAACTGGAAAGAAGCTTTCTGAGAAACTGCTTTGTGTCCTGTTAATTCATCTCACAGAGTTACATCTTTCCCTTCAAGAAGCCTTTCGCTAAGACTGTTCTTGTGGAATTGGCAAAGTGATATTTGGAAGCCCATAGAGGGCTATGGTGAAAAAGGAAATATCTTCCGTTCAAAACTGGAAAGAAGCTTTCTGAGAAACTGCTTTGTGTTCTGGTAATTCATCTCACAGAGTTACATCTTTCCCTTCAAGAAGCCTTTCGGTAAGGCTGTTCTTGTGGAATTAGCAAAGTGATATTTGGAAGCCCATAGAGGGCTATGGTGGAAAAGGAAATATCTTCCGTTAGAAACTGGAAAGAAGCTTTCTGAGAAACTGCTTTGTGTTCTGTTAATTCATCTCACAGAGTTACAGCTTTCCTCAAGAAGCCTTTCTAAGACTGTTCTTGTGGAATTGGCAAAGTGATATTTGGAAGCCCATAGAGGGATACGGTGAAAAGGAAATATCCTGCGTTAAAAACTGGAAAGAAGCTTTCTGAGAAACTGCTTTGTGTTCTATTAATTCATCTCACAGAGTTACATCTTTCACTTCAAGACGCCTTTCGCTAAGGCTGTTCTTGGGGAAATGGCAAAGTGATATTTGGAAGCCCATAGAGGGCTATGGTGAAAAAGAAATATCTTCCTTTAAAAACTGGAAAGAAGCTTTCTGAGAAACTGCTTTGTGTTCTGTTAATTCATCTGACAGAGTTACAGCTTTCCTTCAAGAAGCCTTTCTCTAAGGCTGTTCTTGTGGAATTGGCAAAGTGATATTTGGAAGCCCATAGAGGGCTATGGTGAAAAGGAAATATCTTCCGTTAAAAACTGGAAAGAAGCTTTCTGAGAAACTGCTTTGTGTTCTGTTAATTCATCTCACAGAGTTACATCTTTCCTTCAAGAAGCCTTTCGCTAAGGCTGTTCTTGTGGAATTGGCAAAGTGATATTTGGAAGCCATAGAGGGCTATGGTGAAAAAGGAAATATCTTCCGTTAAAAACTGGAAAGAAGCTTTCTGAGAAACTGCTTTGTGTTCTGTTAATTCATCTCACAGAGTTACAGCTTTCCTTCAAGAAGCCTTTCTCTAAGGCTGTTCTTGTGGAATTGGCAAAGTGATATTTGGAAGCCCATAGAGGGCTATGGTGAAAAAGGAAATATCTTCCGTTAAAACTGGAAAGAAGCTTTCTGAGAAACTGCTTTGTGTTCTGTTAATTCATCTCACAGAGTTACATCTTTCCTTCAAGAAGCCTTTCGCTAAGGCTGTTCTTGTGGAATTGGCAAAGTGATATTTGGAAGCCCATAGAGGGCTATGGTGAAAAAGGAAATATCTTCCGTTAAAAACTGGAAAGAAGCTTTCTGAGAAACTGCTTTGTGTTCTGTTAATTCATCTCACAGAGTTACATCTTTCCTTCAAGAAGCCTTTCGCTAAGGCTGTTCTTGTGGAATTGGCAAAGTGATATTTGGAAGCCCATAGAGGCTATGGTGAAAAAGGAAATATCTTCCGTTAAAACTGGAAAGAAGCTTTCTGAGAAACTGCTTTGTGTTCTGTTAATTCATCTCAAAGAGTTACATCTTTCCTTCAAGAAGCCTTTCGCTAAGTCTGTTCTTGTGGAATTGGCAAAGTGATATTTGGAAGCCCATAGAGGCTATGGTGAAAAAGGAAATATCTTCCGTTAAAACTGGAAAGAAGCTTTCTGAGAAACTGCTTTGTGTTCTGTTAATTCATCTCAAGAGTTACATCTTTCCTTCAAGAAGCCTTTCGCTAAGGCTGTTCTTGTGGAATTGGCAAAGTGATATTTGGAAGCCCATAGAGGGCTATGGTGAAAAGGAAATATCTTCCGTTAAAAACTGGAAAGAAGCTTTCTGAGAAACTGCTTTGTGTTCTGTTAATTCATCTCACAGAGTTACATCTTTCCTTCAAGAAGCCTTTCGCTAAGGCTGTTCTTGTGGAATTGGCAAAGTGATATTTGGAAGCCCATAGAGGCTATGGTGAAAAGGAAATATCTTCCGTTAAAACTGGAAAGAAGCTTTCTGAGAAACTGCTTTGTGTTCTGTTAATTCATCTCACAGAGTTACATCTTTCCTTCAAGAAGCCTTTCTCTAAGGCTGTTCTTGTGGAATTTGCAAAGTGATATTTGGAAGCCCATAGAGGGCTATGGTGAAAAAGGAAATATCTTCCGTTCAAAACTGGAAAGAAGCTTTCTGAGAAACTGCTATGTGTTCTGTTAATTCATCTCACAGAGTTACATCTTTCCTTCAAGAAGCCTTTCGCTAAGGCTGTTCTTGTGGAATTGGCAAAGTGATATTTGGAAGCCCCTAGAGGGCTATGGTGAAAAAGGAAATATCTTCCGTTAAAAACTGGAAAGAAGCTTTCTGAGAAGCTGCTTTGTGTTCTGTTAATTCATCTCAAAGACTTACAGGTTTCCCTACAAAAAGCCTTTCTCCAAGACTGTTCTTGTGGAATTGGCAAAGTGATATTTTCAAGCCCATAGAGGGCTATGGTGAAAAAGGAAATATCTTCCGTTCAAAACTGGAAAGAAGTTTTCTGAGAAACTGCTTTGTGTTCTGTTAATTCATCTCACAGACGTACAGCTTTCCCTACAAATAGATTTTCTATAATACTGTTCATGTTGAATTGGCAAAGTGATATTTGAATGCCCACAGGGGGCTATGGTGAAAAACGAAATATCTTCCGTTAAAAACTAGAAAGAATATTTCTGAGAAACTGCTTTGTGTTCTGTTAATTCATATCACAGAGTTACATCATTCCCCTCAAGAAGCCTTTCGCTAAGGCTGTTCTTGTGGAATTGGCAAAGTGATATTTGGAAGCCCATAGAGGGCTATGGTGAAAAAGGAAATATCTTCCTTTAAAAAATGGAAAGAAGCTTTCTGAGAAACTGCTTTGTGCTCTGTTAATTCATCTCACAGAGTTACAGCTTTCCCCTCAAGAAGCCTTTCTCTAAGACTTTTCTTGTGGAATTGGCAAAGTGATATTTGGAAGCCCATAGAGGGCTATGGTGAAAAATGAAATATCTACCGTTAAAAACTGGAAAGAAGCTTTCTGAGAAACTGCTTTGTGTTCTGTTAATTCATCTCACAGAGTTCAAGCTTTCCCCTCAAGAAGCCTTTCTCTAAGACCGTTCTTGTGGAATTTGCAAAGTGATATTGGGAAGCCCATAGAGGGCTATGCTGAAAAAGGAAATATCTTCCGTTCAAAACTGGAAAGAAGCTTTCTGAGAAACTGCTATGTGTTCTGTTAATTCATCTCACAGAGTTACATCTTTCCCTTCAAGAAGCCTTTCGCTAAGTCTGTTCTTGTGGAATTGGCAAAGTGATATTTGCAAGCCCATAGAGGGCTATGGTGAAAAAGGAAATATCTTCCGCTCAAAACTGGAAAGAAGCTTTCTGAGAAACTGCTTTGTGTTCTGTTAATTCATCTCACAGAGGGACAGCTTTCCTTAGAAGCCTTTCGCTAAGGCTGTTCTTTGGAATTAGCAAAGTGATATTTGGAAGCCATAGGGCTATTGTGAAAAAGGAGATATCTTCCGTTAAAAACTGGAAAGAAGCTTTCTGAGAAACTGCTTTGTGTCCTGTTAATTCATCTCATAGAGTTACATCTTTCCCTTCAAGAAGCCTTTCGCTAAGTCTATTCTTGTGGAATTGGCAAAGTGATATTTGGAAGCCCATAGAGGGCTATGGTGAAAAAGGAAATATCTTCCGTTCAAAACTGGAAAGAAGCTTTCTGAGAAACTGCTTTGTGTTCTGGTAATTCATCTCACAGAGTTACATCTTTCCCTTCAAGAAGCCTTTCGGTAAGGCTGTTCTTGTGGAATGGGCAAAGTGATATTTGGAACCCCTACAGGGCTATGGTGAAAAAGGAAATATCTTGCGTTAAAAACTGGAAAGAAGCTTTCTGAGAAACTGCTTTGTGTTCTGTTAATTCATCTCACAGAGTTACAGCTTTCCCCTCAAGAAGCCTTTCTCTAAGACCGTTCTTGTGGAATTTGCAAAGTGATGTTTGGAAGCCCATAGAGGGCTATGGTGAAAAAGGAAATATCTTCCGTTCAAAATTGGAAAGAACCTTTCTGATAAACTGGTTTCTGTTCTGTTAATTCATCTCACAGAGTTACAGCTTTCCCCTCAAGAAGCCTTTCTCTAAGACTGTTCTTATGGAATTTGCAAAGTGATATTTGGAAGCCCATAGAGGGCTATGGTGAAAAAGGAAATATCTTCCGTTCAAAACTGGAAAGAAGCTTTCTGAGAAACTGCTTTGTGTTCTGTTAATTCATCTCACAGAGTTACATCTTTCCCTTCAAGAAGCCTTTCGCTAAGGCTGTTTTTGTGGAATTGGCAAAGTGATATTTGGAAGCCCATAGAGGACTATGGTGAAAAAGGGAATATCTTCCGTTCAAGACTGTAAAGAAGCTTTCTGAGAAACTGCTTTGTGTTCTTGTAATTCATCTCACAGAGTTACAGCTTTCCATTCAAGAAGCCTTTCTCTAAGACTGTTCTTGTGGAATTTGCAAAGTGATATTTGGAAGCCCTTAGAGGGCTATGGTGAAAAAGGAAATATCTTGCGTTAAAAACTGGAAAGAAGCTTTCTGAGAAACTGCTTTGTGTTCTGTTAATTCATCTCAAAGAGTTACATCTTTCCCTTCAAGAAGCCTTTCGCTGAGGCTGTTCTTGCGGAATTCCAAAGTCATATTTGGAATCCCAGAGACGGCTATTGTGAAAAAGGAAATATCTTCTGTTAAAAACTTGAAAGAAGTTTTCTGAGAAACTGCTTTGTGTTCTGTTAATTCATCTCACAGAGTTACAGCTTTCCCCTCAAGAATCCTTTCTCTAAGACTGTTCTTGTGGAATTGGCAAAGTGATATTTGGAAGCCCATAGAGGGCTATGGTGAAAAAGGAAATATCTTCCGTTAAAAACTGGAAAGAAGCTTTCTGAGAAACTGCTTTGTGTTCTGTTAAATCATCTCAAAGAGTTACATCTTTCCCTTCAAGAAGCCTTTCGGTAAGTCTGTTCTTGTGGAATTGGCAAAGTGATATTTGGAAGCCCATAGAGGGCTATGGTGAAAAAGGAAATATCTTCCGTTAAAAACTGGAAAGAATCTTTCTGAGAAACTGCTTTGTGTTCTGTTAATTCATCTCACAGAGGTACAGCTTTCCCTTCAAGAATCCTTTCGCTAAGGCTGTCCTTGTGGAATTGGCAAAGTGATATTTGTAAGCCCATGGAGGGCTATGGTGAAAAAGAAAATATCTTCCGTTAAAAACTGGAAAGAAGCTTTCTGAGAAACTGCTTTGTGTTCTGTTAATTCATCTCACAGAGTTACATCTTTCCCTTCAAGAAGAATTTAGCTAAGGCTGTTTTTATCGAATTGGCAAAGCGAAATTTGGAATCCCGTAGAGGGCTATGGTGAAAAAGGAAATATCTGCCGTTAAAAACTTTAAAGAAGCTTTCTGAGAAACTGCTTTGTGTTCTGTTAATTCATCTCACAGAGTTACATCTTTCCTTCCAGAATCCTTTCGGTAAGGCTGTTCTTGTGGAATTGGCAAAGTGATATTTGAAAGCCCATAGAGGGCTATGGTGAAAAAGGAAATATCTTCCGTTGAAAACTGGAAAGAAGCTTTCTGAGAATTCGCTTTGTGTTTTGTTAATTCATCTCATAGAGATACATCTTTCCCTTCAGGAAGCATTTCGCTAAGGCTGTTCTTGTGGAATTGGCAAGGTGATATTTGGAAGCCCATACAGGGCTATGGTGAAAAAGGAAATATCTTCCGTTAAAAACTGGAAAGAAGCTTTCTGAGAAAATGCTTGTGTTCTGTTAATTCATCTCACAGAGTTACATTTTCCTTCAAGAAGCCTTTCGCTAAGGCTGTTCTTGTGGAATTGGCAAAGTGATATTTGGAAGCCCATAGAGGGCTATGGTGAAAAGGAAATATCTTCCGTTAAAACTGGAAAGAAGCTTTCTGAGAAACTGCTTTGTGTTCTGTTAATTCATCTCACAGAGTTACAGCTTTCCTTCAAGAAGCCTTTCGCTAAGGCTGTTCTTGTGGAATTTGCAAAGTGATATTTGGAAGCCCATAGAGGGCTATGGTGAAAAAGGAAATATCTTCCGTTAAAACTGGAAAGAAGCTTTCTGAGAAACTGCTTTGTGTTCTGTTAATTCATCTCACAGACTTACAGCTTTCCTTCAAGAAGCCTTTCGCTAAGGCTGTTCTTGTGGAATTGGCAAAGTGATATTTGGAAGCCCATAGAGGGCTATGGTGAAAAGGAAATATCTTCCGTTAAAAACTGGAAAGAAGCTTTCTGAGAAACTGCTTTGTGTTCTGTTAATTCATCTCACAGAGTTACAGCTTTCCTTCAAGAAGTTTTCTAAGGCTGTTCTTGTGGAATTGGCAAAGTGATATTTGGAAGCCCATAGAGGGCTATGGTGAAAAAGGAAATATCTTCCGTTAAAAACTGGAAAGAAGCTTTCTGAGAAACTGCTTTGTGTTCTGTTAATTCATCTCACAGAGTTACATCTTTCCCTTCAAGAAGCCTTTCGCTAAGGCTGTTCTTGTGGAATTGGCAAAGTGATATTTGGAAGCCCATAGAGGGCTATGGTGAAAAGGAAATATCTTCCGATAAAAACTGGAAAGAAGCTTTCTGAGAAACTGCTTTGTGTTCTGTTAATTCATCTCACAGAGTTACAGCTTTCCTCAAGAGCCTTTCCTAAGGCTGTTCTTGTGGAATTGGCAAAGTGATATTTGGAAGCCCATAGAGGGCTATGGTGAAAAAGGAAATATCTTCCGTTAAAACTGGAAAGAAGCTTTCTGAGAAACTGCTTTGTGTTCTGTTAATTCATCTCACAGAGTTACAGCTTTCCCTCAAGAAGCCTTTCTCTAAGGCTGTTCTTGTGGAATTGGCAAAGTGATATTTGGAAGCCCATAGAGGGCTATGGTGAAAAGGAAATATCTTCGTTAAAAACTGGAAAGAAATTTTCTGAGAAACTGCTTTGTGTTCTGTTAATTCATCTCACAGAGGTTACAGCTTTCCTTCAAGAAGCCTTCGCTAAGGCTGTTCTTGTGGAATTGGCAAAGTGATATTTGGAAGCCCAGATGGCTATGGTGAAAAAGGAAATATCTTCCGTTAAAAACTGGAAAGAAGCTTTCTGAGAAACTGCTTTGTGTTCTGTTAATTCATCTCACAGAGTTACATCTTTCCTTCAAGAAGCCTTTCGCTAAGGCTGTTCTTGTGGAATTGCAAAGTGATATTTGGAAGCCCATAGAGGGCTATGGTGAAAAGGAAATATCTTCCGTTAAAAACTGGAAAGAAGCTTTCTGAGAAACTGCTTTGTGTTCTGTTAATTCATCTCACAGAGTTACATCTTTCCTTCAAGAAGCCTTTCGCTAAGGCTGTTCTTGTGGAATTGGCAAAGTGATATTTGGAAGCCCATAGAGGGCTATGGTGAAAAAGGAAATATCTTCCGTTAAAACTGGAAAGAAGCTTTCTGAGAAACTGCTTTGTGTTCTGTTAATTCATCTCACAGAGTACAGCTTTCCCTCAAGAAGCCTTTCTCTAAGACTGTTCTTGTGGAATTGGCAAAGTGATATTTGGAAGCCCATAGAGGGCTATGGTGAAAAGGAAATATCTTCCGTTAAAAACTGGAAAGAAGCTTTCTGAGAAACTGCTTTGTGTTCTGTTAATTCATCTCACAGAGTTACATCTTTCCTCAAGAAGCCTTTCGCTAAGGCTGTTCTTGTGGAATTGGCAAAGTGATATTTGGAAGCCCATAGGGCTATGGTGAAAAGGAAATATCTTCCGTTAAAAACTGAAAGAAGCTTTCTGAGAAACTGCTTTGTGTTCTGTTAATTCATCTCACAGAGTTACATCTTTCCCTTCAAGAAGCCTTTCGCTAAGGCTGTTCTTGTGGAATTGGCAAAGTGATATTTGGAAGCCCATAGAGGGCTATGGTGAAAAGGAAATATCTTCCGTTAAAACTGAAAGAAGCTTTCTGAGAAACTGCTTTGTGTTCTGTTAATTCATCTCACAGAGTTACATCTTTCCTCAAGAAGCCTTTCGCTAAGGCTGTTCTTGTGGAATTGGCAAGTGATATTTGGAAGCCCATAGAGGGCTATGGTGAAAAGGAAATATCTTCCGTTAAAACTGGAAAGAAGCTTTCTGAGAAACTGCTTTGTGTTCTGTTAATTCATCTCACAGAGTTCTTTCCTCAAGAAGCCTTTCGCTAAGGCTGTTCTTGTGGAATTGGCAAAGTGATATTTGGAAGCCCATAGAGGGCTATGGTGAAAAGGAAATATCTTCCGTTAAAACTGGAAAGAAGCTTTCTGAGAAACTGCTTTGTGTTCTGTTAATTCATCTCACAGAGTTACAGCTTTCTTCAAGAAGCCTTTCGCTAAGGCTGTTCTTGTGGAATTGGCAAAGTGATATTTGGAAGCCCATAGAGGGCTATGGTGAAAAGGAAATATCTTCCCTTAAAAACTGGATAGAAGACTTCTGAGAAACTGCTTTGTGTTCTGTTAATTCATCTCACAGAGTTACAGCTTTCCCCTCAAGAAGCCTTTCTATAAGACTGTTCTTGTGGAATTTGCAAAGTGATATTTGGAAGCCCATAGAGGGCTATGGTGAAAAAGGAAATCTCTTCCGTTAAAAACTGGAAAGAATCTTTCTGAGAAACTGTTTTGTGTTCTGTTAATTCATCTCACAGAGTGACATCTTTCCCTTCAAGAAGCCGTTCGCTAAGGCTGTTCTTGTGGAAGTGGAAAAGTGATATTTGGAAGCCCATAGAGGGCTATGGTGAAAAGGAAATATCTTCGTTAAAAACTGGAAAGAAGTTTTCTGAGAAACTGCTTTGTGTTCTGTTAATTCATCTCACAGAGTTACAGCTTTTCCTTACAGAAGCCTTTCGCTAAGGCTGTCCTTGTGGAATTGGAAAAGTGATATTTGGAAGCCCACAGAGGGCTATAGTGAAAAAGGAAATATCTTCGTTTAAAACTGGAAAGAAGCTTCTGAGAAACTGCTTTGTGTTCTGTTAATTCATCTCACAGACTTACAGCTTTCCTTCAAGAAGCCTTTCACTAAGGCTGTTCTTGTGGAATTGGCAAAGTGATATTTGGAAGCCCATAGAGGGCTATGGTGAAAAGGAAATATCTTCCGTTAAAACTGGAAAGAAGCTTTCTGAGAAACTGCTTTGTGTTCTGTTAATTCATCTCACAGAGTTACAGCTTTCCCTCAAGAAGCCTTTCGCTAAGACTGTTCTTGTGGAATTGGCAAAGTGATATTTGGAAGCCCATAGAGGGCTATGGTGAAAAGGAAATATCTTCCGTTAAAACTGGAAAGAAGCTTTCTGAGAAACTGCTTTGTGTTCTGTTAATTCATCTCACAGAGTTACATTTTCCTTCAAGAAGCCTTTCGCTAAGGCTGTTCTTGTGGAATTGGCAAAGTGATATTTGGAAGCCCATAGAGGGCTATGGTGAAAAAGGAAATATCTTCCGTTAAAAACTGGAAAGAAGCTTGAGAAACTGCTTTGTGTTCTGTTAATTCATCTCACAGAGTTACATCTTTCCCTCAAGAAGCCTTTCCTAAGGCTGTTCTTGTGGAATTGGCAAAGTGATATTTGGAAGCCCATAGAGGGCTATGGTGAAAAGGAAATATCTTCCGTTAAAACTGGAAAGAAGCTTTCTGAGAAACTGCTTTGTGTTCTGTTAATTCATCTCACAGAGTTTAGCTTTCCTTCAAGAAGCCTTTCTCTAAGGCTGTTCTTGTGGAATTTGCAAAGTGATATTTGGAAGCCCATAGAGGGCTATGGTGAAAAAGGAAATATCTTCCGTTAAAAACTGGAAAGAAGCTTTCTGAGAAACTGCTTTGTGTTCTGTTAATTCATCTCACAGAGTACAGCTTTCCCATCAAGAAGCCTTTCGCTAAGGCTGTTCTTGTGGAATTGGCAAAGTGATATTTGGAAGCCCATAGAGGGCTATGGTGAAAAGGAAATATCTTCCGTTAAAACTGGAAAGAAGCTTTCTGAGAAACTGCTTTGTGTTCTGTTAATTCATCTCGTTACAGCTTTCCTTCAAGAAGCCTTTCTCTAAGGCTGTTCTTGTGGAATTGCAAAGTGATATTTGGAAGCCCATAGAGGGCTATGGTGAAAAGGAAATATCTTCCGTTAAAAACTGGAAAGAAGCTTTCTGAGAAACTGCTTTGTGTTCTGTTAATTCATCTCACAGAGTTACATCTTTCCTTCAAGAAGCCTTTCGCTAAGGCTGTTCTTGTGGAATTGGCAAAGTGATATTTGGAAGCCCATAGAGGGCTATGGTGAAAAAGGAAATATCTTCCGTTAAAACTGGAAAGAAGCTTTCTGAGAAACTGCTTTGTGTTCTGTTAATTCATCTCACAGAGTTACATCTTTCCTTCAAGAAGCCTTTCGCTAAGGCTGTTCTTGTGGAATTGGCAAAGTGATATTTGGAAGCCCATAGAGGGCTATGGTGAAAAGGAAATATCTTCCGTTAAAACTGGAAAGAAGCTTTCTGAGAAACTGCTTTGTGTTCTGTTAATTCATCTCACAGAGTTACAGCTTTCCTTCAAGAAGCCTTTCTCTAAGGCTGTTCTTGTGGAATTGCAAAGTGATATTTGGAAGCCCATAGAGGGCTATGGTGAAAAGGAAATATCTTCCGTTAAAAACTGGAAAGAAGCTTTCTGAGAAACTGCTTTGTGTTCTGTTAATTCATCTCACAGAGTTACATCTTTCCTTCAAGAAGCCTTTCTAAGGCTGTTCTTGTGGAATTGGCAAAGTGATATTTGGAAGCCCATAGAGGGCTATGGTGAAAAGGAAATATCTTCCGTTAAAAACTGGAAAGAAGCTTGAGAAACTGCTTTGTGTTCTGTTAATTCATCTCACAGAGTTACATCTTTCCTTCAAGAAGCCTTTCGCTAAGGCTGTTCTTGTGGAATTGGCAAAGTGATATTTGGAAGCCCATAGAGGGCTATGGTGAAAAGGAAATATCTTCCGTTAAAACTGGAAAGAAGCTTTCTGAGAAACTGCTTTGTGTTCTGTTAATTCATCTCACAGAGTTACATCTTTCCTTCAAGAAGCCTTTCGCTAAGGCTGTTCTTGTGGAATTGGCAAAGTGATATTTGGAAGCCCATAGAGGGCTATGGTGAAAAGGAAATATCTTCCGTTAAAACTGGAAAGAAGCTTTCTGAGAAACTGCTTTGTGTTCTGTTAATTCATCTCACAGAGTTACATCCTTCAAGAAGCCTTCGCTAAGGCTGTTCTTGTGGAATTGGCAAAGTGATATTTGGAAGCCCATAGAGGGCTATGGTGAAAAAGGAAATATCTTCCGTTAAAAACTGGAAAGAAGCTTTCTGAGAAACTGCTTTGTGTTCTGTTAATTCATCTCACAGAGTTACATCTTTCCTTCAAGAAGCCTTTCGCTAAGGCTGTTCTTGTGGAATTGGCAAAGTGATATTTGGAAGCCCATAGAGGGCTATGGTGAAAAGGAAATATCTTCCGTTAAAAACTGGAAAGAAGCTTTCTGAGAAACTGCTTTGTGTTCTGTTAATTCATCTCACAGAGTTACATCTTTCCTTCAAGAAGCCTTTCGCTAAGGCTGTTCTTGTGGAATTGGCAAAGTGATATTTGGAAGCCCATAGAGGGCTATGGTGAAAAGGAAATATCTTCCGTTAAAAACTGGAAAGAAGCTTTCTGAGAAACTGCTTTGTGTTCTGTTAATTCATCTCACAGAGTTACAGCTTTCCTTCAAGAAGCCTTTCGCTAAGGCTGTTCTTGTGGAATTGGCAAAGTGATATTTGAAGCCCATAGAGGGCTATGGTGAAAAGGAAATATCTTCCGTTAAAACTGGAAAGAAGCTTTCTGAGAAACTGCTTTGTGTTCTGTTAATTCATCTCACAGAGTTACAGCTTTCCCTTCAAGAAGCCTTTCGCTAAGGCTGTTCTTGTGGAATTGGCAAAGTGATATTTGGAAGCCCATAGAGGGCTATGGTGAAAAGGAAATATCTTCCGTTAAAAACTGGAAAGAAGCTTTCTGAGAAACTGCTTTGTGTTCTGTTAATTCATCTCACAGAGTTACAGCTTTCCTTCAAGAAGCCTTTTCTAAGGCTGTTCTTGTGGAATTGGCAAAGTGATATTTGGAAGCCCATAGAGGGCTATGGTGAAAAAGGAAATATCTTCCGTTAAAACTGGAAAGAAGCTTTCTGAGAAACTGCTTTGTGTTCTGTTAATTCATCTCACAGAGTTACAGCTTTCCCTCAAGAAGCCTTTCGCTAAGGCTGTTCTTGTGGAATTGGCAAAGTGATATTTGGAAGCCCATAGAGGGCTATGGTGAAAAAGGAAATATCTTCCGTTAAAAACTGGAAAGAAGCTTTCTGAGAAACTGCTTTGTGTTCTGTTAATTCATCTCACAGAGTTACATTTTCCCTCAAGAAGCCTTTCGCTAAGGCTGTTCTTGTGGAATTGGCAAAGTGATATTTGGAAGCCCATAGAGGGCTATGGTGAAAAAGGAAATATCTTCCGTTAAAAACTGGAAAGAAGCTTTCTGAGAAACTGCTTTGTGTTCTGTTAATTCATCACAGAGTTACATCTTTCCCTCAAGAAGCCTTTCGCTAAGGCTGTTCTTGTGGAATTGCAAAGTGATATTTGGAAGCCCATAGAGGGCTATGGTGAAAAAGGAAATATCTTCCGTTAAAAACTGGAAAGAAGCTTTCTGAGAAACTGCTTTGTGTTCTGTTAATTCATCTCACAGAGTTACAGCTTTCCCTTCAAGAAGCCTTTCGCTAAGGCTGTTCTTGTGGAATTGGCAAAGTGATATTTGGAAGCCCATAGAGGGCTATGGTGAAAAGGAAATATCTTCCGTTAAAACTGGAAAGAAGCTTTCTGAGAAACTGCTTTGTGTTCTGTTAATTCATCTCACAGAGTTACATCTTTCCTTCAAGAAGCCTTTCGCTAAGGCTGTTCTTGTGGAATTGGCAAAGTGATATTTGGAAGCCCATAGAGGGCTATGGTGAAAAGGAAATATCTTCCGTTAAAACTGGAAAGAAGCTTTCTGAGAAACTGCTTTGTGTTCTGTTAATTCATCTCACAGAGTTACAGCTTTCCTTCAAGAAGCCTTTCGCTAAGGCTGTTCTTGTGGAATTGGCAAAGTGATATTTGGAAGCCCATAGAGGGCTATGGTGAAAAGGAAATATCTTCCGTTAAAAACTGGAAAGAAGCTTTCTGAGAAACTGCTTTGTGTTCTGTTAATTCATCTCACAGAGTTACAGCTTTCCCTTCAAGAAGCCTTTCGCTAAGGCTGTTCTTGTGGAATTGGCAAAGTGATATTTGGAAGCCCATAGAGGGCTATGGTGAAAAGGAAATATCTTCCGTTAAAACTGGAAAGAAGCTTGAGAAACTGCTTTGTGTTCTGTTAATTCATCTCACAGAGTTACAGCTTTCCTTCAAGAAGCCTTTCACTAAGGCTGTTCTTGTGGAATTGGCAAAGTGATATTTGGAAGCCCATAGAGGGCTATGGTGAAAAAGGAAATATCTTCCGTTAAAACTGGAAAGAAGCTTTCTGAGAAACTGCTTTGTGTTCTGTTAATTCATCTCACAGAGTTACAGCTTTCCTTCAAGAAGCCTTTCTCTAAGGCTGTTCTTGTGGAATTGGCAAAGTGATATTTGGAAGCCCATAGAGGGCTATGGTGAAAAAGGAAATATCTTCCGTTAAAACTGGAAAGAAGCTTTCTGAGAAACTGCTTTGTGTTCTGTTAATTCATCTCACACAGAGTTACATCTTTCCCTCAAGAAGCCTTTCGCTAAGGCTGTTCTTGTGGAATTGCAAAGTGATATTTGGAAGCCCATAGAGGGCTATGGTGAAAAGGAAATATCTTCCGTTAAAACTGGAAAGAAGCTTTCTGAGAAACTGCTTTGTGTTCTGTTAATTCATCTCACAGAGTTACAGCTTTCCTCAAGAAGCCTTTCGCTAAGACTGTTCTTGTGGAATTTGCAAAGTGATATTTGGAAGCCCATAGAGGCTATGGTGAAAAAGGAAATATCTTCCGTTAAAAACTGGAAAGAAGCTTTCTGAGAAACTGCTTTGTGTTCTGTTAATTCATCTCACAGAGTTACATCTTTCCTTCAAGAAGCCTTTCGCTAAGGCTGTTCTTGTGGAATTGGCAAAGTGATATTTGGAAGCCCATAGAGGGCTATGGTGAAAAGGAAATATCTTCAAAAACTGGAAAGAAGCTTTCTGAGAAACTGCTTTGTGTTCTGTTAATTCATCTCACAGAGTTACATCTTTCCTTCAAGAAGCCTTTCGCTAAGGCTGTTCTTGTGGAATTGGCAAAAGTGATATTTGGAAGCCCATAGAGGGCTATGGTGAAAAGGAAATATCTTGTTAAAAACTGGAAAGAAGCTTTCTGAGAAACTGCTTTGTGTTCTGTTAATTCATCTCACAGAGTTACAGCTTTCCTTCAAGAAGCCTTTCTAAGGCTGTTCTTGTGGAATTGGCAAAGTGATATTTGGAAGCCCATAGAGGGCTATGGTGAAAAGGAAATATCTTCCGTTAAAAACTGGAAAGAAGCTTTCTGAGAAACTGCTTTGTGTTCTGTAATTCATCTCACAGAGTTACATCTTTCCTTCAAGAAGCCTTTCGCTAAGGCTGTTCTTGTGGAATTGGCAAAGTGATATTTGGAAGCCCATAGAGGGCTATGGTGAAAAGGAAATATCTTCCGTTAAAAACTGGAAAGAAGCTTTCTGAGTAACTCCTTTGTGCTCTGTTAATTCCTCTCACAGAGTTACATCTTTCCCTTAAAGAAGGCTTTCGCTAAGACTGTTCTTGTGGAATTGGCAAAGTGATATTTGGAAGCCCATAGAGGGCTATGGTGAAAAAGGAAATATCTTCCGTTAAAACTGGAAAGAAGCTTTCTGAGAAACTGCTTTGTGTTCTGTTAATTCATCTCACAGAGTTACATCTTTCCTTCAAGAAGCCTTTCGCTAAGGCTGTTCTTGTGGAATTGCAAAGTGATATTTGGAAGCCCATAGAGGGCTATGGTGAAAAAGGAAATATCTTCCGTTAAAACTGGAAAGAAGCTTTCTGAGAAACTGCTTTGTGTTCTGTTAATTCATCTCACAGAGTTACATCTTTCCTTCAAGAAGCCTTTCGCTAAGGCTGTTCTTGTGGAATTGGCAAAGTGATATTTGGAAGCCCATAGAGGGCTATGGTGAAAAGGAAATATCTTCCGTTAAAAACTGGAAAGAAGCTTTCTGAGAAACTGCTTTGTGTTCTGTTAATTCATCTCACAGAGTTACATCTTTCCTTCAAGAAGCCTTTCGCTAAGGCTGTTCTTGTGGAATTGGCAAAGTGATATTTGGAAGCCCATAGAGGGCTATGGTGAAAAGGAAATATCTTCCGTTAAAACTGGAAAGAAGCTTTCTGAGAAACTGCTTTGTGTTCTGTTAATTCATCTCACAGAGTTACATCTTTCCTTCAAGAAGCCTTTCGCTAAGGCTGTTCTTGTGGAATTGGCAAAGTGATATTTGGAAGCCCAGAGGGCTATGGTGAAAAGGAAATATCTTCCGTTAAAACTGGAAAGAAGCTTTCTGAGAAACTGCTTTGTGTTCTGTTAATTCATCTCACAGAGTTACAGCTTTCCCTTCAAGAAGCCTTTCGCTAAGGCTGTTCTTGTGGAATTGGCAAAGTGATTTGGAAGCCCATAGAGGGCTATGGTGAAAAGGAAATATCTTCCGTTAAAACTGGAAAGAAGCTTTCTGAGAAACTGCTTTGTGTTCTGTTAATTCATCTCACAGAGTTACAGCTTTCCTTCAAGAAGCCTTTCTCTAAGGCTGTTCTTGTGGAATTGGCAAAGTGATATTTGGAAGCCCATAGAGGGCTATGGTGAAAAGGAAATATCTTCCGTTAAAACTGGAAAGAAGCTTTCTGAGAAACTGCTTTGTGTTCTGTTAATTCATCTCACAGAGTTACATCTTTCCTTCAAGAAGAAGCCTTCGCTAAGGCTGTTCTTGTGGAATTGGCAAAGTGATATTTGGAAGCCCAGAGGGCTATGGTGAAAAAGGAAATATCTTCCGTTAAAAACTGGAAAGAAGCTTTCTGAGAAACTGCTTTGTGTTCTGTTAATTCATCTCACAGACTTACAGCTTTTCCTTCAAAAGCCTTTCGCTAAGGCTGTTCTTGTGGAATTGGCAAAGTGATATTTGGAAGCCCTTAGAGGGCTATGGTGAAAAAGGAAATATCTTCCTTAAAAACTGGAAAGAAGCTTTCTGAGAAACTGCTTTGTGTTCTGTTAATTCACTTCACAGACTTCCAGCTTTCCCCTCTAGAAGTCGTTTGCTAAGACTGTTCCTGTGGAATTCGCAAACGGATATTTGGAAGCCCTTAGAGGGCTATGGTGAAAAAGGAAATATCTTACGTTAAAACCTGGAAAGAAGCTTTCTGAGAAACTGATTTTTGTTCTGTTTATTCATCTCACAGTCTTACAGCTTTCCCCTCAAGAAACCTTACGCTAAGACTGTTCTTGTGCAATTTGCAAAGCGATATTTGAAAGCCCATAGAGTTCAATGGTGAAAAAGGAAATATCCTAAGACAAAACTGAAAAGAAGCTTTCGGAGAAACTGCTTTGTGTTCTGTTAATTCATCTCACAGAGTTACATCTTTCCTTCAAGAAGCCTTTCGCTAAGGCTGTTCTTGTGGAATTGGCAAAGTGATATTTGGAAGCCCATAGAGGCTATGGTGAAAAGGAAATATCTTCCGTTAAAACTGGAAAGAAGCTTTCTGAGAAACTGCTTTGTGTTCTGTTAATTCATCTCACAGAGTTACAGCTTTCCTTCAAGAAGCCTTTCGCTAAGGCTGTTCTTGTGGAATTGGCAAAGTGATATTTGGAAGCCCATAGAGGGCTATGGTGAAAAAGGAAATATCTTCCGTTAAAAACTGGAAAGAAGCTTTCTGAGAAACTGCTTTGTGTTCTGTTAATTCATCTCACAGAGTTACATCTTTCCCTTCAAGAAGCCTTTCGCTAAGGCTGTTCTTGTGGAATTGGCAAAGTGATATTTGGAAGCCCATAGAGGGCTATGGTGAAAAGGAAATATCTTCCGTTAAAAACTGGAAAGAAGCTTTCTGAGAAACTGCTTTGTGTTCTGTTAATTCATCTCACAGAGTTACATCTTTCCTTCAAGAAGCCTTTCGCTAAGACTGTTCTTGTGGAATTGGCAAAGTGATATTTGGAAGCCCATAGAGGCTATGGTGAAAAGGAAATATCTTCCGTTAAAACTGGAAAGAAGCTTTCTGAGAAACTGCTTTGTGTTCTGTTAATTCATCTCACAGAGTTACAGCTTTCCTTCAAGAAGCCTTTCGCTAAGGCTGTTCTTGTGGAATTGGCAAAGTGATATTTGGAAGCCCATAGAGGGCTATGGTGAAAAAGGAAATATCTTCCGTTAAAACTGGAAAGAAGCTTTCTGAGAAACTGCTTTGTGTTCTGTTAATTCATCTCACAGAGTTACATCTTTCCTTCAAGAAGCCTTTCGCTAAGGCTGTTCTTGTGGAATTGGCAAAGTGATATTTGGAAGCCCATAGAGGGCTATGGTGAAAAGGAAATATCTTCCGTTAAAAACTGGAAAGAAGCTTTCTGAGAAACTGCTTTGTGTTCTGTTAATTCATCTCACAGAGTTATTTCCCTTCAAAAGCCTTTCGCTAAGGCTGTTCTTGTGGAATTGGCAAAGTGATATTTGGAAGCCCATAGAGGGCTATGGTGAAAAGGAAATATCTTCCGTTAAAACTGGAAAGAAGCTTTCTGAGAAACTGCTTTGTGTTCTGTTAATTCATCTCACAGAGTTACAGCTTTCCCTCAAGAAGCCTTTCTAAGGCTGTTCTTGTGGAATTGGCAAAGTGATATTTGGAAGCCCATAGAGGGCTATGGTGAAAAGGAAATATCTTCCGTTAAAACTGGAAAGAAGCTTTCTGAGAACTGCTTTGTGTTCTGTTAATTCATCTCACAGAGTTACAGCTTTCCCTCAAGAAGCCTTTCTCTAAGGCTGTTCTTGTGGAATTGGCAAAGTGATATTTGGAAGCCCATAGAGGGCTATGGTGAAAAGGAAATATCTTCCGTTAAAAACTGGAAAGAAGCTTTCTGAGAAACTGCTTTGTGTTCTGTTAATTCATCTCACAGAGTTACAGCTTTCCTCAAGAAGCCTTTCTCTAAGACTGTTCTTGTGGAATTGGCAAAGTGATATTTGGAAGCCCATAGAGGGCTATGGTGAAAAAGGAAATATCTTCCGTTAAAAACTGGAAAGAAGCTTTCTGAGAAACTGCTTTGTGTTCTGTTAATTCATCTCACAGAGTTACATCTTTCCCTTCAAGAAGCCTTTCGCTAAGACTGTTCTTGTGGAATTGGCAAAGTGATATTTGGAAGCCCATAGAGGGCTATGGTGAAAAGGAAATATGTTCCGTTAAAACTGGAAAGAAGCTTTCTGAGAAACTGCTTTGTGTTCTGTTAATTCATCTCACAGAGTTACATCTTTCCTTCAAGAAGCCTTTCGCTAAGGCTGTTCTTGTGGAATTGGCAAAGTGATATTTGGAAGCCCATAGAGGGCTATGGTGAAAAAGGAAATATCTTCCGTTAAAAACTGGAAAGAAGCTTTCTGAGAAACTGCTTTGTGTTCTGTTAATTCATCTCACAGAGTTACATCTTTCCTTCAAGAAGCCTTTCGCTAAGGCTGTTCTTGTGGAATTGCAAAGTGATATTTGGAAGCCCATAGAGGGCTATGGTGAAAAGGAAATATCTTCCGTTAAAAACTGGAAAGAAGCTTTCTGAGAAACTGCTTTGTGTTCTGTTAATTCATCTCACAGAGTTACATCTTTCCTTCAAGAAGCCTTTCGCTAAGGCTGTTCTTGTGGAATTGCAAAGTGATATTTGGAAGCCCATAGAGGCTATGGTGAAAAGGAAATATCTTCCGTTAAAAACTGGAAAGAAGCTTTCTGAGAAACTGCTTTGTGTTCTGTTAATTCATCTCACAGAGTTACATCTTTCCTTCAAGAAGCCTTTCGCTAAGGCTGTTCTTGTGGAATTGGCAAAGTGATATTTGGAAGCCCATAGAGGGCTATGGTGAAAAGGAAATATCTTCCGTTAAAACTGGAAAGAAGCTTTCTGAGAAACTGCTTTGTGTTCTGTTAATTCATCTCACAGAGTTACAGCTTTCCTTCAAGAAGCCTTTCGCTAAGGCTATTCTTGTGGAATTGGCAAAGTGATATTTGGAAGCCCATAGAGGCTATGGTGAAAAAGGAAATATCTTCCGTTAAAAACTGGAAAGAAGCTTTCTGAGAAACTGCTTTGTGTTCTGTTAATTCATCACAGAGTTACATCTTTCCTTCAAGAAGCCTTTCGCTAAGGCTGTTCTTGTGAATTGCAAAGTGATATTTGGAAGCCCATAGAGGGCTATGGTGAAAAGGAAATATCTTCCGTTAAAAACTGGAAAGAAGCTTTCTGAGAAACTGCTTTGTGTTCTGTTACTTCATCTCACAGAGTTACAGCTTTCATTTCAAGAAGCCTTTCTCTAAGACTGTCCTTGTGGAATTTGCAAAGTGATATCTGGAAGACCATAGAGGGCTATGGTAAAAAAGGAAATATCTTCCGTTTAAAACTGGAAAGAAGCTTTCTGAGAAACTGCTTTGTGTTCTGTTAATTCATCTCACAGACTTACAGCTTTCCCTTCAAGAAGCCTTTCACTAAGGCTGCTGTTGTGGAATTGGCAAAGTGATATTTGGAAGCCCATAGAGGGCTATGGTGAAAAAGGAAATATCTTCCGTTAAAAACTGGAAAGAAGCTTTCTGAAAAAATGCTTTGTGTTCTGTTAATTCATCTCACAGAGTTACAGCTTTCACCTCAAGAATCCTTTCTCTAAGGCTGTTCTTGTGGAATTGGCAAAGTGATATTTGGAAGCCCATAGAGGGCTATGGTGAAAAGGAAATATGTTAAAACTGGAAAGAAGCTTTCTGAGAAACTGCTTTGTGTTCTGTTAATTCATCTCACAGAGTTACATCTTTCCTTCAAGAAGCCTTTCGCTAAGGCTGTTCTTGTGGAATTGGCAAAGTGATATCTGGAAGCCCATAGAGGGCTATGGTGAAAAAAGCAAATATCTTCCGTTAAAAACTGGAAAGAAGCTTTCTGAGAAACTCCTTTGTGTTCTGTTAATTCATCTCACAGAGTTACAACTTTCCCCTCAAGAAGCCTTTCCCTAAGACTGTTCTTGTGGAATTGGCAAAGTGATATTTGGAAGCCCATAGAGGGCTATGGTGAAAAAGGAAATATCTTCCGTTAAAACTGGAAAGATGCTTTCTGAGAAACTGCTTTGTGTTCTGTAATTCATCTCACAGAGTTACAGCTTTTCCCTCAAGAAGCCTTTCTCTAAGACTGTTCTTGTGGAATTGGCAAAGTGATATTTGGAAACCCACAGAGGGCTATGGTGAAAAAGGAAATATCTTCCGTTAAAAACTGGAAAGAAGCTTTCTGAGAAACTGCTTTGTGTTCTGTTAATTCATCTCACAGAGTTACATCTTTCCTTCAAGAAGACTTCGCTAAGGCTGTTCTTGTGGAATTGGCAAAGTGATATTTGGAAGCCAATAGAGGGCTATGGTGAAAAGGAAATATCTTCCTTAAAACTGGAAAGAAGTTTTCTGAGAAACGGCTTTGTATTCTGTTAATTCATCTCACAGACTTACAGCATTCCCTTCAAGATGCCTTTCGCTAAGGCTGTTCTTGTGGAATTGGCAAAGTGATATTTGGAAGCTCTTAGAGGGCTATGGTGAAAAAGGAAATAACTTCCTTTAAAAACTGGAAAGAAACTTTCTGAGAAACTGCTTTGTGTTCTGTTAATTCATATCACAGACTTACAGCTTTCCCCTCAAAAAGCCTTTGGCTAAGGCTGTTCTTGTGGAATTGGCAAAGTGATATTTGGAAGCCCTTAGAGGGCTATGGTAAAAAAGGAAATATCTTCCGTGAAAAACTGGAAAGAAGCTTTCTGAGAAACTGATTTTTGTTCTGTTAATTCATCTCACAGAGATACAGCTTTCCCCTCAAGAAGCCTTTCTCTAAGACTATTCTTGTGGAATTTGCAAAGTGGTATTTGGAAGCACATAGAGGGCTATGGTGAAAAAAGAAATATCTTCCGTTAAAAACTGGAAAGAAGCTTTCTGAGAAACTGCTTTTTGTGCTGTGAATTCAACTCACAGACTTACATGTTTCCCTTCAAGAAGCCTTTCGCTAAGGCTGTTCTTGTGGAATTGGCAAAGTGATATTTGGAAGCCCATAGAGGGCTACGGTGAAAAAGGAAATATCTTCCTTTAAAAACTGGAAAGAAGCTTTCTGAGAAACTGCTTTGTGTTCTGTTAATTCATCTCACAGAGTTACATCTTTCTCTTCAAGAATCCTTTCGCTAATGCTGTTCTTCTGGAATTGGCAAAGTGATATTTGGAAGCCCATAGAGTCCTATGGTGAAAAAGGAAATATCTTCCGTTAAAAAGTGGAAAGAAGCTTTCTGAGAAACTGCTTTGTGTTCTGTTAACTCATCTCACAGAGATACAGCTTTCCCCTCAAGAAGCCTTTCTCTAAGACTATTCTTGTGGAATTTGCAAAGTGATATTTGGAAGCCCAGAGAGGGCTATGGTGAAAAAGGAAATATCTTCCGTTAAAAACTGGAAAGAAACTTTCTGAGAAACTGCTTTGTGTTCTGTGAATTCAACTCACAGAGTTACATCTTTCCCTTCAAGAAGCCTTTCGCTAAGGCTGTTCTTGTGGAATTGGCAAGGTGATATTTGGAAGCCCCTAGAGGTCTATGGTGAAAAGCGAAAATCTTGCGGTAAAAACTGGAAAGAAGTTTTCTGAGAAACTGCTTTGTGTCCTTTGAATTCATCTCACAGAGTTACAGCTTTCCCCACAAGAAGCCTTTCCCTAAGACTGTTCTTGTGGAATTGGCAAAGTGATATTTGGAAGCCCATAGAGGGCTATGGTGAAAAACGAAGTATCTTCCGTTCAAAACTGGAAAGAAGCTTTCTGAGAAACTGCTTTGTGTTCTCTTAATTCATCTCAGAGAGTTACATCTTTCCATTCAAGAAGCCTTTCGCTAAGGCCGTTCTTGTGGAATTGGCAAAGTGATATTTGGAAGCCCATAGAGGGCTATGGTGAAAAAGGAAATATGTTCCGTTAAACACGGGAAAGAAGCTTTCTGAATTACTGCTTTGTGTTCTGTTAATTCATCTCACAGAGTTACATCTTTCACTTCAAGAAGCCTTTCGCTAAGGCTGTTCTTGTGGAATTTGCAAAGTGAAATTAGGAAGCCCATAGAGGGCTATGGTGAAAAGGGAAATATCTTCCGTTAAAAATTGGAAGGAAGCTTTCTGAGAAATTGCTTTGTGTTCTGTTAATTCAGCTCACAGAGTTACATCTTTCCCTTCAAGAAGCCTTTGGCTAAGGCTGTTCTTGTGGAATTGGCAAAGTGATATTTGGAAGCCCATAGAGGGCTATGGTAAAAAAGGAAATATCTTCCGTTCAAAACTGGAAAGAAGCTTTCTGAGAAACTGCTTTGTGTTCTGTTAATTCATCTCACAGAGCTACAGCTTTCCCCTCAAGAAGCCTTTCTCTAAGACCGTTCTTGTGGAATTTGCAAAGTGATATTTGGAAGCCCATAGAGGGCTATGGTGAAAAAGGAAATATCTTGCGTTAAAAACTGGAAAGAAATTTTCTGATAAACTGCTTTGTGTTCTGTTAATTCATCTCACAGAGGTACAGCTTTCCCTTCAAGAAGCCTTTCGCTAAGGCTGTTCTTGTTGAATTGGCAAAGCGATATTTGGAAGACCGTAGCGGGCTATGGTGAAAAAGGAAATATGTTCCGTTAAAAACTGGAAAGAAGCTTTCTGAGATACTGCTTTGTGTTCTGTTAATTCATCTCACAGAGTTACATCTTTCACCTCATAAAGCGTTTCGCTAAGGCTATTCTTGTGGAATTTGCAAAGTGAAATTTGGAAGTCCATAGAGGGCTATGGTGAAAAAGGAAATATCTTCCGTTCAAAACTGGAAAGAAGCTTTCTGAGAAACTGCTTTGTGTCCTGTTAATTCATCTCACAGAGTTACATCTTTCCCTTCAAGAAGCCTTTGGCTAAGTCTGTTCTTGTGGAATTGGCAAGGTGATATCTGGAAGCCCAGATAGGGCTATTTTAAAAAACGAAATATCGTCCGTTCAAAATTGGAAAAAAGCTTTCTGAGAAACTGCTTTGTGTTCTGTTAATTCATCTCACAGAGATACAGCATTCCCCTCAAGAAGCCTTTCTCTAAGACTGTTCTTGTGGAATTCGCAAAGTGATATTTGGAAGCCCATATGTGGCTATGGTGGAAAAGGAAAAATCTTCCGTTAAAAACTGGAAAGAAGCTTTCTGAGAAACTGCTTTGTGTTCTCTTAATTCATCTAACAGAGATACATCTTTCCCATCAAGAAGCCTTTCGCTAAGGCTGTTCTTGTGGAATTGGCAAAGCGATATTTGGAAACCCGTAGCGGGCCATGGTGAAAAAGGAAATATCTTCCGTTAAAAACTGAAAAGAAGCTTTCTGAGAAACTGCTTTGTTTTGTGTTAATTCATCTCACAGATTTACAGCTTTCCGTTCAAGGAGCCTTTCACTAAGTCTGTTCTTTTGGAATTGGCAAAGTGGTATTTGGAACCCCATAGAGGGCGATGATGAAAAAGGAAAGATCTTCCGTTAAAAACTGAAAAGAAGCTTTCTGAGAAACTGCTATGTGTTCTGTTAATTCATCTCACAGAGCTACATCTTTCCCTCAAGAAGCCGTTCGCTAAGGCTGTTTTGTGGAATTCGGAAAGTGATATTTGGAAGCCCATAGAGGGCTATGGTGAAAAAGGAAATATCTTCCGTTAAAAACTGGAAAGAACCTTTCTGAGAAACTGCTTTGTGTTCTGTTAATTCATCTCACAGAGTTACATCTTTCCCTAAAAGAAGACTTTCGCTAAGGCTGTTATTGTGGAATCCAGTTTTGAACGGAAGATATTTCCTTTTTCACCATAGCCCTCTATGGGCTTCCAAATATCCCTTTGCCAATTCCACAAGAACAGCCTTAGCGAAAGGCTTCTTGAAGGGAAAGATGTAACTCTGTGAGATGAATTAACAGAACACAGAGCAGTTTCTCAGAATGCTTCTTTCCATTTTGAACGGAAGGTGTTTCCTTTTCACCATAGCCCTCTATGGGCTTCCAAATATCCCTTTGCCAATTCCACTAGAACAGCCTTAGCGAAAGGCTTCTAGAAGGGAAAGATGTAACTCTGTGAGATGAATTAACAGAACACAGAGCACTTTCTCAGAAAGCTTCTTTCCAGTTTTGAACGGAAGATATTTCCTTTTTCACCACAGACCTCTATGGGCTTCCAAATATCCCTTTGCCAATTCCACAAGAACAGCCTTAGCGAAAGGCTTCTTGAAGGGAAAGATGTAACTCTGTGAGATGAATTAACAGAACACAGAGCAGTTTCTCAGAAACCTTCTTTCCAGTTTTGAATGGAAGATATTTCCTTTTTCACCATAGCCCTCTATGGGCTTCCAAATATCACTTTGCCAACTCCACAAGAACAGCCTTAGCGAAAGGCTTCTTGAAGGGAAGGATGTAACTCTGTGAGATGAATTAACAGAACACATCGCAGTTTCTCAGAAAGCTTGTTTCCAGTTTTGAACGGAAGATATTTCCTTTTCACCTTAGTCCTCTATGGGAATCCAAGTATCATTTTGCCAATTCCACTAGAACAACCTTAGCCAAAGGCTTCTTGAAGGGAAAGATGTAACTCTGTGAGATGAATTAAAAGAACACAAAGCATTTTCTCAGAAAGCTTCTTTCCGGTTTTGAACGGAAGATATTTCCTTTTCACCATAGCACTCTATGGG
>JAKFHT010001160.1:0-36135 GCA_023783455.1 Erythrocebus patas
CAATTCCACAAGAACAGCCTTAGGAAAGGCTTGAAGGAAAGGTGTAATTCTGTTAGATGAATTAACAGAACACAGAACAGTTTCTCAGAAAGCTTCCATCCAGTTTTGAACGGAAGATATTACCTTTTTCACCATAGCCCTCTAGGGGCTTCCAAATATCCCTTTGCCAATTCCACAAGAACAGCCGTAGCGAAAGGCTTTTGGAAGGGAAAGATGTAACTCTGTGAGATGAATTAACAGAACACAGAGCAGTTTCTCCGAAAGCTTCTTTCCGGTTTTGAACGGAAGATATTTCTTTTTTCACCATAGCCCTCTATGGGCTTCCAAATATCACTTTGCCAATTCCACAAGAACAGCCTTAGCGAAAGGCTTCTTGAAGGGAAAGATGTAACTCTGTGAGATGAATTCACAGAACACAGAGCAGTTTCTCAGAAAGCTTCTTTCCAGTTTTGAACGGAAGATATTTCCTTTTTCACCATAGCCCTCTATGGGCTTCCAAATATCCCTTTGCCAATTACACAAGAACAGCCTTAGCGAAAGGCTTCTTGAAGGGAAAGATGGAATTCTGTGAGATGAATTAACAGAACACAGAGCAGTTTCTCAGAAAGCTTCTTTCCAGTTTTGAACGGAAGATATTTCCTTTTTCACCATAGCCCTCTATGGGCTTCCAAATATCACTTTGCCAATTCCAAAAGAACAGTCTTAGGGAAAGGCTTCTTGAAGGGAAAGATGTAACTCTGTGAGATGAATTAACAGAACACAGAGCAGTTTCTCAGAAAGGTTCTTTCCAGTTTTGAACGGAAGATATTTCCTTTTTCACCATAGCCCTCTATGGGCTTCCAAATATCCCTTTGCCAATTCCACAAGAACAGCCGTAGCGAAAGGCTTCTTGAAGGGAAAGATGTAACTCTGTGAGATGAATTAACAGAACACAGAGCATTTCCTCCTAGCTTCTTTCCAGTTTTGAACGGAAGATATTTCCTTTTTCACCATAGCCCTTTACGGGCTTCCAAATATCCCTTTGCCAATTCCACAAGAACAGCCGTAGCGAAATGCTTCTGGAAGGGAAAGATGTATCTCTCTGAGATGAATTAACAGAACACAGAGCAGTTTCTCAGAAAGCTTCTTTCCAGTTTTGAACGGAAGATATTTCCTTTTTCACCATAGCCCTCTAGGGGCTTCCAAATATCACTTTGCCAATTCCACAAGAACAGCCTTAGCGAAAGGCTTCTTGAAGGGAAAGATGTAACTCTGTGAGATGAATTAACAGAACACAGAGCAGTTTCTCAGAAAGCTTCTTTCCAGTTTTGAACGGAAGATATTTCCTTTTTCACCATAGTCCTCTAGGGGCTTCCAAATATCACTTTGCCAATTCCACAACAACAGCCTTAGCGACAGGCTTCTTGAAGGGAAAGATGTAACTCTGTGAGATGAATTAACAGAACACAGAGCAGTTTCTCAGAAAGCTTCTTTCCAGTTTTGAACGGAAGATACTTCCTTTTTCACCATAGCCCTCTAGGGGCTTCCAAATATCACTTTGCCAATTCCAAAAGAACAGTCTTAGCGAAAGGCTTCTTGAAGGGAAAGGTGTAATTCTGTTAGATGAATTAACAGAACACAGAGCAGTTTCTCAGAAAGCTTCTTTCCAGTTTTGAGCGGAAGATATTTCCTTTTCACCATAGCCCTCTATGGGCTTCCAAATATCACTTGCCAATTCCAAAAGAACAGTCTTAGCGAAAGGCTTCTTGAAGGAAAGGTGTAATTCTGTTAGATGAATTAACAGAACACAGAGCAGTTTCTCAGAAGCTTCTTTCCAGTTTTGAACGGAAGATATTTCCTTTTCACCATAGCCCTCTATGGGCTTCCAAATATCACTTTGCCAATTCCACAAGAACAGCCTTAGCAAAGCTTCTTGAAGGAAAGATGTAACTCTGTGAGATGAATTAACAGAACACAGAGCAGTTTCTCAGAAAGCTTCTTTCCAGTTTTGAACGGAAGATATTTCTTTTTCAACATAGCCCTCTATGGGCTTCCAAATATCCTTTGCCAATTCCACAAGAACAGCCTTAGCGAAAGGCTTCTTGAAGGAAAGATGTAACTCTGTGAGATGAATTAACAGAACACAGAGCAGTTTCTCAGAAAGCTTCTTTCCAGTTTTGAGCGGAAGATATTTCCTTTTTCACCGTAACCCTCTATGGGCTTCCAAATATCACTTTGCCAAATCCAAAAGAACAGTATTAGCGAAAGGCGTCTTGAAGGGAAAGATGTAACTCTGTGAGATGAATTAACAGAACACAGAGCAGTTTCTCAGAAAGCTTCTTTCCAGTTTTGAACGGAAGATATTTCCTTTTCACCATAGCCCTCTATGGGCTTCCAAATATCCTTTGCCAATTCACAAGAACAGCCGTAGCGAAAGGCTTCTTGAAGGGAAAGATGTAACTCTGTGAGATGAATTAACAGAACACAGAGCATTTTCTCAAGCTTCTTTCCAGTTATGAGCGGAAGATATTTCCTTTTCACCATAGCCCATTACGGGCTTCCAAATATCCCTTTGCCAATTCCACAAGAACATCCGTAGCGAAAGGCTTCTGGAAGGGAAAGATTTAACTCTGTGAGATGAATTAACAGAACACAGAGCAGTTTCTCAGAAAGCTTCTTTCCGGTTTTGAACGGAAGATATTTCTTTTTTCACCATAGCCCTCTAGGGGCTTCCAAATATCACTTTGCCAATTCCACAAGAACAGCCTTAGCGAAAGGCTTCTTGAAGGGAAAGATGTAACTCTGTGAGATGAATTAACAGAACACAGAGCAGTTTCTCAGAAAGCTTCTTTCCAGTTTTGAACGGAAGATATTTCCTTTTTCACCGTAGCCCTCTATGAGCTTCCAAATATCACTTTGCCAATTCCACAAGAACAGTCTTAGCGAAAGGCTCCTTGAAGGGAAAGATGTAACTCTGTGAGATGAATTAACAGAACACAGAGCAGTTTCTCAGAAAGCTTCTTTCCAGTTTTGAGCGGAAGATATTTCCTTTTCACCATAGCCCTCTAGGGGCTTCCAAATATCACTTTGCCAATTCCACAAGAACAGCCTTAGCGAAGGGAAAGATGTAACTCTGTGAGATGAATTAACAGAACACAGAGCAGTTTCTCAAGCTTCTTTCCAGTTTTGAACCGAAGATATTTCCTTTTCACCATAGCCCTCTATGGGCTTCCAAATATACTTTCCCAATTCAAAAGAACACTCTTAGCGAAGGCTTCTTGAAGGAAAGATGTAACTCTGTGAGATGAATTAACAGAACACAGAGCAGTTTCTCAAGCTTCTTTCCAGTTTTGAGCGGAAGATATTTCCTTTTCACCATAGCCCTCTAGGGGCTTCCAAATATCACTTTGCCAATTCCACAACAACAGCCTTAGCGAAAGGCTTCTTGAAGGGAAAGATGTAACTCTGTGAGATGAATTAACAGAACACAGAGCAGTTTCTCAGAAAGCTTCTTTCCAGTTTTGAACGGAAGATATTTCCTTTTTCACCGTAGCCCTCTGTGGGCCTCCAAATATCACTTTGCCAATTCCAAAAGAACAGTCTTAGCGAAAGGCTTCTTGAAGGGAAAGATGTAACTCTGTGAGATGAATTAACAGAACACAGAACAGTTTCTCAGAAAGCTTCTTTCCAGTTTTGAACGGAAGATATTTCCTTTTTCACCATAGCCCTCTATGGGCTTCCAAATATCACTTTGCCAATTCCAAAAGAACAGTCTTAGCGAAAGGCTTCTTGAAGGGAAAGGTGTAATTCTGTTAGATGAATTAACAGAACACAGAGCAGTTTCTCAGAAAGCTTCTTTCCAGTTTTGAACGGAAGATATTTCCTTTTTCACCATAGCCCTCTATGGGCTTCCAAATATCCCTTTGCCAATTCCACAAGAACAGCCTTAGCGAAAGGCTTCTTGAAGGGAAAGATGTAACTCTGTGAGATGAATTCACAGAACACAGAGCAGTTTCTCAGAAAGCTTCTTTCCAGTTTTGAACGGAAGATATTTCCTTTTTCACCATAGCCCTCTATGGGCTTCCAAATATCCCTTTGCCAATTACACAAGAACAGCCTTAGCGAAAGGCTTCTAGAAGGGAAAGATGGAATTCTGTGAGATGAATTAACAGAACACAGAGCAGTTTCTCAGAAAGCTTCTTTACAGTTTTGAACGGAAGATATTTCCTTTTTCACCATAGCCCTCTATGGGCTTCCAAATATCACTTGGCCAATTCCAAAATAACAGTCTTAGGGAAAGGCTTCTTGAAGGGAAAGATGTAACTCTGTGAGATGAATTAACAGAACACAGAGCAGTTTCTCAGAAAGCTTCTTTCCAGTTTTGAACGGAAGATATTTCCTTTTTCACCATAGCCGCCTATGGGCTTCCAAATATCCCTTTGCCAATTCCACAAGAACAGCCGTAGCGAAAGGCTTCTTGAAGGGAAAGATGTAACTCTGTGAGATGAATTAACAGAACACAGAGCAGTTTCTCAGAAAGCTTCTTTCCAGTTTTGAACCGAAGATATTTCCTTTTTCACCATAGCCCTCTATGGGCTTCCAAATATCACTTTCCCAATTCAAAAAGAACAGTGTTAGCGAAAGGCTTCTTGAATTGAAAGATGTAACTCTGTGAGATGAATTAACAGAGCACCGAGCAGTTTCTCAGAAAGCTTCTTTCCAGTTTTGAACGGAAGATATTTCTTTTTTCACCATAGCCCTCTACGGGCTTCCAAATATCACTTTGCCAATTCCACAAGAACAGCCTTAGCGAAAGGCTTCTTGACGGGAAAGATGTAACTCTGTGAGATGAATTAACAGAACACAGAGCAGTTTCTCAGAAAGCTTCTTTCCATTTTTGAACGGAAGATATTTCCTTTTTCACCATAGCCCTCTATGGGCTTCCAAATATCACTTTACCAATTCCACAAGAATAGATTTAGCGAAAGGCTTCTTGAAGGGAAAGATGTAACTCTGTGAGATGAAATAACAGAACACACAGCAGTTTCTCAGAAAGCTTCTTTCCAGTTTTGAACGGAAGATATTTCTTTTTCACCATAGCCCCCTATGGGCTTCCAAATATCCCTTTGCCAATTCCACAAGAACAGCCTTAGCGAAAGGCTTCTTGAAGGGAAAGATGTAACTCTGTGAGATGAATTAACAGAACACAGAGCATTTTCTCAGAAAGCTTCTTTCCAGTTTTGAACGCAAGATATTTCCTTTTTCACCATAGCCCTCTACGGGCTTCCAAATATCACGTTGCCAAATGCACAAGAATAGCGAAAGGCTTCTTGAAGGAAAGATGTCACTCTGTGAGATGAATTCACAGAACACAGAGCAGTTTCTCAGAAAGCTTCTTTCCAGTTTTGAACGGAAGATATTTCACCATAGCCGCCTATGGGCTTCCAAATATCCTTTGCCAATTCCACAAGAACATAAGCGAAAGGCTTCTTTAGGGAAAGATGTAACTCTGTGAGATGAATTAACAGAACACAGAGCAGTTTCTCAGAATGCTTCTTTCCAGTTTTGAACCGAAGATATTTCCTTTTCACCATAGCCCTCTATGGGCTTCCAAATATCCTTGCCAATTCCACAAGAACAGCCTTAGCGAAAGGCTTCTTGAAGGGAAAGATGTAACTCTGTGAGATGAATTCACAGAACACAGAGCAGTTTCTCAGAAAGCTTCTTTCCAGTTTTGAACGGAAGATATTTCCTTTTCACCATAGCCCCTATGGGCTTCCAAATATCCTTTGCCAATTCAAAAGAACAGCCTTAGCGAAAGGCTTCTTGAAGGGAAAGATGTAACTCTGTGAGATGAATTAACAGAACACAGAGCAGTTTCTCAGAAAGCTTCTTTCCAGTTTTGAACGGAAGATATTTCCTTTTTCACCATAGCCCTCTATGGGCTTCCAGGTATCCCTTTGCCAATTCCACAAGAACAGCCGTAGCGAAAGGCTTCTTGAAGGGAAAGATGTAACTCTGTGAGATGAATTAACAGAACACAGAGCATTTTCTCACAAAGCTTCTTTCCAGTTTTGAACGGAAGATATTTCCTTTTTCACCATAGCCCATTACGGGCTTCCAAATATCCCTTTGCCAATTCCACAAGAACATCCGTAGCGAAAGGCTTCTGGAAGGGAAAGATTTAACTCTGTGAGATGAATTAACAGAACACAGAGCAGTTTCTCAGAAAGCTTCTTTCCGGTTTTGAACGGAAGATATTTCTTTTTTCACCATAGCCCTCTAGGGGCTTCCAAATATCACTTTGCCAATTCCACAAGAACAGCCTTAGCGAAAGGCTTCTTGAAGGGAAAGATGTAACTCTGTGAGATGAATTAACAGAACACAGAGCAGTTTCTCAGAAAGCTTCTTTCCAGTTTTGAACGGAAGATATTTCCTTTTTCACCGTAGCCCTCTATGAGCTTCCAAATATCACTTTGCCAATTCCACAAGAACAGTCTTAGCGAAAGGCTCCTTGAAGGGAAAGATGTAACTCTGTGAGATGAATTAACAGAACACAGAGCAGTTTCTCAGAAAGCTTCTTTCCAGTTTTGAACGGAAGATATTTCCTTTTTCACCATAGCCCTCTAGGGGCTTCCAAATATCACTTTGCCAATTCCACAAGAACAGCCTTAGCGAAAGGCTTCTTGAAGGGAAAGATGTAACTCTGTGAGATGAATTAACAGAACACAGAGCAGTTTCTCAGAAAGCTTCTTTCCAGTTTTGAACCGAAGATATTTCCTTTTTCACCATAGCCCTCTATGGGCTTCCAAATATTACTTTCCCAATTCAAAAAGAACACTCTTAGCGAAAGGCTTCTTGAAGGGAAAGATGTAACTCTGTGAGATGAATTAACAGAACACAGAGCAGTTTCTCAGAAAGCTTCTTTCCAGTTTTGAGCGGAAGATATTTCTTTTTCACCATAGCCCTCTAGGGGCTTCCAAATATCACTTGGCCAATTCCAAAAGAACAGCCTTAGCGAAAGGCTTTGAAGGAAAGATGTAACTCTGTGAGATGAATTAACAGAACACAGAGCAGTTTCTCAGAAAGCTTCTTTCCAGTTTTGAACGGAAGATATTTCCTTTTTCACCGTAGCCCTCTGTGGGCCTCCAAATATCACTTTGCCAATTCCAAAAGAACAGTCTTAGCGAAAGGCTTCTTGAAGGGAAAGATGTAACTCTGTGAGATGAATTAACAGAACACAGAACAGTTTCTCAGAAAGCTTCTTTCCAGTTTTGAGCGGAAGATATTTCCTTTTCACCATAGCCCTCTATGGGCTTCCAAATATCACTTTGCCAATTCAAAAGAACAGTCTTAGCGAAAGGCTTCTTGAAGGAAAGGTGTAATTCTGTTAGATGAATTAACAGAACACAGAACAGTTTCTCAAGCTTCTTTCCAGTTTTGAGCGGAAGATATTTCCTTTTCACCATAGCCCTCTAGGGGCTTCCAAATATCCTTTGCCAATTCCACAAGAACAGCCTTAGCGAAAGGCTTCTTGAAGGAAAGATGTAACTCTGTGAGATGAATTCAGAACACAGAGCAGTTTCTCAGAAAGCTTCTTTCCAGTTTTGAACGGAAGATATTTCCTTTTCACCATAGCCCTCTATGGGCTTCCAAATATCCTTGCCAATTACACAAGAACAGCCTTAGCGAAAGGCTTCTAGAAGGAAAGATGGAATTCTGTGAGATGAATTAACAGAACACAGAGCAGTTTCTCAGAAAGCTTCTTTACAGTTTTGAAGCGGAAGATATTTCCTTTTCACCATAGCCCTCTATGGGCTTCCAAATATCACTTGGCCAATTCCAAAATAACAGTCTTAGGAAAGGCTTCTTGAAGGAAAGATGTAACTCTGTGAGATGAATTAACAGAACACAGAGCAGTTTCTCAGAAAGCTTCTTTCCAGTTTTGAGCGGAAGATATTTCCTTTTCACCATAGCCGCCTATGGGCTTCCAAATATCCTTTGCCAATTCCACAAGAACAGCCGTGGCGAAGGCTTCTTGAAGGAAAGATGTAACTCTGTGAGATGAATTAACAGAACACAGAGCAGTTTCTCAGAAAGCTTCTTTCCAGTTTTGAACCGAAGATATTTCCTTTTCACCATAGCCCTCTATGGGCTTCCAAATATCACTTTCCCAATTCAAAAGAACAGTGTTAGCGAAAGGCTTCTTGAATTGAAAGATGTAACTCTGTGAGATGAATTAACAGAGCACCGAGCAGTTTCTCAAGCTTCTTTCCAGTTTTGAGCGGAAGATATTTCTTTTTCACCATAGCCCTCTGGGCTTCCAAATATCACTTGCCAATTCCACAAGAACAGCCTTAGCGAAAAGGCTGTGAAGGAAAGATGTAACTCTGTGAGATGAATTAACAGAACACAGAGCAGTTTCTCAAGCTTCTTTCCATTTTGAGCGGAAGATATTTCCTTTTCACCATAGCCCTCTATGGGCTTCCAAATATCCTTTGCCAATTCCACAAGAATAGATTTAGCGAAAGGCTTCTTGAAGGAAAGATGTAACTCTGTGAGATGAAATAACAGAACACACAGCAGTTTCTCAGAAAGCTTCTTTCAGTTTTGAGCGGAAGATATTTTCTTTTTCACCATAGCCCCTATGGGCTTCCAAATATCCTTGCCAATTCCACAAGAACAGCCTTAGCGAAAGGCTTCTTGAAGGAAAGATGTAACTCTGTGAGATGAATTAACAGAACACAGAGCATTTTCTCAAGCTTCTTTCCAGTTTTGAGCATAAGATATTTCCTTTTCACCATAGCCCTCTGGGCTTCCAAATATCACGTTGCCAAATGCACAAGAATAGCCTTAGCGAAAGGCTTCTTGAAGGGAAAGATGTCACTCTGTGAGATGAATTCACAGAACACAGAGCAGTTTCTCAGAAAGCTTCTTTCCAGTTTTGAGCGGAAGATATTTCCTTTTCACCATAGCCCCTATGGGCTTCCAAATATCCTTTGCCAATTCCACAAGAACCGCCTTAGCGAAAGGCTTCTTTTAAGGAAAGATGTAACTCTGTGAGATGAATTAACAGAACACAGAGCAGTTTCTCAGAATGCTTCTTTCCAGTTTTGAACCGAAGATATTTCCTTTTTCACCATAGCCGCCTATGGGCTTCCAAATATCCTTTGCCAATTCCACAAGAACAGCCTTAGCGAAGGCTTCTTGAAGGGAAAGATGTAACTCTGTGAGATGAATTCAGAACACAGAGCAGTTTCTCAAGCTTCTTTCCAGTTTTGAGCAGATATTTCCTTTTTCACCATAGCCCCTATGGGCTTCCAAATATCCTTGCCAATTCCACAAGAACAGCCTTAGCGAAAGACTTCTTGAAGGGAAAGATGTAACTCTGTGAGATGAATTAACAGAACACAGAGCAGTTTCTCAAGCTTCTTTCCAGTTTTGAGCGGAAGATATTTCCTTTTCACCATAGCCCTCTAGGGGCTTCCAAATATCCTTTGCCAATTCCACAAGAACAGCCTTAGCGAAGGCTTCTTGAAGGAAAGATGTAACTCTGTGAGATGAATTAACAGAACACAGAGCATTTTCTCAAGCTTCTTTCCAGTTATGAGCGGAAGATATTTCCTTTTTCACCATAGCCCTCTAGGCTTCCAAATATCCATTTGCCAATTCCACAAGAACATCCGTGAAAGGCTTCTGGAAGGGAAAGATTTAACTCTGTGAGATGAATTAACAGAACACAGAGCAGTTTCTCAAGCTTCTTTCCGGTTTTGAGCGGAAGATATTTCCTTTTTCACCATAGCCCTCTATGGGCTTCCAAATATCCTTTGCCAATTCCACAAGAACAGCCTTAGCGAAGGCTTCTTGAAGGAAAGATGTAACTCTGTGAGATGAATTAACAGAACACAGAGCAGTTTCTCAGAAAGCTTCTTTCCAGTTTTGAAGCGGAAGATATTTCCTTTTTCACCGTAGCCCTCTATGGGCTTCCAAATATCACTTTGCCAATTCCACAAGAACAGTCTTAGCGAAGGCTTCTTGAAGGAAAGATGTAACTCTGTGAGATGAATTAACAGAACACAGAGCAGTTTCTCAAGCTTCTTTCCAGTTTTGAGCGGAAGATATTTCCTTTTTCACCATAGCCCTCTAGGGGCTTCCAAATATCACTTTGCCAATTCCACAAGAACAGCCTTAGCGAAGGCTTCTTGAAGGAAAGATGTAACTCTGTGAGATGAATTAACAGAACACAGAGCAGTTTCTCAAGCTTCTTTCCAGTTTTGAACGGAAGATATTTCCTTTTTCACCATAGCCCTCTATGGGCTTCCAAATATCTTTCCCAATTCAAAAGAACACTCTTAGCGAAAACTTCTTGAAGGAAAGATGTAACTCTGTGAGATGAATTAACAGAACACAGAGCAGTTTCTCAAGCTTCTTTCCAGTTTTGAGCGGAAGATATTTCCTTTTCACCATAGCCCTCTAGGGGCTTCCAAATATCCTTTGCCAATTCCAAAGAACAGCCTTAGCGAAAGGCTTCTTGAAGGAAAGATGTAACTCTGTGAGATGAATTAACAGAACACAGAGCAGTTTCTCAAGCTTCTTTCCAGTTTTGAACCGAAGATATTTCCTTTTTCACCATAGCCCTCTATGGGCCTCCAAATATCACTTTGCCAATTCCAAAGAACAGTCTTAGCGAAGGCTTCTTGAAGGAAAGATGTAACTCTGTGAGATGAATTAACAGAACACAGAGCAGTTTCTCAAGCTTCTTTCCAGTTTTGAGCGGAAGATATTTCCTTTTCACCATAGCCCTCTATGGGCTTCCAAATATCCTTTGCCAATTCCAAAGAACAGTCTTAGCGAAAGGCTTCTTGAAGGAAAGATGTAACTCTGTGAGATGAATTAACAGAACACAGAACAGTTTCTCAAGCTTCTTTCCAGTTTTGAACGGAAGATATTTCCTTTTTCACCATAGCCCTCTATGGGCTTCCAAATATCCTTTGCCAATTCCACAAGAACAGCCTTAGCGAAAGGCTTCTTGAAGGAAAGATGTAACTCTGTGAGATGAATTCACAGAACACAGAGCAGTTTCTCAAGCTTCTTTCCAGTTTTGAGCGGAAGATATTTCCTTTTCACCATAGCCCTCTATGGGCTTCCAAATATCCTTTGCCAATTCACAAGAACAGCCTTAGCGAAAACTTCTTGAAGGAAAGATGGAATTCTGTGAGATGAATTAACAGAACACAGAGCAGTTTCTCAGAAAGCTTCTTTCCAGTTTTGAGCGGAAGATATTTCCTTTTCACCATAGCCCTCTATGGGCTTCCAAATATCACTTTGCCAATTCCAAAGAACAGTCTTAGCGAAAGGCTTCTTGAAGGAAAGATGTAACTCTGTGAGATGAATTAACAGAACACAGAGCAGTTTCTCAAGCTTCTTTCCAGTTTTGAGCGGAAGATATTTCCTTTTCACCATAGCCGCCTATGGGCTTCCAAATATCCTTTGCCAATTCCACAAGAACAGCCGTAGCGAAAACTGCTGAAGGAAGATGTAACTCTGTGAGATGAATTAACAGAACACAGGCAGTTTCTCAGAAAGCTTCTTTCCAGTTTTGAGCGGAAGATATTTCCTTTTCACCATAGCCCTCTATGGGCTTCCAAATATCACTTTGCCAATTCAAAAGAACAGTGTTAGCGAAAGGCTTCTTGAAGGAAAGATGTAACTCTGTGAGATGAATTAACAGAGCACCGAGCAGTTTCTCAAGCTTCTTTCCAGTTTTGAGCGGAAGATATTTCTTTTTCACCATAGCCCTCTAGGGGCTTCCAAATATCCTTTGCCAATTCCACAAGAACAGCCTTAGCGAAAGGCTTCTTGAAGGAAAGATGTAACTCTGTGAGATGAATTAACAGAACACAGAGCAGTTTCTCAAGCTTCTTTCCAGTTTTGAACGGAAGATATTTCCTTTTTCACCGTAGCCCTCTATGGGCTTCCAAATATCCTTTACCAATTCCACAAGAACAGTCTTAGCGAAGGCTTCTTGAAGGAAAGATGTAACTCTGTGAGATGAAATAACAGAACACAGCAGTTTCTCAGAAAGCTTCTTTCCAGTTTTGAGCGGAAGATATTTCTTTTTCACCATAGCCCCTATGGGCTTCAAATATCACTTTGCCAATTCCACAAGAACAGCCTTAGCGAAAGGCTTCTTGAAGGAAAGATGTAACTCTGTGAGATGAATTAACAGAACACAGAGCAGTTTCTCAGAAAGCTTCTTTCCAGTTTTGAGCGGAAGATATTTCCTTTTCACCATAGCCTCTATGGGCTTCCAAATATCACTTTGCCAATTCACAAGAACAGCCTTAGCGAAGGCTTCTTGAAGGAAAGATGTCACTCTGTGAGATGAATTCACAGAACACAGAGCAGTTTCTCAAGCTTCTTTCCAGTTTTGAGCGGAAGATATTTCCTTTTTCACCATAGCCCCTATGGGCTTCCAAATATCCTTTGCCAATTCCACAAGAACAGCCTTAGCGAAGGCTTCTTGAAGGAAAGATGTAACTCTGTGAGATGAATTAACAGAACACAGAGCAGTTTCTCAGAAGCTTCTTTCCAGTTTTGAGCGGAAGATATTTCCTTTTCACCATAGCCCTCTAGGGGCTTCCAAATATCCTTTGCCAATTCCACAAGAACAGCCTTAGCGAAAGGCTTCTTGAATTGAAAGATGTAACTCTGTGAGATGAATTCACAGAACACAGAGCAGTTTCTCAGAAAGCTTCTTTCCAGTTTTGAGCAAGATATTTCCTTTTCACCATAGCCCCTATGGGCTTCAAATATCCTTTGCCAATTCCACAAGAACAGCCTTAGCGAAGACTTCTTGAAGGGAAAGATGTAACTCTGAGATGAATTAACAGAACACAGAGCAGTTTCTCAGAAAGCTTCTTTCCAGTTTTGAGCGGAAGATATTTCCTTTTCACCATAGCCCTCTATGGGCTTCCAGGTATCCTTTGCCAATTCCACAAGAACAGCCGTGGCGAAAGGCTTCTTGAAGGAAAGATGTAACTCTGTGAGATGAATTAACAGAACACAGAGCATTTCTCAAGCTTCTTTCCAGTTATGAGCGGAAGATATTTCCTTTTCACCATAGCCCATTACGGGCTTCCAAATATCCATTTGCCAATTCCACAGAACAGCCTTAGCGAAAGGCTTCTGGAAGGAAAGATGTAACTCTGTGAGATGAATTAACAGAACACAGAGCAGTTTCTCAGAAAGCTTCTTTCCAGTTTTGAGCGGAAGATATTTCTTTTTCACCATAGCCCTCTAGGGGCTTCCAAATATCCTTTGCCAATTCCACAGAACAGCCTTAGCGAAAGGCTTCTTGAAGGAAAGATGTAACTCTGTGAGATGAATTAACAGAACACAGAGCAGTTTCTCAAGCTTCTTTCCAGTTTTGAGCGGAAGATATTTCCTTTTCACCATAGCCCTCTATGAGCTTCCAAATATCACTTTGCCAATTCCACAAGAACAGTCTTAGCGAAAAGGCTCCTTGAAGGAAAGATGTAACTCTGTGAGATGAATTAACAGAACACAGAGCAGTTTCTCAAGCTTCTTTCCAGTTTTGAGCGGAAGATGTTTCCTTTTCACCATAGCCCTCTAGGGGCTTCCAAATATCCTTTGCCAATTCCACAAGAACAGCCGTAGCGAAGGAAGGCTGTGAAGGAAAGATGTAACTCTGTGAGATGAATTAACAGAACACAGAGCAGTTTCTCAAGCTTCTTTCCAGTTTTGAACCGAAGATATTTCCTTTTTCACCATAGCCCTCTATGGGCTTCCAAATATCCTTTGCCAATTCAAAAGAACACTCTTAGCGAAAGGCTTCTTGAAGGAAAGATGTAACTCTGAGATGAATTAACAGAACACAGAGCAGTTTCTCAAGCTTCTTTCCAGTTTTGAGCGGAAGATGTTTCCTTTTCACCATAGCCCTCTAGGGGCTTCCAAATATCACTTTGCCAATTCCACAACAACAGCCTTAGCGAAAGGCTTCTTGAAGGAAAGATGTAACTCTGTGAGATGAATTAACAGAATACAGAGCAGTTTCTCAAGCTTCTTTCCAGTTTTGAGCGGAAGATATTTCCTTTTCACCATAGCCCTCTATGGGCTTCCAAATATCACTTTGCCAATTCCAAAAGAACAGTCTTAGCGAAAGGCTTCTTGAAGGGAAAGATGTAACTCTGTGAGATGAATTAACAGAACACAGAACAGTTTCTCAAGCTTCTTTCCAGTTTTGAGCGGAAGATATTTCCTTTTCACCATAGCCCTCTATGGGCTTCCAAATATCACTTTGCCAATTCAAAAGAACAGTCTTAGCGAAGGCTTCTTGAAGGGAAAGGTGTAATTCTGTTAGATGAATTAACAGAACACAGAACAGTTTCTCAGAAAGCTTCTTTCCAGTTTTGAGCGGAAGATATTTCCTTTTTCACCATAGCCCTCTATGGGCTTCCAAATATCCTTTGCCAATTCCACAAGAACAGCCTTAGCGAAAGGCTTCTTGAAGGAAGATGTAACTCTGTGAGATGAATTCACAGAACACAGAGCAGTTTCTCAAGCTTCTTTCCAGTTTTGAGCGGAAGATATTTCCTTTTTCACCATAGCCCTCTATGGGCTTCCAAATATCCTTGCCATTACACAAGAACAGCCTTGGCGAAGGCTTCTAGAAGGAAAGATGGAATTCTGTGAGATGAATTAACAGAACACAGAGCAGTTTCTCAGAAAGCTTCTTTACAGTTTTGAGCGGAAGATATTTCCTTTTTCACCATAGCCCTCTATGGGCTTCCAAATATCACTTGGCCAATTCCAAAATAACAGTCTTAGGGAAAGGCTTCTTGAAGGAAAGATGTAACTCTGTGAGATGAATTAACAGAACACAGAGCAGTTTCTCAAGCTTCTTTCCAGTTTTGAGCGGAAGATATTTCCTTTTCACCATAGCCCTCTATGGGCTTCCAAATATCCTTTGCCAATTCCACAAGAACAGCCGTGGCGAAAGGCTTCTTGAAGGAAAGATGTAACTCTGTGAGATGAATTAACAGAACACAGAGCAGTTTCTCAAGCTTCTTTCCAGTTTTGAACCGAAGATATTTCCTTTTTCACCATAGCCCTCTATGGGCTTCCAAATATCACTTTCCCAATTCAAAAGAACAGTGTTAGCGAAAGGCTTCTTGAATTGAAAGATGTAACTCTGTGAGATGAATTAACAGAACACAGAGCAGTTTCTCAAGCTTCTTTCCAGTTTTGAGCGGAAGATATTTCTTTTTCACCATAGCCCTCTCGGGCTTCCAAATATCACTTTGCCAATTCCACAAGAACAGCCTTAGCGAAGGCTTCTTGAAGGAAAGATGTAACTCTGTGAGATGAATTAACAGAACACAGAGCAGTTTCTCAAGCTTCTTTCCAGTTTTGAGCGGAAGATATTTCCTTTTCACCATAGCCAGCCTCTATGGGCTTCCAAATATCCTTTGCCAATTCCACAAGAACAGATTTAGCGAAGGCTTCTTGAAGGGAAAGATGTAACTCTGTGAGATGAAATAACAGAACACACAGCAGTTTCTCAAGCTTCTTTCCAGTTTTGAGCGGAAGATATTTCCTTTTTCACCATAGCCCTCTATGGGCTTCCAAATATCCTTTGCCAATTCCACAAGAACAGCCTTAGCGAAAGGCTTCTTGAAGGGAAAGATGTAACTCTGTGAGATGAATTAACAGAACACAGAGCATTTTCTCAGAAAGCTTCTTTCCAGTTTTGAGCGGAAGATATTTCCTTTTTCACCATAGCCCTCTATGGGCTTCCAAATATCCTTTGCCAATTCCACAAGAATAGCCTTAGCGAAAGGCTTCTTGAAGGAAAGATGTCACTCTGTGAGATGAATTCACAGAACACAGAGCAGTTTCTCAAGCTTCTTTCCAGTTTTGAGCGGAAGATATTTCCTTTTTCACCATAGCCCCTATGGGCTTCCAAATATCCTTTGCCAATTCCACAAGAACAGCCTTAGCGAAGGCTTCTTTAGGGAAAGATGTAACTCTGTGAGATGAATTAACAGAACACAGAGCAGTTTCTCAGAAGCTTCTTTCCAGTTTTGAGCGGAAGATATTTCCTTTTTCACCATAGCCCTCTAGGGCTTCCAAATATCCTTTGCCAATTCCACAAGAACAGCCTTAGCGAAAGGCTTCTTGAAGGAAAGATGTAACTCTGTGAGATGAATTCACAGAACACAGAGCAGTTTCTCAAGCTTCTTTCCAGTTTTGAGCGGAAGATATTTCCTTTTCACCATAGCCCTCTATGGGCTTCCAAATATCCTTTGCCAATTCCACAAGAACAGCCTTAGCGAAAACTTCTTGAAGGGAAAGATGTAACTCTGTGAGATGAATTAACAGAACACAGAGCAGTTTCTCAAGCTTCTTTCCAGTTTTGAACGGAAGATATTTCCTTTTCACCATAGCCCTCTATGGGCTTCCAAATATCCTTTGCCAATTCACAAGAACAGCCTTAGCGAAGGCTGTGAAGGAAAGATGTAACTCTGTGAGATGAATTAACAGAACACAGAGCAGTTTCTCAAGCTTCTTTCCAGTTTTGAGCGGAAGATATTCCTTTTCACCATAGCCCTCTATGGGCTTCCAAATATCCTTGCCAATTCCACAAGAACAGCCGTGGCGAAGGCTTTTGGAAGGAAAGATGTAACTCTGTGAGATGAATTAACAGAACACAGAGCAGTTTCTCAAGCTTCTTTCCAGTTTTGAGCGGAAGATATTTCTTTTTCACCATAGCCCTCTATGGGCTTCCAAATATCCTTTGCCAATTCCACAAGAACAGCCGTAGCGAAAGGCTTCTTGAAGGAAAGATGGAATTCTGTGAGATGAATTAACAGAACACAGAGCAGTTTCTCAGAAAGCTTCTTTCCAGTTTTGAGCGGAAGATATTTCCTTTTCACCATAGCCCTCTAGGCTTCCAAATATCCTTTGCCAATTCCACAAGAACAGCCGTAGCGAAAGGCTTCTTGAAGGAAAGATGTAACTCTGTGAGATGAATTAACAGAACACAGAGCAGTTTCTCAAGCTTCTTTCCAGTTTTGAGCGGAAGATATTTCCTTTTCACCATAGCCCTCTGGGCTTCCAAATATCCTTTGCCAATTCAAAAGAACAGCCGTAGCGAAGGCTTCTTGAAGGAAAGATGTAACTCTGTGAGATGAATTAACAGAACACAGAGCAGTTTCTCAGAAAGCTTCTTTCCAGTTTTGAACCGAAGATATTTCCTTTTCACCATAGCCCTCTATGGGCTTCCAAATATCACTTTGACAATTCAAAAGAACAGTCTTAGCGAAAACTTCTTGAAGGAAAGATGTAACTCTGTGAGATGAATTAACAGAACACAGAGCAGTTTCTCAAGCTTCTTTCCAGTTTTGAACCGAAGATATTTCCTTTTCACCATAGCCCTCTAGGGCTTCCAAATATCACTTTGCCAATTCACAAGAACAGCCTTAGCGAAAGGCTTCTTGAAGGAAAGATGTAACTCTGTGAGATGAATTAACAGAACACAGAGCAGTTTCTCAAGCTTCTTTCCAGTTTTGAGCGGAAGATATTTCCTTTTTCACCATAGCCCTCTAGGCTTCCAAATATCCTTTGCCAATTCCACAACAACAGCCTTAGCGAAGGCTTCTTGAAGGAAAGATGTAACTCTGTGAGATGAATTAACAGAACACAGAGCAGTTTCTCAAGCTTCTTTCCAGTTTTGAGCGGAAGATATTTCCGTTTTCACCATAGCCCTCTAGGGCTTCCAAATATCCTTTGCCAATTCAAAAGAACAGCCTTAGCGAAAGGCTTCTTGAAGGGAAAGATGTAACTCTGTGAGATGAATTAACAGAACACAGAGCAGTTTCTCAGAAAGCTTCTTTCCAGTTTTGAGCGGAAGATATTTCCTTTTCACCATAGCCCTCTATGGGCTTCCAAATATCCTTTGCCAATTCCAAAAGAACAGTCTTGGCGAAGGCTTCTTGAAGGGAAAGATGTAACTCTGTTAGATGAATTAACAGAACACAGAGCAGTTTCTCAGAAAGCTTCTTTCCAGTTTTGAGCGGAAGATATTTCCTTTTTCACCATAGCCCTCTATGGGCTTCCAAATATCCTTTGCCAATTCCACAAGAACAGCCTTAGCGAAAGGCTTCTTGAATTGAAAGATGTAACTCTGTGAGATGAATTAACAGAACACAGAGCAGTTTCTCAAGCTTCTTTCCAGTTTTGAGCGGAAGATATTTCCTTTTTCACCATAGCCCTCTATGGGCTTCCAAATATCAGTTTGCCAATTCCACAGAACAGCCTTAGCGAAAGGCTTCTTGAAGGAAAGATGTAACTCTGTGAGATGAATTAACAGAACACAGAGCAGTTTCTCAGAAAGCTTCTTTCCAGTTTTGAGCGGAAGATATTTCCTTTTCACCATAGCCCTCTATGGGCTTCCAAATATCCTTTGCCAATTCCACAAGAACAGCCTTAGCGAAGGCTTCTTGAATTGAAAGATGTAACTCTGAGATGAATTAACAGAACACAGAGCAGTTTCTCAAGCTTCTTTCCAGTTTTGACGGAAGATATTTCCTTTTCACCATAGCCCTCTAGGCTTCCAAATATCACTTTGCCAATTCCACAAGAACAGCCTTAGCGAAAGGCTTCTTGAGGAAAGATGTAACTCTGTGAGATGAATTAACAGAACACAGAGCAGTTTCTCAGAAAGCTTCTTTCCAGTTTTGAACGGAAGATATTTCCTTTTTCACCATAGCCCTCTATGGGCTTCCAAATATCACTTTCCCAATTCCACAAGAATAGATTTAGCGAAGGCTTCTTGAAGGGAAAGATGTAACTCTGTGAGATGAATTAACAGAACACACAGCAGTTTCTCAGAAAGCTTCTTTCCAGTTTTGAGCGGAAGATATTTCTTTTCACCATAGCCTCCTATGGGCTTCCAAATATCCTTTGCCAATTCCACAAGAACAGCCTTAGCGAAAGGCTTCTTGAAGGGAAAGGTGTAACTCTGTGAGATGAATTAACAGAACACAGAGCATTTTCTCAGAAAGCTTCTTTCCAGTTTTGAACGGAAGATATTTCCTTTTTCACCATAGCCCTCTATGGGCTTCCAAATATCCTTGCCAAATGCACAAGAATAGCCTTAGCGAAAGGCTTCTTGAAGGAAAGATGTAACTCTGTGAGATGAATTCACAGAACACAGAGCAGTTTCTCAGAAAGCTTCTTTCCAGTTTTGAACGGAAGATATTTCCTTTTTCACCATAGCCCTCTATGGGCTTCCAAATATCCTTTGCCAATTCCACAGAACAGCCGTAGCGAAGGCTTTTGGAAGGGAAAGATGTAACTCTGTGAGATGAATTAACAGAACACAGAGCAGTTTCTCAAGCTTCTTTCCGGTTTTGAGCGGAAGATATTTCTTTTTCACCATAGCCCTCTATGGGCTTCCAAATATCACTTTGCCAATTCCACAAGAACAGCCTTAGCGAAAGGCTTTTGAAGGAAAGATGTAATTCTGTGAGATGAATTAACAGAACACAGAGCAGTTTCTCAAGCTTCTTTCCAGTTTTGAGCGGAAGATATTTCCTTTTTCACCATAGCCCTCTATGGGCTTCCAAATTTCCTTTGCCAATCCCACAAGAACAGCCGTAGCGAAAGGCTTTTGGAAGGGAAAGATGTAACTCTGTGAGATGAATTAACAGAACACAGAGCAGTTTCTCCGAAAGCTTCTTTCCAGTTTTGAACGGAAGATATTTCCTTTTTCACCATAGCCCTCTATGGGCTTCCAAATATCACTTTGACAATTCAAAAAGAACAGTCGTAGCGAAAGGCTTCTTGAAGGGAAAGATGTAACTCTGTGAGATGAATTCGCAGAACACAGAGCAGTTTCTCAGAAAGCTTCTTTCCAGTTTTGAACGGAAGATATTTCCTTTTTCACCATAGCCCTCTATGGGCTTCCAAATATCCCTTTGCCAATTCCAAAAGAACAGCCGTAGCGAAAGGCTTCTTGAAGGGAAAGATGTAACTCTGTGAGATGAATTAACAGAACACAGAGCAGTTTCTCAGAAAGCTTCTTTCCAGTTTTGAACCGAAGATATTTCCTTTTTCACCGTAGCCCTCTATGGGCTTCCAAATATCACTTTCCCAATTCAAAAAGAACAGTCTTAGCGAAAGGCTTCTTGAAGGGAAAGATGTAACTCTGTGAGATGAATTAACAGAACACAGAGCAGTTTCTCAGAAAGCTTCTTTCCAGTTTTGAACGGAAGATATTTCCTTTTTCACCATAGCCCTCTAGGGGCTTCCAAATATCACTTTGCCAATTCCACAACAACAGCCTTAGCGAAAGGCTTCTTGAAGGGAAAGATGTAACTCTGTGAGATGAATTAACAGAACACAGAGCAGTTTCTCAGAAAGCTTCTTTACAGTTTGGAACGGAAGATATTTCCGTTTTCACCATAGTCCTCTAGGGGCTTCCAAATATCCCTTTGCCAATTCCACAAGAACAGCCTTAGCGAAAGGCTTCTTGAAGGGAAAGATGTAACTCTGTGAGATGAATTAACAGAACACAGAGCAGTTTCTCAGAAAGCTTCTTTCCAGTTTTGAACGGAAGATATTTCCTTTTTCACCATAGCCCTCTATGGGCTTCCAAATATCACTTTGCCAATTCCAAAAGAACAGTCTTAGCGAAAGGCTTCTGAAGGGAAAGGTGTAATTCTGTGAGATGAATTAACAGAACACAGAGCAGTTTCTCAGAAAGCTTCTTTCCAGTTTTGAACGGAAGATATTTCCTTTTTCACCATAGCCCTCTATGGGCTTCCAAATATCCCTTTGCCAATTCCACAAGAACAGCCTTAGCGAAAGGCTTCTTGAATTGAAAGATGTAACTCTGTGAGATGAATTAACAGAACACAGAGCAGTTTCTCAGAAAGCTTCTTTCCAGTTTTGAACGGAAGATATTTCCTTTTTCACCATAGCCCTCACGGGCTTCCAAATATCAGTTTGCCAATTCCACAAGAACAGCCTTAGCGAAGGCTTCTTGACGGAAAGCTGTAACTCTGTGAGATGAATTAACAGAACACAGAGCAGTTTCTCAGAAAGCTTCTTTCCAGTTTTGAGCGGAAGATATTTCCTTTTCACCATAGCCCTCTATGGGCTTCCAAATATCCTTTGCCAATTCCACAAGAACAGCCTTAGCGAAGGCTTCTTGAATTGAAAGATGTAACTCTGTGAGATGAATTAACAGAACACAGAGCAGTTTCTCAAGCTTCTTTCCAGTTTTGAGCGGAAGATATTTTTTTTCACCATAGCCCTCTATGGGCTTCCAAATATCACTTTGCCAATTCCACAAGAACAGCCTTAGCGAAGGCTTCTTGAGGAAAGATGTAACTCTGTGAGATGAATTAACAGAACACAGAGCAGTTTCTCAAGCTTCTTTCCATTTTGAGCGGAAGATATTTTTTTCACCATAGCCTCTATGGGCTTCCAAATATCACTTTACCAATTCCACAAGAATAGATTTAGCGAAAGGCTTCTTGAAGGGAAAGATGTAACTCTGTGAGATGAAATAACAGAACACACAGCAGTTTCTCAGAAAGCTTCTTTCCAGTTTTGAACGGAAGATATTTTCTTTTTCACCATAGCCTCCTATGGGCTTCCAAATATCCCTTTGCCAATTCCACAAGAACAGCCTTAGCGAAAGGCTTCTTGAAGGGAAAGGTGTAACTCTGTGAGATGAATTAACAGAACACAGAGCATTTTCTCAGAAAGCTTCTTTCCAGTTTTGAACGGAAGATATTTCCTTTTTCACCATAGCCCTCTATGGGCTTCCAGGTATCCCTTTGCCAAATGCACAAGAATAGCCTTAGCGAAAGGCTTCTTGAAGGGAAAGATGTCACTCTGTGAGATGAATTCACAGAACACAGAGCAGTTTCTCAGAAAGCTTCTTTCCAGTTTTGAACGGAAGATATTTCCTTTTTCATCATAGCCGCCTATGGGCTTCCAAATATCCCTTTGCCAATTCCACAAGAACCGCCTTAACGAAAGGCTTCTTTTAGGGAAAGATGTAACTCTGTGAGATGAATTAACAGAACACAGAGCAGTTTCTCAGAAAGCTTCTTTCCAGTTTTGAACCGAAGATATTTCCTTTTTCACCATAGCCCTCTATGGGCTTCCAAATATCCCTTTGCCAATTCCACAAGAACAGCCTTAGCGAAAGGCTTCTTGACGGGAAAGATGTAACTCTGTGAGATGAATTAACAGAACACAGAGTAGTTTCTCAGAAAGCTTCTTTCCAGTTTTGAACGGAAGATATTTCCTTTTTCACCTTAGCCCTCTAAGGGCTTCCAAATATCCCTTTGCCAATTCCACAAGAACAGCCGTAGCGAAAGGCTTCTTGAAGGGAAAGATGTAACTCTGTGAGATGAATTAACAGAACACAGAGCATTTTCTCAGAAAGCTTCTTTCCAGTTTTGAACGGAAGATATTTCCTTTTTCACCATAGCCCTCTACGGGCTTCCAAATATCACTTTGCCAAATCCACAAGAATAGCCTTAGCGAAAGGCTTCTTGAAGGGAAAGATGTAACTCTGTGAGATGAATTCACAGAACACAGAGCAGTTTCTCAGAAAGCTTCTTTCCAGTTTTGAACGGAAGATATTTCCTTTTTCACCATAGCCCCCTATGGGCTTCCAAATATCCCTTTGCCAATTCCAAAAGAACAGCCTTAGCGAAAGGCTTCTTGAAGGGAAAGATGTAACTCTGTGAGATGAATTAACAGAACACAGAGCAGTTTCTCAGAAAGCTTCTTTCAGTTTTGAGCGGAAGATATTTCCTTTTTCACCATAGCCCTCTATGGGCTTCCAAATATCACTTTGCCAATTCCACAAGAACAGCCTTAGCGAAAGGCTTCTTGAAGGGAAAGATGTAACTCTGTGAGATGAATTAACAGAACACAGAGCAGTTTCTCAGAAAGCTTCCATCCAGTTTTGAACGGAAGATATTACCTTTTCACCATAGCCCTCTAGGGGCTTCCAAATATCCTTTGCCAATTCCACAAGAACAGCCTTAGCGAAAGGCTTCTTGAAGGAAAGATGTAACTCTGTGAGATGAATTAACAGAACACAGAGCAGTTTCTCAGCTTCTTTCCGGTTTTGAGCGGAAGATATTTCTTTTTCACCATAGCCTCTATGGGCTTCCAAATATCACTTTGCCAATTCCACAAGAACAGCCTTAGCGAAAGGCTTCTTGAAGGAAAGATGTAACTCTGTGAGATGAATTCACAGAACACAGAGCAGTTTCTCAGAAAGCTTCTTTCCAGTTTTGAACGGAAGATATTTCCTTTTTCACCATAGCCCTCTATGGGCTTCCAAATATCCTTTGCCAATTACACAAGAACAGCCTTAGCGAAAGGCTTCTTGAAGGAAAGATGGAATTCTGTGAGATGAATTAACAGAACACAGAGCAGTTTCTCAGAAGCTTCTTTCCAATTTTGAGCGGAAGATATTTCCTTTTTCACCATAGCCCTCTAGGGGCTTCCAAATATCACTTTGCCAATTCCAAAAGAACAGTCTTAGGAAAGGCTTCTTGAAGGAAAGATGTAACTCTGTGAGATGAATTAACAGAACACAGAGCAGTTTCTCAGAAAGGTTCTTTCCAGTTTTGAACGGAAGATATTTCCTTTTTCACCATAGCCCTCTATGGGCTTCCAAATATCCTTTGCCAATTCCACAAGAACAGCCGTAGCGAAGGCTTCTTGAAGGAAAGATGTAACTCTGTGAGATGAATTAACAGAACACAGAGCATTTCCTCACAAAGCTTCTTTCCAGTTTTGAACGGAAGATATTTTTTCACCATAGCCCTCACGGGCTTCCAAATATCCTTTGCCAATTCCACAAGAACAGTCTTAGGAAAGGCTTCTGAAGGGAAAGATGTATCTCTCTGAGATGAATTAACAGAACACAGAGCAGTTTCTCAGAGAGCTTCTTTCCAGTTTTGAACGGAAGATATTTCCTTTTTCACCATAGCCCTCTAGGGGCTTCCAAATATCACTTTGCCAATTCCACAAGAACAGCCTTAGCGAAAGGCTTCTTGAAGGGAAAGATGTAACTCTGTGAGATGAATTAACAGAACACAGAGCAGTTTCTCAGAAAGCTTCTTTCCAGTTTTGAACGGAAGATATTTCCTTTTTCACCATAGCCCTCTATGGGCTTCCAAATATCACTTTGACAATTCAAAAAGAACAGTCGTAGCGAAAGGCTTCTTGAAGGGAAAGATGTAACTCTGTGAGATGAATTAACAGAACACAGAGCAGTTTCTCAGAAAGCTTCTTTCCAGTTTTGAACGGAAGATATTTCCTTTTTCACCATAGCCCTCTAGGGGCTTCCAAATATCACTTTGCCAATTCCACAACAACAGCCTTAGCGAAAGGCTTCTTGAAGGGAAAGATGTAACTCTGTGAGATGAATTAACAGAACACAGAGCAGTTTCTCAGAAAGCTTCTTTCCAGTTTTGAACGGAAGATATTTCCTTTTTCACCATAGCCCTCTAGGGGCTTCCAAATATCACTTTGCCAATTCCAAAAGAACAGTCTTAGCGAAAGGCTTCTTGAAGGGAAAGGTGTAATTCTGTTAGATGAATTAACAGAACACAGAGCAGTTTCTCAGAAAGCTTCTTTCCAGTTTTGAACGGAAGATATTTCCTTTTTCACCATAGCCCTCTATGGGCTTCCAAATATCCCTTTGCCAATTCCACAAGAACAGCCTTAGCGAAAGGCTTCTTGAATTGAAAGATGTAACTCTGTGAGATGAATTAACAGAACACAGAGCAGTTTCTCAGAAAGCTTCTTTCCAGTTTTGAACGGAAGATATTTTTTCACCATAGCCCTCTATGGGCTTCCAAATATCACTTTGCCAATTCCACAAGAACAGCCTTAGCGAAAGGCTTCTTGAAGGGAAAGATGTAACTCTGTGAGATGAATTAACAGAACACAGAGCAGTTTCTCAGAAAGCTTCTTTCCAGTTTTGAACGGAAGATATTTCCTTTTTCACCGTAGCCCTCTATGGGCTTCCAAATATCACTTTGCCAATTCCAAAAGAACAGTATTAGCGAAAGGCTTCTTGAAGGGAAAGATGTAACTCTGTGAGATGAATTAACAGAACACAGAGCAGTTTCTCAGAAAGCTTCTTTCCAGTTTTGAACGGAAGATATTTCCTTTTTCACCATAGCCCTCTATGGGCTTCCAAATATCACTTTCCCAATTCAAAAAGAACAGTCTTAGCGAAAGGCTTCTTGAAGGGAAAGATGTAACTCTGTGAGATGAATTAACAGAACACAGAGCAGTTTCTCAGAAAGCTTCTTTCCAATTTTGAACGGAAGATATTTCCTTTTTCACCATAGCCCTCTATGGGCTTCCAAATATCACTTTGCCAATTCCAAAAGAACAGTCTTAGGGAAAGGCTTCTTGAAGGGAAAGATGTAACTCTGTGAGATGAATTAACAGAACACAGAGCAGTTTCTCAGAAAGGTTCTTTCCAGTTTTGAACGGAAGATATTTCCTTTTTCACCATAGCCCTCTATGGGCTTCCAAATATCCCTTTGCCAATTCCACAAGAACAGCCGTAGCGAAAGGCTTCTTGAAGGGAAAGATGTAACTCTGTGAGATGAATTAACAGAACACAGAGCATTTCCTCACAAAGCTTCTTTCCAGTTTTGAACGGAAGATATTTCCTTTTTCACCATAGCCCTTTACGGGCTTCCAAATATCCCTTTGCCAATTCCACAAGAACAGCCGTAGCGAAATGCTTCTGGAAGGGAAAGATGTATCTCTCTGAGATGAATTAACAGAACACAGAGCAGTTTCTCAGAAAGCTTCTTTCCAGTTTTGAACGGAAGATATTTCCTTTTTCACCATAGCCCTCTAGGGGCTTCCAAATATCACTTTGCCAATTCCACAAGAACAGCCTTAGCGAAAGGCTTCTTGAAGGGAAAGATGTAACTCTGTGAGATGAATTAACAGAACACAGAGCAGTTTCTCAGAAAGCTTCTTTCCAGTTTTGAACGGAAGATATTTCCTTTTCACCATAGCCTCTATGGGCTTCCAAATATCACTTTGCCAATTCCAAAAGAACAGTCTTAGGAAAGGCTTCTTGAAGGAAAGGTGTAATTCTGTTAGATGAATTAACAGAACACAGAGCAGTTTCTCAGAAAGCTTCTTTCCAGTTTTGAACGGAAGATATTTCCTTTTTCACCATAGCCCTCTATGGGCTTCCAAATATCCTTTGCCAATTCCACAAGAACAGCCTTAGCGAAGGCTTCTTGAATTGAAAGATGTAACTCAGTGAGATGAATTAACAGAACACAGAGCAGTTTCTCAGAAAGCTTCTTTCCAGTTTTGAACGGAAGATATTTCTTTTTCACCATAGCCCTCTATGGGCTTCCAAATATCACTTTGCCAATTCCACAAGAACAGCCTTAGCGAAAGGCTTCTTGAAGGAAAGATGTAACTCTGTGAGATGAATTAACAGAACACAGAGCAGTTTCTCAGAAAGCTTCTTTCCAGTTTTGAACGGAAGATATTTCCTTTTTCACCATAGCCCTCTATGGGCTTCCAAATATCCTTTGCCAAATCCAAAAGAACAGTATTAGCGAAAGGCTTCTTGAAGGAAAGATGTAACTCTGTGAGATGAATTAACAGAACACAGAGCAGTTTCTCAAGCTTCTTTCCAGTTTTGAGCGGAAGATATTTCCTTTTTCACCATAGCCCTCTATGGGCTTCCAAATATTACTTTCCCAATTCAAAAGAACAGTCTTAGCGAAGGCTTCTTGAAGGAAAGATGTAACTCTGTGAGATGAATTAACAGAACACAGAGCAGTTTCTCAGAAAGCTTCTTTCCAGTTTTGAACGGAAGATATTTCCTTTTTCACCATAGCCCTCTAGGGGCTTCCAAATATCACTTTGCCAATTCCACAACAACAGCCTTAGCGAAAGGCTTCTTGAAGGGAAAGATGTAACTCTGTGAGATGAATTAACAGAACACAGAGCAGTTTCTCAGAAAGCTTCTTTCCAGTTTTGAACGGAAGATATTTCCTTTTTCACCGTAGCCCTCTATGGGCTTCCAAATATCACTTGCCAATTCCAAAAGAACAGCCTTGGCGAAAACTTCTTGAAGGAAAGATGTAACTCTGTGAGATGAATTAACAGAACACAGAACAGTTTCTCAGAAAGCTTCTTTCCAGTTTTGAACGGAAGATATTTCCTTTTTCACCATAGCCCTCTATGGGCTTCCAAATATCACTTTGCCAATTCCAAAAGAACAGTCTTAGCGAAAGGCTTCTTGAAGTGAAAGGTGTAATTCTGTTAGATGAATTAACAGAACACAGAGCAGTTTCTCAAGCTTCTTTCCAGTTTTGAGCGGAAGATATTACCTTTTCACCATAGCCCTCTAGGGGCTTCCAAATATCACTTTGCCAATTCCACAAGAACAGCCGTGGCGAAAGGCTTTTGAAGGAAAGATGTAACTCTGTGAGATGAATTAACAGAACACAGAGCAGTTTCTCAGAAAGCTTCTTTCCAGTTTTGAACGGAAGATATTTCTTTTTCACCATAGCCTCTATGGGCTTCCAAATATCCTTTGCCAATTCCACAAGAACAGCCTTAGCGAAGGCTTCTTGAAGGAAAGGCTTCTTGAAGGAAAGATGTAACTCTGTGAGATGAATTCACAGAACACAGAGCAGTTTCTCAGAAAGCTTCTTTCCAGTTTTGAACGGAAGATATTTCCTTTTCACCATAGCCCCTATGGGCTTCCAAATATCCTTTGCCAATTCCACAAGAACAGCCTTAGCGAAAGGCTTCTTGAAGGGAAAGATGTAACTCTGTGAGATGAATTAACAGAACACAGAGCAGTTTCTCAGAAAGCTTCTTTCCAGTTTTGAACGGAAGATATTTCCTTTTTCACCATAGCCCTCTATGGGCCTCCAAATATCACTTTGCCAATTCCAAAAGAACAGTCTTAGCGAAAGGCTTCTTGAAGGGAAAGATGTAACTCTGTGAGATGAATTAACAGAACACAGAGCAGTTTCTCAGAAAGCTTCTTTCCAGTTTTGAACGGAAGATATTTCCGTTTTCACCATAGTCCTCTAGGGGCTTCCAAATATCACTTTGCCAATTCCACAAGAACAGCCTTAGCGAAAGGCTTCTTGAAGGGAAAGATGTAACTCTGTGAGATGAATTAACAGAACACAGAGCAGTTTCTCAGAAAGCTTCTTTCCAGTTTTGAACGGAAGATATTTCCTTTTTCACCATAGCCCTCTATGGGCTTCCAAATATCACTTTGCCAATTCCAAAAGAACAGTCTTAGCGAAAGGCTTCTTGAAGGGAAAGGTGTAATTCTGTTAGATGAATTAACAGAACACAGAGCAGTTTCTCAGAAAGCTTCTTTCCAGTTTTGAACGGAAGATATTTCCTTTTTCACCATAGCCCTCTATGGGCTTCCAAATATCCCTTTGCCAATTCCACAAGAACAGCCTTAGCGAAAGGCTTCTTGAATTGAAAGATGTAACTCTGTGAGATGAATTAACAGAGCACCGAGCAGTTTCTCAGAAAGCTTCTTTCCAGTTTTGAACGGAAGATATTTCCTTTTTCACCATAGCCCTCTACGGGCTTCCAAATATCACTTTGCCAATTCCACAAGAACAGCCTTAGCGAAAGGCTTCTTGACGGGAAAGATGTAACTCTGTGAGATGAATTAACAGAACACAGAGCAGTTTCTCAGAAAGCTTCTTTCCATTTTTGAACGGAAGATATTTCCTTTTTCACCATAGCCCTCTATGGGCTTCCAAATATCACTTTACCAATTCCACAAGAATAGATTTAGCGAAAGGCTTCTTGAAGGGAAAGATGTAACTCTGTGAGATGAAATAACAGAACACAGAGCAGTTTCTCAGAAAGCTTCTTTCCAGTTTTGAACGGAAGATATTTTCTTTTTCACCATAGCCCCTATGGGCTTCAAATATCCTTTGCCAATTCCACAAGAACAGCCTTAGCGAAGGCTTCTTGAAGGGAAAGATGTAACTCTGTGAGATGAATTAACAGAACACAGAGCAGTTTCTCAGAAAGCTTCTTTCCAGTTTTGAACGGAAGATATTTCCTTTTTCACCATAGCCCTCTAAGGGCTTCCAAATATCCCTTTGCCAATTCCACAAGAACAGCCGTAGCGAAAGGCTTCTTGAAGGGAAAGATGTAACTCTGTGAGATGAATTAACAGAACACAGAGCATTTTCTCAGAAAGCTTCTTTCCAGTTTTGAACGGAAGATATTTCCTTTTTCACCATAGCCCTCTACGGGCTTCCAAATATCACGTTGCCAAATCCACAAGAATAGCCTTAGCGAAAGGCTTCTTGAAGGGAAAGATGTAACTCTGTGAGATGAATTCACAGAACACAGAGCAGTTTCTCAGAAAGCTTCTTTCCAGTTTTGAACGGAAGATATTTCCTTTTTCACCATAGCCCCCTATGGGCTTCCAAATATCCCTTTGCCAATTCCACAAGAACAGCCTTAGCGAAAGGCTTCTTGAAGGGAAAGATGTAACTCTGTGAGATGAATTAACAGAACACAGAGCAGTTTCTCAGAAAGCTTCTTTCCAGTTTTGAACGGAAGATATTTCCTTTTTCACCATAGCCCTCTATGGGCTTCCAAATATCACTTTGCCAATTCCACAACAACAGCCTTAGCGAAAGGCTTCTTGAAGGAAAGATGTAACTCTGTGAGATGAATTAACAGAACACAGAGCAGTTTCTCAGAAAGCTTCTTTCCAGTTTTGAACGGAAGATATTTTTCACCATAGCCCTCTATGGGCTTCCAAATATCACTTTGCCAATTCCAAAAGAACAGTCTTAGCGAAAGGCTTCTTGAAGGGAAAGGTGTAATTCTGTTAGATGAATTAACAGAACACAGAGCAGTTTCTCAGAAAGCTTCTTTCCAGTTTTGAACGGAAGATATTTTTTCACCATAGCCCTCTATGGGCTTCCAAATATCCCTTTGCCAATTCCACAAGAACAGCCTTAGCGAAAGGCTTCTTGAATTGAAAGATGTAACTCTGTGAGATGAATTAACAGAACACAGAGCAGTTTCTCAGAAAGCTTCTTTCCAGTTTTGAACGGAAGATATTTCTTTTTTCAACATAGCCCTCTATGGGCTTCCAAATATCACTTTGCCAATTCCACAAGAACAGCCTTAGCGAAAGGCTTCTTGAAGGGAAAGATGTAACTCTGTGAGATGAATTAACAGAACACAGAGCAGTTTCTCAGAAAGCTTCTTTCCAGTTTTGAACGGAAGATATTTCTTTTTCACCATAGCCCTCTATGGGCTTCCAAATATCACTTTGCCAAATCCAAAAGAACAGTATTAGCGAAAGGCGTCTTGAAGGGAAAGATGTAACTCTGTGAGATGAATTAACAGAACACAGAGCAGTTTCTCAGAAAGCTTTTTCCAGTTTTGAACGGAAGATATTTCCTTTTTCACCATAGCCTCTATGGGCTTCCAAATATCACTTTGCCAATTCAAAAGAACAGTCTTAGCGAAAGGCTTCTTGAAGGAAAGATGTAACTCTGTGAGATGAATTAACAGAACACAGAGCAGTTTCTCAGAAAGCTTCTTTCCAGTTTTGAACGGAAGATATTTCCTTTTTCACCATAGCCTCTAGGGCTTCCAAATATCACTTTGCCAATTCCAAAAGAACAGTCTTAGCGAAAGGCTTCTTGAAGGGAAAGGTGTAATTCTGTTAGATGAATTAACAGAACACAGAGCAGTTTCTCAGAAAGCTTCTTTCCAGTTTTGAACGGAAGATATTTCCTTTTTCACCATAGCCCTCTATGGGCTTCCAAATATCCCTTTGCCAATTCCACAAGAACAGCCTTAGCGAAAGGCTTCTTGAATTGAAAGATGTAACTCTGTGAGATGAATTAACAGAACACAGAGCAGTTTCTCAGAAAGCTTCTTTCCAGTTTTGAACGGAAGATATTTCTTTTTTCAACATAGCCCTCTATGGGCTTCCAAATATCACTTTGCCAATTCCACAAGAACAGCCTTAGCGAAAGGCTTCTTGAAGGGAAAGATGTAACTCTGTGAGATGAATTAACAGAACACAGAGCAGTTTCTCAGAAAGCTTCTTTCCAGTTTTGAACGGAAGATATTTCCTTTTTCACCGTAGCCCTCTATGGGCTTCCAAATATCACTTTGCCAATTCCAAAAGAACAGTATTAGCGAAAGGCGTCTTGAAGGGAAAGATGTAACTCTGTGAGATGAATTAACAGAACACAGAGCAGTTTCTCAGAAAGCTTCTTTCCAGTTTTGAACGGAAGATATTTCCTTTTTCACCATAGCCCTCTATGGGCTTCCAAATATCACTTTGCCAATTCCACAAGAATAGCTTTAGCGAAAGGCTTCTTGAAGGGAAAGATGTAACTCTGTGAGATGAATTAACAGAACACAGAGCAGTTTCTCAGAAAGCTTCTTTCCAGTTTTGAACGGAAGATATTTCCTTTTTCACCATAGCCCTCTATGGGCTTCCAGGTATCCCTTTGCCAATTCCACAAGAACAGCCGTAGCGAAAGGCTTCTTGAAGGGAAAGATGTAACTCTGTGAGATGAATTAACAGAACACAGAGCATTTTCTCACAAAGCTTCTTTCCAGTTTTGAACGGAAGATATTTCCTTTTTCACCATAGCCCATTACGGGCTTCCAAATATCCCTTTGCCAATTCCACAAGAACATCCGTAGCGAAAGGCTTCTGGAAGGGAAAGATGTAACTCTGTGAGATGAATTAACAGAACACAGAGCAGTTTCTCAAGCTTCTTTCCGGTTTTGAACTGAAGATATTTCTTTTTCACCATAGCCCTCTACGGGCTTCCAAATATCACTTTGCCAATTCCAAAAGAACAGTCTTAGGAAAGGCTTCTTGAAGGAAAGATGTAATTCTGTGAGATGAATTAACAGAACACAGAGCAGTTTCTCAGAAAGCTTCTTTCCAGTTTTGAAGCGGAAGATATTTCCTTTTCACCATAGCCCTCTATGGGCTTCCAAATATCACTTTCCCAATTCCAAAAGAACAGTCTTAGCGAAAGGCTTCTTGAAGGGAAAGATGTAACTCTGTGAGATGAATTAACAGAACACAGAGCAGTTTCTCAGAAAGCTTCTTTCCAGTTTTGAACGGAAGATATTTCCTTTTTCACCATAGCCCTCTAGGGGCTTCCAAATATCACTTTGCCAATTCCACAACAACAGCCTTAGCGAAAGGCTTCTTGAAGGGAAAGATGTAACTCTGTGAGATGAATTAACAGAACACAGAGCAGTTTCTCAGAAAGCTTCTTTCCAGTTTTGAACGGAAGATATTTTTTCACCATAGCCCTCTATGGGCTTCCAAATATCACTTTGCCAATTCCAAAAGAACAGTCTTAGCGAAAGGCTTCTTGAAGGGAAAGATGTAACTCTGTGAGATGAATTAACAGAACACAGAGCAGTTTCTCAGAAAGCTTCTTTCCAGTTTTGAACGGAAGATATTTCCTTTTTCACCATAGCCCTCTATGGGCTTCCAAATATCACTTTGCCAATTCCAAAAGAACAGTCTTAGCGAAAGGCTTCTTGAAGGAAAGGTGTAATTCTGTTAGATGAATTAACAGAACACAGAGCAGTTTCTCAGAAAGCTTCTTCCAGTTTTGAACGGAAGATATTTCCTTTTCACCATAGCCCTCTAGGGGCTTCCAAATATCCTTTGCCAATTCCACAAGAACAGCCGTGGCGAAAGGCTTTTGAAGGGAAAGATGTAACTCTGTGAGATGAATTAACAGAACACAGAGCAGTTTCTCAAGCTTCTTTCCGGTTTTGAACGGAAGATATTTCTTTTTCACCATAGCCCTCTATGGGCTTCCAAATATCCTTTGCCAATTCCACAAGAACAGCCTTAGCGAAAGGCTTCTTGAAGGAAAGATGTAACTCTGTGAGATGAATTCACAGAACACAGAGCAGTTTCTCAGAAAGCTTCTTTCCAGTTTTGAACGGAAGATATTTTTTTCACCATAGCCCTCTATGGGCTTCCAAATATCCTTTGCCAATTCCACAAGAACAGCCTTAGCGAAAGGCTTCTTGAAGGGAAAGATGTAACTCTGTGAGATGAATTAACAGAACACAGAGCAGTTTCTCAGAAAGCTTCTTTCCAGTTTTGAACGGAAGATATTTCCTTTTTCACCATAGCCCTCTATGGGCTTCCAAATATCACTTTGCCAATTCCAAAAGAACAGTCTTAGCGAAAGGCTTCTTGAAGGGAAAGATGTAACTCTGTGAGATGAATTAACAGAACACAGAGCAGTTTCTCAGAAAGCTTCTTTCCAGTTTTGAACGGAAGATATTTCCTTTTTCACCATAGTCCTCTAGGGGCTTCCAAATATCACTTTGCCAATTCCACAAGAACAGCCTTAGCGAAAGGCTTCTTGAAGGGAAAGATGTAACTCTGTGAGATGAATTAACAGAACACAGAGCAGTTTCTCAGAAAGCTTCTTTCCAGTTTTGAACGGAAGATATTTCCTTTTTCACCATAGTCCTCTATGGGCTTCCAAATATCACTTTGCCAATTCCAAAAGAACAGTCTTAGCGAAAGGCTTCTTGAAGGGAAAGGTGTAATTCTGTGAGATGAATTAACAGAACACAGAGCAGTTTCTCAGAAAGCTTCTTTCCAGTTTTGAACGGAAGATATTTCCTTTTTCACCATAGCCCTCTATGGGCTTCCAAATATCCCTTTGCCAATTCCACAAGAACAGCCTTAGCGAAAGGCTTTTGAAGGGAAAGATGTAACTCTGTGAGATGAATTAACAGAGCACCGAGCAGTTTCTCAGAAAGCTTCTTTCCAGTTTTGAACGGAAGATATTTCCTTTTTCACCATAGCCCTCTACGGGCTTCCAAATATCCCTTTGCCAATTCCACAAGAACAGCCTTAGCGAAAGGCTTCTTGAAGGGAAAGATGTAACTCTGTGAGATGAATTAACAGAACACAGAGCAGTTTCTCAGAAAGCTTCTTTCCATTTTTGAACGGAAGATATTTCCTTTTTCACCATAGCCCTCTATGGGCTTCCAAATATCACTTTACCAATTCCACAAGAATAGATTTAGCGAAAGGCTTCTTGAAGGGAAAGATGTAACTCTGTGAGATGAAATAACAGAACACACAGCAGTTTCTCAGAAAGCTTCTTTCCAGTTTTGAAGCGGAAGATATTTCCTTTTTCACCGTAGCCCTCTATGCGCTTCCAAATATCCTTTGCCAATTCCACAAGAACAGTCTTAGCGAAAGGCTTCTTGAAGGGAAAGATGTAACTCTGTGAGATGAATTAACAGAACACAGAGCAGTTTCTCAAGCTTCTTTCCAGTTTTGAAGCGGAAGATATTTCCTTTTCACCATAGCCTCTAGGGGCTTCAAATATCACTTTGACAATTCCACAAGAACAGCCTTAGTGAAAGGCTTCTTGAAGGAAAGATGTAACTCTGTGAGATGAATTAACAGAACACAGAGCAGTTTCTCAAGCTTCTTTCCAGTTTTGAGCGGAAGATATTTCCTTTTTCACCATAGCCCTCTATGGCCTTCCAAATATCACTTTGACAATTCAAAAGAACAGTCGTGGCGAAGGCTTCTTGAAGGGAAAGATGTAACTCTGTGAGATGAATTAACAGAACACAGAGCAGTTTCTCAAGCTTCTTTCCAGTTTTGAGCGGAAGATATTTCCTTTTCACCATAGCCCTCTAGGGGCTTCCAAATATCACTTTGCCAATTCCACAACAACAGCCTTAGCGAAAGGCTTCTTGAAGGGAAAGATGTAACTCTGTGAGATGAATTAACAGAGCACCGAGCAGTTTCTCAGAAAGCTTCTTTCCAGTTATGAACGGAAGATATTTCCTTTTTCACCATAGCCCTCTACGGGCTTCCAAATATCACTTTGCCAATTCCACAAGAACAGCCTTAGCGAAAGGCTTCTTGACGGGAAAGATGTAACTCTGTGAGATGAATTAACACAACACAGAGCAGTTTCTCAGAAAGCTTCTTTCCATTTTTGAGCGGAAGATATTTCCTTTTTCACCATAGCCCTCTATGGGATTCCAAATATCCTTGCCAATTGCACAAGAACAGCCTTAGCGAAAGGCTTCTTGAAGGAAAGATGTAACTCTGTGAGATGAATTAACAGAACACAGAGCAGTTTCTCAGAAAGCTTCTTTCCAGTTTTGAGCGGAAGATATTTCCTTTTCACCATAGCCACTAGGGGCTTCCAAATATCCTTTGCCAATTCCACAAGAACAGCCGTGGCGAAGGCTTTTGGAAGGAAAGATGTAACTCTGTGAGATGAATTAACAGAACACAGAGCAGTTTCTCAGCTTCTTTCCGGTTTTGAAGCGGAAGATATTTCTTTTTCACCATAGCCCTCTATGGGCTTCCAAATATCACTTTGCCAATTCCACAAGAACAGCCTTAGCGAATGGCTTCTTGAAGGGAAAGATGTAACTCTGTGAGATGAATTCACAGAACACAGAGCAGTTTCTCAGAAAGCTTCTTTCCAGTTTTGAGGAATTTGTCCATTTCATCCAAGTTATCCAATATGTTGGTGTACAATTGTTCTTAGCACTCTCTTACAATCCTATTCATTTATTTATTTGAGACAGGATCTCATCTGTTACCCAGGCTGGAGTGCAGTGGTGTGATCTAGGCTCACTACAACCTCCACCTCCCAGGTTCAAGCGATCCTCCTACCTCAGCCTCCTTAGTAGCTGAGACAACAGGCTTTTGCCACCAAGATGGGCTGAATTTTCTTTCTTTCTTTCTTTCTTTCTTTCTTTCTTTCTTTCTTTCTTTCTTTCTGTCTGTCTGTCTGTCTTTGTTTTATTTTTTATTTTATTTTATTTTTTTGTAGAGACCGGGTTTTACCGTGTCTCCCAGGCTGGTCTTGAACTCCTGAGCTACAGTGATTCACCTGCCTGAGCCTCCCAGTAGCTGGGATTACAGGCGCCTGCCACCACAACCGGCTAATTTCGTATTTTCAGCAGAGACAGGGTTTCTCCGTGTTGTTCAGGCTAGTCTCGAACTCCTGACCTCAG
>JAKFHT010001161.1:0-36106 GCA_023783455.1 Erythrocebus patas
TGAGATGAATTCAGACAACACAGAGCAGTTTCTCAGAAAGCTTCTTTCCAGTTTTGAACGGAAGCTATTTCCCTTTTCACCATAGCCCTCTATGGGCTTCCAAATATCCCTTTGCCAATTCCACAAGAACAGCCTTAGCGAAAGGCTTCTTGAAGGGAAAGATGTAACTCTGTTACATGAATTAACAGAACACAGAGCAGTTTCTCAGAAAGCTTCTTTCCAGTTTTGAACGGAAGATATTTCCTTTTTCACCATAGCCCTCTATGGGCTTCCAAATATCCCTTTGCCAATTCCACAAGAACAGCCTTAGCGAAAGGCTTCTTGAAGGGAAAGATGTAACTCTGTGAGATGAACTAACAGAACACAGAGCAGTTTCTCAGAAAGCTTCTTTCCAGTTTTGAACGGAAGTTATTTCCTTTTTCACCATAGCCCTCTATGGGCTTCCAAATATCCCTTTACCATTTCCACAAGAACAGCCTTGGTGAAAGGTTTCTTGTAGGGAAAGATGTAACTCTGTGATATGAACTAACAGAACACATAGCAGTTTCTCAGAAAGATTTTTTCCAGTTTTGAACGGAAGATATTTCCTTTTTCACCATAGCCCTCTAAGGGCTTCCAAATATCCCTTTGCCCATTCCACAAGAACAGCCTTAGCGAAAGGCTTCTTGAAGGAAAGATGTAACTCTGTGAGATGAACTAACAGAACACTGAGCAGTTTCTCAGAAAGCTTCTTTCCAGTTTTGAACGGAAGATATTCTTTTTCACCATAGCCCTCTATGGGCTTCCAAATATCCTTGCTAATTCCACAAGAACAGCCTTAGTGAAAGGCCTCTTGAAGGAAAGATGTAGCTCTGTGAGAATGAATTAACAGAACACAGAACAGTTTCTCAGAAAGCTTCTTTCCAGTTTTGAACGGAAGATATTTCCTTTTCACCATAGCCCTATGGGCTTCCAAATATCCTTTGCCAATTCCACAAGAACAGCCTTAGCGAAAAGGCTTGAAGGAAAGATGTAACTCTGTGAGATGAATTAACAGAACACAGAGCAGTTTCTCAGAAAGCTTCATTCCAGTTTTGAACGGAAGATATTTCCTTTTTCACCATAGCCCTATGGGCTTCCAAATATCCCTTTGCAATTCCACAAGAACAGCCTTAGCGAAGGCTTTGAAGGAAAGATGTAACTCTGTGAGATGAACTAACAGAACACTGAGCAGTTTCTCAGAAAGCTTCTTTCCAGTTTTGAACGGAAGATATTCTCTTTTTCACCATAGCCCTCTACGGGCTTCCAAATATTCCTTTGCCAATTCCACAAGAACAGCTATAGCGAAAGGCTTCTTGAAGGGAAAGATGTATCTCCGTGAGATGAATTAACAGAACACAGAGCAGTTTCTCAGAAAGCTTCTTTCCAGTTTTGAACGGAAGATATTTCCTTTTTCACCATAGCCCTCTATGGGCTTCCAAATATCCCTTTGCCAATTCCACAAGAACAGCATTAGCAAAAGGCTTCTTGAAGGGAAAGATGTAGCTCTGTGAGAAGAATCAACAGGACACAGAGCAGTTTCTCAGAAAGCTTTTTTCCAGTTTTGAACGGAAGATATTTCCTTTTTCACCATAGCCCTCTATGGGCTTCCAAATATCCCTTTGCCAATTCCACAAGAACAGCCTTAGCGAAAGGCTTCTTGAAGGGAAAGATGTAACTCTGTGAGATGAATTAACAGAACACAGAGCAGTTTCTCAGAAAGCTTCTTTCCAGTTTTGAACGGAAGATATTTCCTTTTTTCACCTAGCCCTCTATGGGCTTCCAAATATCCTTTGCCAATTCCACAAGAACAGCCTTAGCGAAAGGCTTCTTGAAGGGAAAGATGTAACTCTGAGATGAATTAACAGAACACAGAGCAGTTTCTCAGAAAGCTTCTTCCAGTTTTAAGGGAAGATATTTCCTTTTCACCATAGCCCTCTATGGGCTTCCAAATATCCCTTTGCCAATTCCACAAGAACAGCCTTAGCGAAAGGCTTCTTGAAGGAAAGATAACTCTGTGAGATGAATTCAGAGAACACAGAGCAGTTTCTCAGAAAGCTTCTTCCATTTTGAACGGAAGATATTTCCTTTTCACCATAGCCCTCTATGGGCTTCCAAATATCCCTTTGCCAATTCCACAAGAACAGCCTTAGCGAAAGGCTTCTTGAAGGGAAAGATGTAACTCTGTGAGATGAATTAACAGAACACAGAGCAGTTTCTCAGAAAGCTTCTTTCCAGTTTTGAACGGAAGATATTTCCTTTTTCACCATAGCCCTCTATGGACTTCCAAATATCCCTTTACCATTTCCACAAGAACAGCCTTGGTGAAAGGTTTCTTGCAGGGAAAGATGTAACTCTGTGAGATGAACTAACAGAACACAGAGGAGTTTCTCAGAAAGATTTTTTCCAGTTTTGAACGGAAGATATTTCCTTTTTCACCATAGCCCTCTATGGGCTTCCAAATATCCCTTTGCCAATTCCACAAGAACAGCCTTAGCGAAAGGCTTCTTGAAGGGAAAGATGTAACTCTGTGAGATGAACTAACAGAACACTGAGCAGTTTCTCAGAAAGCTTCTTTCCAGTTTTGAATGGAAGGTATTTCCTTTTTCACCCTAGCCCTCTATGGGCTTCCAAAGATCCCTTTGCCAGTTCCACAAGAACAGCCTTAGCGAAAGGCTTCTTAGAGGGAAAGATGTAACTTTGTGAGATGAACTAACAGAACACTGAGCGGTTTCTCAGAAAGCTTCTTTCCAGTTTTGAACGGAAGATATTCTCTTTTTCACCATAGCCCTCTATGGGCTTCCAAATATTCCTTTGCCAATTCCACAAGAACAGCCGTAGCGAAAGGCTTTTGAAGGAAAGATGTATCTGTGAGATGAATTAACAGAACACAGAGCAGTTTCTCAGAAAGCTTCTTTCCAGTTTTGAACGGAAGATATTTCCTTTTTCACCATAGCCCTCTATGGGCTTCCAAATATCCCTTTGCCAATTCCACAAGAACAGCCTTAGCGAAAGGCTACTTGAAGGGAAAGATGTAACTCTGTGAGATGAACTAACAGAACACAGAGCAGTTTCTCAGAAAGCTTCTTTCCAGTTTTGAACGGAAGATATTTCCTTTTTCACCATAGCCCTCTATGGGCTTCCAAATATCCCTTTACCATTTCCACAAGAACAGCCTTGGTGAAAGGTTTCTTGTAGGGAAAGATGTAACTCTGTGATATGAACTAACAGAACACATAGCAGTTTCTCAGAAAGATTTTTTCCAGTTTTGAACGGAAGATATTTCCTTTTTCACCATAGCCCTCTAAGGGCTTCCAAATATCCCTTTGCCCATTCCACAAGAACAGCCTTAGCGAAAGGCTTCTTGAAGGAAAGATGTAACTCTGTGAGATGAACTAACAGAACACTGAGCAGTTTCTCAGAAAGCTTCTTTCCAGTTTTGAACGGAAGATATTCTTTTTTCACCATAGCCCTCACGGGCTTCCAAATATCCTTCGCCAATTCCACAAGAACAGCCTTAGCGAAAGGCCTCTTGAAGGAAAGATGTAACTCTGTGAGAAGAATTAACAGAACACAGAGCAGTTTCTCAGAAAGCTTCTTTCCAGTTTTGAAGGGAAGATATTTCCTTTTTCACCATAGCGCTCTATGGGCTTCCAAATATCCCTTTGCCAATTCCACAAGAACAGCCTTAGCGAAAGGCTTCTTGAAGGGAAAGATGTAACTCTGTGAGATGAATTAACAGAACACAGAGCAGTTTCTCAGAAAGCTTCATTCCAGTTTTGAACGGAAGATATTACCTTTTTCACCATAGCCCTCTATGGGCTTCCAAATATCCCTTTGCCAATTCCACAAGAACAGCCTTAGGGAAAGGCTTCTAGAAGGGAAAGATGTAACTCTGTGAGATGAACTAACAGAACACTGAGCAGTTTCTCAGAAAGCTTCTTTCCAGTTTTGAACGGAAGATATTCTCTTTTTCACCATAGCCCTCTACGGGCTTCCAAATATTCCTTTGCCAATTCCACAAGAACAGCCTTAGCGAAAGGCTTCTTGAAAGGAAAGATGTATCTGTGAGATGAATTAACAGAACACAGAGCAGTTTCTCAGAAAGTTCTTTCCAGTTTTGAACGGAAGATATTTCCTTTTCACCATAGCCCTCTATGGGCTTCCAAATATCCCTTTGCCAATTTCACAAGAACAGCCTTAGCGAAAGGCTTCTTGAAGGGAAAGATGTATCTCTGTGAGATGAATCAACAGGACACAGAGCAGTTTCTCAGAAAGCTTCTTTCCAGTTTTGAACGGAAGATATTTTTCACCATAGCCCTATGGGCTTCCAAATATCCTTTGCCAATTCCACAAGAACAGCCTTAGCGAAAGGTTTTGAAGGAAAGATGTATCTCTGTGAGATGAATTAACAGAACACAGAGCAGTTTCTCAGAAAGCTTCTTCCAGTTTTGAACGGAAGATATTTCCTTTTTCACCATAGCCCTCTATGGGCTTCCAAATATCCTTTGCCAATTCCACAAGAACAGCCTTAGCGAAAGGCTTTTTGAAGGAAAGATGTAACTCTGTGAGATGAATTAACAGAACACAGAGCAGTTTCTCAGAAAGCTTCTTTCCAGTTTTGAAGGAAGATATTTCCTTTTTCACCATAGCCCTCTATGGGCTTCCAAATATCCCTTTGCTAATTCCACAAGAACAGCCTTAGCGAAAGGCTTCTTGAAGGGAATGATGTAACTCTGTGAGATGAATTAACAGAACACAGAGCAGTTTCTCAGAAAGCTTCTTTCCAGTTTTGAACGGAAGTTATTTCCTTTTCACCATAGCCCTCTATGGGCTTCCAAATATCCTTTACCATTTCCACAAGAACAGCCTTGGTGAAAGGTTTCTTGAAGGAAAGATGTAACTCTGTGAGATGAACTAACAGAACACAGAGCAGTTTCTCAGAAAGATTTTTCCAGTTTTGAACGGAAGATATTTCCTTTTTCACCATAGCCCTCTGGGCTTCCAAATATCCCTTTGCTAATTCCACAAGAACAGCCTTAGCGAAAGGCTTCTTGAAGGAAAGATGTAACTCTGTGAGATGAACAGAACACAGAGCAGTTTCTCAGAAAGCTTCTTTCCAGTTTTGAACGGAAGATATTCTTTTTCACCATAGCCCTCTATGGGCTTCCAAATATCCCTTTGCCAATTCCACAAGAACAGCCTTAGCGAAAGGCCTCTTGAAGGGAAAGATGTAGCTCTGTGAGAAGAATTAACAGAACACAGAGCAGTTTCTCAGAAAGCTTCTTTCCAGTTTTGAACGGAAGATATTTCCTTTTTCACCATAGCGCCTATGGGCTTCCAAATATCCTTTGCCAATTCCACAAGAACAGCCTTAGCGAAAGGCTTCTTGAAGGGAAAGATGTAACTCTGTGAGATGAATTAACAGAACACAGAGCAGTTTCTCAGAAAGCTTCTTTCCAGTTTTGAACGGAAGATATTTCCTTTTTCACCATAGCCCTATGGGCTTCCAAATATCCCTTTGCCAATTCCACAAGAACAGCCTTAGCGAAAGGCTTCTTGAAGGAAAGATGTAACTCTGTGAGATGAATTAACAGAACACAGCAGTTTCTCAGAAAGCTTCTTTCCAGTTTTGAACGGAAGATATTCTCTTTTTCACCATAGCCCTCTATGGGCTTCCAAATATCCTTTGCCAATTCCACAAGAACAGCCTTAGCGAAAGGCTTCTTGAAGGAAAGATGTATCTGTGAGATGAATTAACAGAACACAGAGCAGTTTCTCAGAAAGCTTCTTTCCAGTTTTGAACGGAAGATATTTCCTTTTTCACCATAGCCCTCTATGGGCTTCCAAATATCCCTTTGCCAATTCCACAAGAACAGCCTTAGGAAAAGGCTTCTTGAGGGAAAGATGTAACTCTGTGAGATAAATTAAGAGAACACAGAGCAGTTTCTCAGAAAGCTTCTTTCCAGTTTTGAACGGAAGATATTTCCTTTTTCACTATAGCCCTCTATGGGCTTCCAAATATCCCTTTGCCAATTCCACAAGAACAGCCTTAGCGAAAGGCTTCTTGAAGGGAATGATGTAACTCTGTGAGATGAATTAACAGAACACAGAGCAGTTTCTCAGAAAGCTTCTTTCCAGTTTTGAACGGAAGATATTTCCTTTTTCACCATAGCCCTCTATGGGCTTCCAAATATCCCTTTGCCAATTCCACAAGAACAGCCTTAGCGAAAGGCTTCTTGAAGGAAAGATGTAACTCTGTGAGATGAATTAACAGAACACAGAGCAGTTTCTCAGAAAGCTTCTTTCCAGTTTTGAACGGAAGATATTTCCTTTTTCACCATAGCCCTCTATGGGCTTCCAAATATCCTTTGCCAATTCCACAAGAACAGCCTTAGCGAAAGGCTTCTTGAAGGAAAGATGTAACTCTGTGAGATGAATTAACAGAACACAGAGCAGTTTCTCAGAAAGCTTCTTTCCAGTTTTGAACGGAAGATATTTCCTTTTTCACCATAGCCCTCTATGGGCTTCCAAATATCCTTTGCCATTTCCACAAGAACAGCCTTGGTGAAAGGTTTCTTGAAGGAAAGATGTAACTCTGTGAGATGAATTAACAGAACACAGAGCAGTTTCTCAGAAAGATTTTTCCAGTTTTGAACGGAAGATATTTCCTTTTTCACCATAGCCCCTCTAGGGCTTCCAAATATCCTTTGCCAATTCCACAAGAACAGCCTTAGCGAAAAGGCTCTTGAAGGGAAAGATGTAACTCTGTGAGATGAACTAACAGAACACTGAGCAGTTTCTCAGAAAGCTTCTTTCCAGTTTTGAATGGAAGATATTTCCTTTTTCACCATAGCCCTCTATGGGCTTCCAAATATCCTTGCCAATTCCACAAGAACAGCCTTAGCGAAGGCTTTGAAGGGAAAGATGTAACTGTGAGATGAACTAACAGAACACAGAGCGTTTCTCAGAAAGCTTCTTTCCAGTTTTGAACGGAAGATATTCTTTTTTCACCATAGCCCTATGGGCTTCCAAATATCCTTTGCCAATTCCACAAGAACAGCCGTGGCGAAAGGCTTCTTGAAGGGAAAGATGTATCTGTGAGATGAATTAACAGAACACAGAGCAGTTTCAGAAAGCGTCTTTCCAGTTTTGAACGGAAGATATTTCCTTTTTCACCATAGCCCTCTATGGGCTTCCAAATATCCTTTGCCAATTCCACAAGAACAGCCTTAGCGAAAAGGCTACTTGAAGGAAAGATGTAACTCTGTGAGATGAACTAACAGAACACAGAGCAGTTTCTCAGAAAGCTTCTTTCCAGTTTTGAACGGAAGTTATTTCCTTTTTCACCATAGCCCTCTATGGGCTTCCAAATATCCCTTTACCATTTCCACAAGAACAGCCTTGGTGAAAGGTTTCTTGTAGGGAAAGATGTAACTCTGTGATATGAACTAACAGAACACATAGCAGTTTCTCAGAAAGATTTTTTCCAGTTTTGAACGGAAGATATTTCCTTTTTCACCATAGCCCTCTAAGGGCTTCCAAATATCCCTTTGCCCATTCCACAAGAACAGCCTTAGCGAAAGGCTTCTTGAAGGGAAAGATGTAACTCTGTGAGATGAACTAACAGAACACTGAGCAGTTTCTCAGAAAGCTTCTTTCCAGTTTTGAACGGAAGATATTCTCTTTTTCACCATAGCCCTCTACGGGCTTCCAAATATTCCTTCGCCAATTCCACAAGAACAGCCGTAGCGAAAGGCCTCTTGAAGGGAAAGATGTAGCTCTGTGAGAAGAATTAACAGAACACAGAGCAGTTTCTCAGAAAGCTTCTTTCCAGTTTTGAAGGGAAGATATTTCCTTTTTCACCATAGCGCTCTATGGGCTTCCAAATATCCCTTTGCCAATTCCACAAGAACAGCCTTAGCGAAAGGCTTCTTGAAGGGAAAGATGTAACTCTGTGAGATGAATTAACAGAACACAGAGCAGTTTCTCAGAAAGCTTCATTCCAGTTTTGAACGGAAGATATTACCTTTTTCACCATAGCCCTCTATGGGCTTCCAAATATCCCTTTGCCAATTCCACAAGAACAGCCTTAGGGAAAGGCTTCTAGAAGGGAAAGATGTAACTCTGTGAGATGAACTAACAGAACACTGAGCAGTTTCTCAGAAAGCTTCTTTCCAGTTTTGAACGGAAGATATTCTCTTTTTCACCATAGCCCTCTACGGGCTTCCAAATATTCCTTTGCCAATTCCACAAGAACAGCCATAGCGAAAGGCTTCTTGAAGGGAAAGATGTATCTCCGTGAGATGAATTAACAGAACACAGACTAGTTTCTCAGAAAGCGTCTTTCCAGTTTTGAACGGAAGATATTTCCTTTTTCACCATAGCCCTCTATGGGCTTCCAAATATCCCTTTGCCAATTTCACAAGAACAGCCTTAGCAAAAGGCTTCTTGAAGGGAAAGATGTAGCTCTGTGAGAAGAATCAACAGGACACAGAGCAGTTTCTCAGAAAGCTTTTTTCCAGTTTTGAACGGAAGATATTTCCTTTTTCACCATAGCCCTCTATGGGCTTCCAAATATCCCTTTGCCAATTCCACAAGAACAGCCTTAGCGAAAGGCTTCTTGAAGGGAATGATGTATCTCTGTGAGATGAATTAACAGAACACAGAGCAGTTTCTCAGAAAGCTTCTTTCCAGTTTTGAACGGAAGATATTTCCTTTTTCACCCTAGCCCTCTATGGGCTTCCAAATATCCCTTTGCCAATTCCACAAGAACAGCCTTAGCGAAAGGCTTCTTGAAGGGAAAGATGTAACTCTGTGAGATGAATTAACAGAACACAGAGCAGTTTCTCAGAAAGCTTCTTTCCAGTTTTTAAGGGAAGATATTTCCTTTTTCACCATAGCCCTCTATGGGCTTCCAAATATCCCTTTGCCAATTCCACAAGAACAGCCTTAGCGAAAGGCTTCTTGAAGGGAAAGATGTAACTCTGTGAGATGAATTCAGAGAACACAGAGCAGTTTCTCAGAAAGCTTCTTTCCAGTTTTGAACGGAAGATATTTCCTTTTTCACCATAGCCCTCTATGGGCTTCCAAATATCCCTTTGCCAATTCCACAAGAACAGCCTTAGCGAAAGGCTTCTTGAAGGGAAAGATGTAACTCTGTGAGATGAATTAACAGAACACAGAGCAGTTTCTCAGAAAGCTTCTTTCCAGTTTTGAACGGAAGATATTTCCTTTTTCACCATAGCCCTCTATGGACTTCCAAATATCCCTTTACCATTTCCACAAGAACAGCCTTGGTGAAAGGTTTCTTGCAGGGAAAGATGTAACTCTGTGAGATGAACTAACAGAACACAGAGCAGTTTCTCAGAAAGATTTTTTCCAGTTTTGAACGGAAGATATTTCCTTTTTCACCATAGCCCTCTAAGGGCTTCCAAATATCCCTTTGCCAATTCCACAAGAACAGCCTTAGCGAAAGGCTTCTTGAAGGGAAAGATGTAACTCTGTCAGATGAACTAACAGAACACTGAGCAGTTTCTCAGAAAGCTTCTTTCCAGTTTTGAGCGGAAGATATTCTCTTTTTCACCATAGCCTCTAAGGGCTTCCAAATATTCCTTTGCCAATTCCACAAGAACAGCCTTAGCGAAGGCTTGAAGGGAAAGATGTATCTCTGTGAGATGAATTAACAGAACACAGACTAGTTTCTCAGAAAGCTTCTTTCCAGTTTTGAGCGGAAGATATTTCCTTTTCACCATAGCCCTCTATGGGCTTCCAAATATCCTTTGCCAATTCCACAAGAACAGCCTTAGCGAAAGGCTTCTTGAAGGAAAGATGTAGCTCTGTGAGAAGAATTAACAGAACACAGAGCAGTTTCTCAAAAGCTTCTTTCCAGTTTTGAGCGGAAGATATTTCCTTTTCACCATAGCCCTCTATGGGCTTCCAAATATCCTTTGCCAATTCCACAAGAACAGCCTTAGCGAAAGGCTTCTTGAAGGAAAGATGTAACTCTGTGAGATGAATTAACAGAACACAGAGCAGTTTCTCAGAAAGCTTCTTTCCAGTTTTGAGCGGAAGATATTTCCTTTTCACCATAGCCCTCTATGGGCTTCCAAATATCCTTTGCCAATTCCACAAGAACAGCCTTAGCGAAGGCTTCTTGAAGGAAAGATGTAACTCTGTGAGATGAATTAACAGAACACAGAGCAGTTTCTCAGAAAGCTTCTTTCCAGTTTTGAGCGGAAGATATTTCCTTTTTCACCATAGCCCTCTATGGGCTTCCAAATATCCTTTGCCAATTCCACAAGAACAGCCTTAGCGAAGGCTTCTTGAAGGAAAGATGTAACTCTGTGAGATGAATTAACAGAACACAGAGCAGTTTCTCAGAAAGCTTCTTTCCAGTTTTGAGCGGAAGATATTTCCTTTTCACCATAGCCCTCTAAGGGCTTCCAAATATCCTTTGCCAATTCCACAAGAACAGCCTTAGCGAAAGGCTTCTTGAAGGAAAGATGTAACTCTGTGAGATGAATTAACAGAACACAGAGCAGTTTCTCAGAAAGCTTCTTTCCAGTTTTGAGCGGAAGATATTTCCTTTTCACCATAGCCCTCTATGGGCTTCCAAATATCCTTTGCCAATTCCACAAGAACAGCCTTAGCGAAAGGCTTCTTGAAGGGAAAGATGTAACTCTGTGAGATGAATTAACAGAACACAGAGCAGTTTCTCAGAAAGCTTCTTTCCAGTTTTGAGCGGAAGATATTTCCTTTTCACCATAGCCCTCTATGGGCTTCCAAATATCCTTTGCCAATTCCACAAGAACAGCCTTAGCGAAAGGCTTCTTGAAGGAAAGATGTAACTCTGTGAGATGAATTAACAGAACACAGAGCAGTTTCTCAGAAAGCTTCTTTCCAGTTTTGAGCGGAAGATATTTCCTTTTTCACCATAGCCCTCTATGGGCTTCCAAATATCCTTTGCCAATTCCACAAGAACAGCCTTAGAAAGGCTTCTTGAAGGAAAGATGTAACTCTGTGAGATGAATTAACAGAACACAGAGCAGTTTCTCAGAAAGCTTCTTTCCAGTTTTGAAGGAAGATATTTCCTTTTTCACCATAGCCCTCTATGGGCTTCCAAATATCCTTTGCCAATTCCACAAGAACAGCCTTAGCGAAAGGCTTCTTGAAGGGAAAGATGTAACTCTGTGAGATGAATTCAGAACACAGAGCAGTTTCTCAGAAGCTTCTTTCCAGTTTTGAAGGAAGATATTTCCTTTTTCACCATAGCCCTCTAAGGGCTTCCAAATATCCTTTGCCAATTCCACAAGAACAGCCTTAGCGAAAGGCTTCTTGAAGGGAAAGATGTAACTCTGTGAGATGAATTAACAGAACACAGAGCAGTTTCTCAGAAAGCTTCTTTCCAGTTTTGAGCGGAAGATATTTCCTTTTTCACCATAGCCCTCTATGGGCTTCCAAATATCCTTTGCCAATTCCACAAGAACAGCCTTAGCGAAAGGCTTCTTGAAGGGAAAGATGTAACTCTGTGAGATGAATTAACAGAACACAGAGCAGTTTCTCGAAAGCTTCTTTCCAGTTTTGAGCGGAAGCTATTTCCTTTTTCACCATAGCCCTCTATGGGCTTCCAAATATCCTTGCCAATTCCACAAGAACAGCCTTAGCGAAAGGCTTCTTGAAGGGAAAGATGTAACTCTGTGAGATGAATTAACAGAACACAGAGCAGTTTCTCAGAAAGCTTCTTTCCAGTTTTGAGCGGAAGATATTTCCTTTTCACCATAGCCCTCTATGGGCTTCCAAATATCCTTTGCCAATTCCACAAGAACAGCCTTAGCGAAAGGCTTCTTGAAGGAAAGATGTAACTCTGTGAGATGAATTAACAGAACACAGAGCAGTTTCTCAGAAAGCTTCTTTCCAGTTTTGAGCGGAAGATATTTCCTTTTCACCATAGCCCTCTATGGGCTTCCAAATATCCCTTTGCCAATTCCACAAGAACAGCCTTAGCGAAAGGCTTCTTGAAGGAAAGATGTAACTCTGTGAGATGAATTAACAGAACACAGAGCAGTTTCTCAGAAGCTTCTTTCCAGTTTTGAACGGAAGATATTTCCTTTTTCACCATAGCCCTCTATGGGCTTCCAAATATCCTTTGCCAATTCCACAAGAACAGCCTTAGCGAAGGCTTCTTGAAGGAAAGATGTAACTCTGTGAGATGAATTAACAGAACACAGAGCAGTTTCTCAAGCTTCTTTCCAGTTTTGAACGGAAGATATTTCCTTTTTCACCATAGCCCTCTATGGGCTTCCAAATATCCCTTTGCCAATTCCACAAGAACAGCCTTAGCGAAAGGCTTCTTGAAGGAAAGATGTAACTCTGTGAGATGAATTAACAGAACACAGAGCAGTTTCTCAGAAAGCTTCTTCCAGTTTTGAGCGGAAGATATTTCCTTTTCACCATAGCCCCTATGGGCTTCCAAATATCCTTTGCCAATTCCACAAGAACAGCCTTAGCGAAAGGCTTCTTGAAGGAAAGATGTAACTCTGTGAGATGAATTAACAGAACACAGAGCAGTTTCTCAGAAAGCTTCTTTCCAGTTTTGAGCGGAAGATATTTCCTTTTCAACATAGCCCTCTATGGGCTTCCAAATATCCTTTGCCAATTCCACAAGAACAGCCTTAGCGAAAGGCTTCTTGAAGGAAAGATGTAACCTGTGAGATGAATTCAGAGAACACAGAGCAGTTTCTCAAGCTTCTTTCCAGTTTTGAGCGGAAGATATTTCCTTTTCACCATAGCCCTCTATGGGCTTCCAAATATCCTTTGCCAATTCCACAAGAACAGCCTTAGCGAAAGGCTTCTTGAAGGAAAGATGTAACTCTGTTACATGAATTAACAGAACACAGAGCAGTTTCTCAGAAAGCTTCTTTCCAGTTTTGAGCGGAAGATATTTCCTTTTCACCATAGCCCTCTATGGGCTTCCAAATATCCTTTGCCAATTCCACAAGAACAGCCTTAGCGAAAGGCTTCTTGAAGGAAAGATGTAACTCTGTGAGATGAACTAACAGAACACAGAGCAGTTTCTCAGAAAGCTTCTTTCCAGTTTTGAGCGGAAGATATTTCCTTTTCACCATAGCCCTCTATGGGCTTCCAAATATCCTTTGCCAATTCCACAAGAACAGCCTTAGCGAAAGGCTTCTTGAAGGAAAGATGTAACTCTGTGAGATGAATTAACAGAACACAGAGCAGTTTCTCAGAAAGCTTCTTTCCAGTTTTGAGCGGAAGATATTTCCTTTTTCACCATAGCCCTCTATGGGCTTCCAAATATCCTTTGCCAATTCCACAAGAACAGCCTTAGCGAAAGGCTTCTTGAAGGAAAGATGTAACTCTGTGAGATGAATTAACAGAACACAGAGCAGTTTCTCAGAAAGCTTCTTTCCAGTTTTGAACGGAAGATATTTCCTTTTTCACCATAGCCCTCTATGGGCTTCCAAATATCCTTTGCCAATTCCACAAGAACAGCCTTAGTGAAAGGCTTCTTGAAGGAAAGATGTAACTCTGTGAGATGAATTAACAGAACACAGAGCAGTTTCTCAGAAAGCTTCTTTCCAGTTTTGAACGGAAGATATTTCCTTTTTCACCATAGCCCTCTATGGGCTTCCAAATATCCTTTGCCAATTCCACAAGAACAGCCTTAGCGAAAGGCTTCTTGAAGGAAAGATGTAACTCTGTGAGATGAATTAACAGAACACAGAGCAGTTTCTCAGAAAGCTTCTTTCCAGTTTTGAGCGGAAGATATTTCCTTTTCACCATAGCCCTCTATGGGCTTCCAAATATCCTTTGCCAATTCCACAAGAACAGCCTTAGCGAAGGCTTCTTGAAGGGAAAGATGTAACTCTGTGAGATGAATTAACAGAACACAGACTAGTTTCTCAGAAAGCTTCTTTCCAGTTTTGAGCGGAAGATATTTCCTTTTCACCATAGCCCTCTATGGGCTTCCAAATATCCCTTTGCCAATTCCACAAGAACAGCCTTAGCGAAAGGCTTCTTGAAGGAAAGATGTAACTCTGTGAGATGAATTAACAGAACACAGAGCAGTTTCTCAGAAAGCTTCTTTCCAGTTTTGAACGGAAGATATTTCCTTTTCACCATAGCCCTCTATGGGCTTCCAAATATCCCTTTGCCAATTCCACAAGAACAGCCTTAGCGAAAGGCTTCTTGAAGGAAAGATGTAACTCTGTGAGATGAATTAACAGAACACAGAGCAGTTTCTCAAGCTTCTTTCCAGTTTTGAGCGGAAGATATTTCCTTTTCACCATAGCCCTCTATGGGCTTCCAAATATCCTTTGCCAATTCCACAAGAACAGCCTTAGCGAAAGGCTTCTTGAAGGGAAAGATGTAACTCTGTGAGATGAATTAACAGAACACAGAGCAGTTTCTCAAGCTTCTTTCCAGTTTTGAGCGGAAGATATTTCCTTTTCACCATAGCCCTCTATGGCTTCCAAATATCCTTTACCAATTCCACAAGAACAGCCTTAGCGAAAGGCTTCTTGAAGGAAAGATGTAACTCTGTGAGATGAATTAACAGAACACAGAGCAGTTTCTCAGAAAGCTTCTTTCCAGTTTTGAGCGGAAGATATTTCCTTTTCACCATAGCCCTCTATGGGCTTCCAAATATCCTTTGCCAATTCCACAAGAACAGCCTTAGCGAAAGGCTTCTTGAAGGAAAGATGTAACTCTGTGATATGAACTAACAGAACACAGAGCAGTTTCTCAAGCTTCTTTCCAGTTTTGAGCGGAAGATATTTCCTTTTCACCATAGCCCTCTATGGGCTTCCAAATATCCTTTGCCAATTCCACAAGAACAGCCTTAGCGAAAGGCTTCTTGAAGGAAAGATGTAACTCTGTGAGATGAATTAACAGAACACAGAGCAGTTTCTCAGAAAGCTTCTTTCCAGTTTTGAGCGGAAGATATTTCCTTTTTCACCATAGCCCTCTATGGCTTCCAAATATCCCTTTGCCAATTCCACAAGAACAGCCTTAGCGAAAGGTTCTTGAAGGAAAGATGTAACTCTGTGAGATGAATTAACAGAACACAGAGCAGTTTCTCAGAAAGCTTCTTTCCAGTTTTGAACGGAAGATATTTCCTTTTCACCATAGCCCTCTAAGGGCTTCCAAATATCCCTTTGCCAATTCCACAAGAACAGCCTTAGCGAAAGGCTTCTTGAAGGGAAAGATGTAACTCTGTGAGATGAATTAACAGAACACAGAGCAGTTTCTCAAGCTTCTTTCCAGTTTTGAGCGGAAGATATTTCCTTTTTCACCCTAGCCCTCTATGGGCTTCCAAATATCCCTTTGCCAATTCCACAAGAACAGCCTTAGCGAAAGGCTTCTTGAAGGGAAAGATGTAACTCTGTGAGATGAATTAACAGAACACAGAGCAGTTTCTCAGAAAGCTTCTTTCCAGTTTTGAGCGGAAGATATTTCCTTTTCACCATAGCCCTCTATGGGCTTCCAAATATCCTTTGCCAATTCCACAAGAACAGCCTTAGCGAAAGGCTTCTTGAAGGGAAAGATGTAACTCTGTGAGATGAATTCAGAACACAGAGCAGTTTCTCAGAAAGCTTCTTTCCAGTTTTGAGCGGAAGATATTTCCTTTTTCACCATAGCCCTCTATGGGCTTCCAAATATCCCTTTGCCAATTCCACAAGAACAGCCTTAGCGAAAGGCTTCTTGAAGGAAAGATGTAACTCTGTGAGATGAATTAACAGAACACAGAGCAGTTTCTCAGAAAGCTTCTTTCCAGTTTTGAGCGGAAGATATTTCCTTTTCACCATAGCCCTCTATGGGCTTCCAAATATCCTTTGCCAATTCCACAAGAACAGCCTTAGCGAAAGGCTTCTTGAAGGAAAGATGTAACTCTGTGAGATGAATTAACAGAACACAGAGCAGTTTCTCAGAAAGCTTCTTTCCAGTTTTGAGCGGAAGATATTTCCTTTTCACCATAGCCCTCTACGGGCTTCCAAATATCCTTTGCCAATTCCACAAGAACAGCCTTAGCGAAGGCTTCTTGAAGGAAAGATGTAACTCTGTGAGATGAATTAACAGAACACAGAGCAGTTTCTCAGAAAGCTTCTTTCCAGTTTTGAGCGGAAGATATTTCCTTTTTCACCATAGCCCTCTATGGGCTTCCAAATATCCTTTGCCAATTCCACAAGAACAGCCTTAGCGAAAGGCTTCTTGAAGGAAAGATGTAACTCTGTGAGATGAATTAACAGAACACAGAGCAGTTTCTCAGAAAGCTTCTTTCCAGTTTTGAGCGGAAGATATTTCCTTTTTCACCATAGCCCTCTATGGGCTTCCAAATATCCTTTGCCAATTCCACAAGAACAGCCTTAGCGAAAGGCTTCTTGAAGGAAAGATGTAACTCTGTGAGATGAATTAACAGAACACAGAGCAGTTTCTCAGAAAGCTTCTTTCCAGTTTTGAACGGAAGATATTTCCTTTTTCACCATAGCCCTCTATGGGCTTCCAAATATCCTTTGCCAATTCCACAAGAACAGCCTTAGCGAAGGCTTCTTGAAGGAAAGATGTAACTCTGTGAGATGAATTCAGAACACAGAGCAGTTTCTCAAGCTTCTTTCCAGTTTTGAGCGGAAGATATTTCCTTTTTCACCATAGCCCTCTATGGGCTTCCAAATATCCTTTGCCAATTCCACAAGAACAGCCTTAGCGAAGGCTTCTTGAAGGAAAGATGTAACTCTGTGAGATGAATTAACAGAACACAGAGCAGTTTCTCAGAAAGCTTCTTTCCAGTTTTGAGCGGAAGATATTTCCTTTTTCACCATAGCCCTCTATGGGCTTCCAAATATCCTTTGCCAATTCCACAAGAACAGCCTTAGCGAAAGGCTTGAAGGAAAGATGTAACTCTGTGAGATGAATTAACAGAACACAGAGCAGTTTCTCAGAAAGCTTCTTTCCAGTTTTGAGCGGAAGATATTTCCTTTTTCACCATAGCCCTCTATGGGCTTCCAAATATCCTTTGCCAATTCCACAAGAACAGCCTTAGCGAAGGCTTCTTGAAGGGAAAGATGTAACTCTGTGAGATGAATTAACAGAACACAGAGCAGTTTCTCAGAAAGCTTCTTTCCAGTTTTGAGCGGAAGATATTTCCTTTTCACCATAGCCCTCTATGGGCTTCCAAATATCCTTTGCCATTCCACAAGAACAGCCTTAGCGAAAGGCTTCTTGAAGGAAAGATGTAACTCTGTGAGATGAATTAACAGAACACAGAGCAGTTTCTCAGAAAGCTTCTTTCCAGTTTTGAAGCGGAAGATATTTCCTTTTTCACCATAGCCCTCTATGGGCTTCCAAATATCCTTTGCCAATTCCACAAGAACAGCCTTAGCGAAAGGCTTCTTGAAGGAAAGATGTAACTCTGTGAGATGAATTAACAGAACACAGAGCAGTTTCTCAAGCTTCTTTCCAGTTTTGAACGGAAGATATTTCCTTTTCACCATAGCCCTCTATGGGCTTCCAAATATCCTTTGCCAATTCCACAAGAACAGCCTTAGCGAAAGGCTTCTTGAAGGGAAAGATGTAACTCTGTGAGATGAATTAACAGAACACAGAGCAGTTTCTCAGAAAGCTTCTTTCCAGTTTTGAATGGAAGATATTTCCTTTTTCACCATAGCCCTCTATGGGCTTCCAAATATCCTTTGCCAATTCCACAAGAACAGCCTTAGCGAAAGGCTTCTTGAAGGGAAAGATGTAACTCTGTGAGATGAATTCAGAACACAGAGCAGTTTCTCAGAAAGCTTCTTTCCAGTTTTGAATGGAAGATATTTCCTTTTTCACCATAGCCCTCTATGGGCTTCCAAATATCCCTTTGCCAATTCCACAAGAACAGCCTTAGCGAAAGGCTTCTTGAAGGGAAAGATGTAACTCTGTGAGATGAATTAACAGAACACAGAGCAGTTTCTCAGAAAGCTTCTTTCCAGTTTTGAGCGGAAGATATTTCCTTTTTCACCATAGCCCTCTATGGGCTTCCAAATATCCTTTGCCAATTCCACAAGAACAGCCTTAGCGAAAGGCTTCTTGAAGGGAAAGATGTAACTCTGTGAGATGAATTAACAGAACACAGAGCAGTTTCTCAGAAAGCTTCTTTCCAGTTTTGAGCGGAAGATATTTCCTTTTCACCATAGCCCTCTATGGGCTTCCAAATATCCTTTGCCAATTCCACAAGAACAGCCTTAGCAAAAGGCTTCTTGAAGGAAAGATGTAACTCTGTGAGATGAATTAACAGAACACAGAGCAGTTTCTCAGAAAGCTTCTTTCCAGTTTTGAAGCGGAAGATATTTCCTTTTCACCATAGCCCTATGGGCTTCCAAATATCCTTTGCCAATTCCACAAGAACAGCCTTAGCGAAAGGCTTCTTGAAGGAAAGATGTAACTCTGTGAGATGAATTAACAGAACACAGAGCAGTTTCTCAAGCTTCTTTCCAGTTTTGAGCGGAAGATATTTCCTTTTCACCATAGCCCTCTATGGGCTTCCAAATATCCTTTGCCAATTCCACAAGAACAGCCTTAGCGAAAGGCTTCTTGAAGGAAAGATGTAACTCTGTGAGATGAATTAACAGAACACAGAGCAGTTTCTCAGAAGCTTCTTTCCAGTTTTGAGCGGAAGATATTTCCTTTTTCACCATAGCCCTCTATGGGCTTCCAAATATCCTTTGCCAATTCCACAAGAACAGCCTTAGCGAAGGCTTCTTGAAGGAAAGATGTAACTCTGTGAGATGAATTAACAGAACACAGAGCAGTTTCTCAGAAAGCTTCTTTCCAGTTTTGAGCGGAAGATATTTCCTTTTTCACCATAGCCCTCTATGGGCTTCCAAATATCCTTTGCCAATTCCACAAGAACAGCCTTAGCGAAAGGCTTCTTGAAGGAAAGATGTAACTCTGTGAGATGAATTAACAGAACACAGAGCAGTTTCTCAGAAAGCTTCTTTCCAGTTTTGAGCGGAAGATATTTCCTTTTCACCATAGCCCTATGGGCTTCCAAATATCCTTTGCCAATTCCACAAGAACAGCCTTAGCGAAAGGCTTCTTGAAGGGAAAGATGTAACTCTGTGAGATGAATTAACAGAACACAGAGCAGTTTCTCAGAAAGCTTCTTTCCAGTTTTGAACGGAAGATATTTCCTTTTCACCATAGCCCTCTATGGGCTTCCAAATATCCCTTTGCCAAATCCACGAGAACAGCCTTAGCGAAAGGTTTCTTGAAGGGAAAGATGTAACTCTGTGAGATGAACTAACAGAACACAGAGCAGTTTCTCAGAAAGCTTCTTTCCAGTTTTGAACGGAAGATATTTCCTTTTTCACCATAGCCCTCTATGGGCTTCCAAATATCCCTTTGCCAATTCCACAAGAACAGCCTTAGCGAAAGGCTTCTTGAAGGGAAAGATGTAACTCTGTGAGATGAATTAACAGAACACAGAGCAGTTTCTCAGAAAGCTTCTTTCCAGTTTTGAACGGAAGATATTTCCTTTTCACCATAGCCCTCTATGGGCTTCCAAATATCCTTTGCCAATTCCACAAGAACAGCCTTAGCGAAAGGCTTCTTGAAGGAAAGATGTAACTCTGTGAGATGAATTAACAGAACACAGAGCAGTTTCTCAAGCTTCTTTCCAGTTTTGAGCGGAAGATATTTCCTTTTCACCATAGCCCTCTATGGGCTTCCAAATATCCTTTGCCAATTCCACAAGAACAGCCTTAGCGAAAGGCTTCTTGAAGGAAAGATGTAACTCTGTGAGATGAATTAACAGAACACAGAGCAGTTTCTCAAGCTTCTTTCCAGTTTTGAATGGAAGATATTTCCTTTTCACCATAGCCCTCTATGGGCTTCCAAATATCCTTTGCCAATTCCACAAGAACAGCCTTAGCGAAAGGCTTCTTGAAGGAAAGATGTAACTCTGTGAGATGAATTCATAGAACACAGAGCAGTTTCTCAGAAAGCTTCTTTCCAGTTTTGAATGGAAGATATTTCCTTTTCACCATAGCCCTCTATGGGCTTCCAAATATCCTTTGCCAATTCCACAAGAACAGCCTTAGCGAAAGGCTTCTTGAAGGGAAAGATGTAACTCTGTGAGATAAATTAACAGAACACAGAGCAGTTTCTCAGAAAGCTTCTTTCCAGTTTTGAGCGGAAGATATTTCCTTTTTCACCATAGCCCTCTATGGGCTTCCAAATATCCTTGCCAATTCCACAAGAACAGCCTTAGCGAAGGCTTCTTGAAGGGAAAGATGTAACTCTGTGAGATGAATTAACAGAACACAGAGCAGTTTCTCAGAAAGCTTCTTTCCAGTTTTGAGCGGAAGATATTTCCTTTTTCACCATAGCCCTCTATGGGCTTCCAAATATCCCTTTGCCAATTCCACAAGAACAGCCTTAGCGAAAGGCTTCTTGAAGGGAAAGATGTAACTCTGTGAGATGAATTCAGAGAACACAGAGCAGTTTCTCAGAAAGCTTCTTTCCAGTTTTGAGCGGAAGATATTTCCTTTTTCACCATAGCCCTCTATGGGCTTCCAAATATCCTTTGCCAATTCCACAAGAACAGCCTTAGCGAAAGGCTTCTTGAAGGAAAGATGTAACTCTGTGAGATGAATTAACAGAACACAGAGCAGTTTCTCAGAATGCTTCTTTCCAGTTTTGAACGGAAGATATTTCCTTTTTCACCATAGCCCTCTATGGGCTTCCAAATATCCTTTGCCAATTCCACAAGAACAGCCTTAGCGAAGGCTTCTTGAAGGAAAGATGTAACTCTGTGAGATGAACTAACAGAACACAGAGCAGTTTCTCAGAATGTTTCTTTCCAGTTTTGAGCGGAAGATATTTCCTTTTTCACCATAGCCCTCTATGGGCTTCCAAATATCCCTTTGCCAATTCCACAAGAACAGCCTTGGCGAAAGGTTTCTTGAAGGAAAGATGTAACTCTGTGAGATGAATTAACAGAACACAGAACAGTTTCTCAAGCTTCTTTCCAGTTTTGAGCGGAAGATATTTCCTTTTTCACCATAGCCCTCTATGGGCTTCCAAATATCCTTTGCCAATTCCACAAGAACAGCCTTGGCGAAAGGCTTCTTGAAGGAAAGATGTAACTCTGTGAGATGAATTAACAGAACACAGAGCAGTTTCTCAGAAAGCTTCTTTCCAGTTTTGAGCGGAAGATATTTCCTTTTTCACCATAGCCCTCTATGGGCTTCCAAATATCCTTTACCATTTCCACAAGAACAGCCTTGGTGAAAGGTTTCTTGAAGGAAAGATGTAACTCTGTGAGATGAATTAACAGAACACAGAGCAGTTTCTCAGAAAGATTCTTTCCAGTTTTGAGCGGAAGATATTTCCTTTTTCACCATAGCCCTCTATGGGCTTCCAAATATCCTTTGCCAATTCCACAAGAACAGCCTTAGCGAAGGCTTCTTGAAGGGAAAGATGTAACTCTGTGAGATGAATTAACAGAACACAGAGCAGTTTCTCAGAAAGCTTCTTTCCAGTTTTGAGCGGAAGATATTTCCTTTTTCACCATAGCCCTCTATGGGCTTCCAAATATCCTTTGCCAATTCCACAAGAACAGCCTTAGCGAAAGGCTTCTTGAAGGGAAAGATGTATGTCTGTGAGATGAATTAACAGAACACAGAGCAGTTTCTCAGAAATCTTCTTTCCAGTTTTGAGCGGAAGATATTTCCTTTTTCACCATAGCCCTCTATGGGCTTCCAAATATCCTTTGCCAATTCCACAAGAACAGCCTTAGCGAAAGGCTTCTTGAAGGAAAGATGTAACTCTGTGAGATGAATTCAGAGAACACAGAGCAGTTTCTCAGAAAGCTTCTTTCCAGTTTTGAGCGGAAGATATTTCCTTTTCACCATAGCCCTCTATGGGCTTCCAAATATCCTTTGCCAATTCCACAAGAACAGCCTTAGCGAAGGCTTCTTGAAGGGAAAGATGTAACTCTGTTACATGAATTAACAGAACACAGAGCAGTTTCTCAGAAAGCTTCTTTCCAGTTTTGAACGGAAGATATTTCCTTTTCACCATAGCCCTCTATGGGCTTCCAAATATCCTTTGCCAATTCCACAAGAACAGCCTTAGCGAAAGGCTTCTTGAAGGAAAGATGTAACTCTGTGAGATGAATTAACAGAACACAGAGCAGTTTCTCAAGCTTCTTTCCAGTTTTGAGCGGAAGATATTTCCTTTTCACCATAGCCCTCTATGGGCTTCCAAATATCCTTTGCCAATTCCACAAGAACAGCCTTAGCGAAGGCTTCTTGAAGGGAAAGATGTAACTCTGTGAGATGAATTAACAGAACACAGAGCAGTTTCTCAGAAAGCTTCTTTCCAGTTTTGAGCGGAAGATATTTCCTTTTCACCATAGCCCTCTATGGGCTTCCAAATATCCTTTGCCAATTCCACAAGAACAGCCTTAGCGAAGGCTTCTTGAAGGAAAGATGTAACTCAGTGAGATGAATTAACAGAACACAGAGCAGTTTCTCAGAAAGCTTCTTTCCAGTTTTGAGCGGAAGATATTTCCTTTTCACCATAGCCCTCTATGGGCTTCCAAATATCCCTTTGCCAATTCCACAAGAACAGCCTTAGCGAAAGGCTTCTTGAAGGAAAGATGTAACTCTGTGAGATGAATTAACAGAACACAGAGCAGTTTCTCAGAAGCTTCTTTCCAGTTTTGAGCGGAAGATATTTCCTTTTCACCATAGCCCTCTATGGGCTTCCAAATATCCTTTGCCAATTCCACAAGAACAGCCTTAGCGAAAGGCTTCTTGAAGGGAAAGATGTAACTCTGTGAGATGAATTAACAGAACACAGAGCAGTTTCTCAGAAAGCTTCTTTCCAGTTTTGAGCGGAAGATATTTCCTTTTCACCATAGCCCTCTATGGGCTTCCAAATATCCCTTTGCCAATTCCACAAGAACAGCCTTAGCGAAAGGCTTCTTGAAGGAAAGATGTAACTCTGTGAGATGAATTAACAGAACACAGAGCAGTTTCTCAGAAAGCTTCTTTCCAGTTTTGATGGAAGATATTTCCTTTTCACCATAGCCCTCTATGGGCTTCCAAATATCCTTTGCCAATTCCACAAGAACAGCCTTAGCGAAAGGCTTCTTGAAGGGAAAGATGTAACTCTGTGAGATGAATTAACAGAACACAGAGCAGTTTCTCAAGCTTCTTTCCAGTTTTGAGCGGAAGATATTTCCTTTTCACCATAGCCCTCTATGGGCTTCCAAATATCCTTTGCCAATTCCACAAGAACAGCCTTGGCGAAGGCTTCTTGAAGGAAAGATGTAACTCTGTGAGATGAATTAACAGAACAGAGCAGTTTCTCAGAAAGCTTCTTTCCAGTTTTGAGCGGAAGATATTTCCTTTTCACCATAGCCCTCTATGGGCTTCAAATATCCTTTGCCAATTCCACAAGAACAGCCTTAGCGAAAGGCTTCTTGAAGGAAAGATGTAACTCTGTGAGATGAATTAACAGAACACAGAGCAGTTTCTCAGAAAGCTTCTTTCCAGTTTTGAGCGGAAGATATTCTCCTTTTCACAATAGCCCTCTATGGGCTTCCAAATATTCCTTTGCCAATTCCACAAGAACAGCCTTAGTGAAAGGCTTCTTGAAGGGAAAGATGTAACTCTGTGAGATGAATTAACAGAACACAGAGCAGTTTCTCAGAAAGCTTCTTTCCAGTTTTGAGCGGAAGATATTTCCTTTTCACCATAGCCCTCTATGGGCTTCCAAATATCCTTTGCCAATTCCACAAGAACAGCCTTAGCGAAAGGCTTCTTGAAGGAAAGATGTAACTCTGTGAGATGAATTAACAGAACACAGAGCAGTTTCTCAGAAAGCTTCTTTCCAGTTTTGAGCGGAAGATATTTCCTTTTCACCATAGCCCTCTATGGGCTTCAAATATCCTTTGCCAATTCCACAAGAACAGCCTTAGCGAAAAGGCTTCTTGAAGGAAAGATGTAACTCTGTGAGATGAATTCAGAACACAGAGCAGTTTCTCAGAAAGCTTCTTTCCAGTTTTGAGCGGAAGATATTTCCTTTTTCACCATAGCCCTCTGGGCTTCCAAATATCCTTGCCAATTCCACAAGAACAGCCTTAGCGAAAGGCTTCTTGAAGGAAAGATGTAACTCTGTGAGATGAATTAACAGAACACAGAGCAGTTTCTCAGAAAGCTTCTTTCCAGTTTTGAGCGGAAGATATTTCCTTTTTCACCCAGCCCTCTATGGGCTTCCAAATATCCTTTGCCAATTCCACAAGAACAGCCTTAGCGAAAAGGCTTCTTGAAGGGAAAGATGTAGCTCTGTGAGAAGAATTAACAGAACACAGAGCAGTTTCTCAGAAAGCTTCTTTCCAGTTTTGAGCGGAAGATATTTCCTTTTTCACCATAGCCTCTATGGGCTTCCAAATATCCCTTTGCCAATTCCACAAGAACAGCCTTAGCGAAAGGCTTCTTGAAGGAAAGATGTACTCTGTGAGATGAATTAACAGAACACAGACTAGTTTCTCAAGCTTCTTTCCAGTTTTGAGCGGAAGATATTTCCTTTTCACCATAGCCCTCTATGGGCTTCCAAATATCCTTTGCCAATTCCACAAGAACAGCCTTAGCGAAAGGCTTCTTGAAGGGAAAGATGTAACTCTGTGAGATGAATTAACAGAACACAGAGCAGTTTCTCAAGCTTCTTTCCAGTTTTGAGCGGAAGATATTTCCTTTTTCACCCATAGCCCTCTATGGGCTTCCAAATATCCTTTGCCAATTCCACAAGAACAGCCTTAGCGAAAGGCTTCTTGAAGGGAAAGATGTAACTCTGTGAGATGAATTAACAGAACACAGAGCAGTTTCTCAAGCTTCTTTCCAGTTTTGAGCGGAAGATATTTCCTTTTTCACCATAGCCCTATATGGGCTTCCAAATATCCTTTGCCAATTCCACAAGAACAGCCTTAGCGAAGGCTTCTTGAAGGAAAGATGTAACTCTGTGAGATGAATTAACAGAACACAGAGCAGTTTCTCAGAAAGCTTCTTTCCAGTTTTGAGCGGAAGATATTTCCTTTTCACCATAGCCCTCTATGGGCTTCCAAATATCCCTTTGCCAATTCCACAAGAACAGCCTTAGCGAAAGGCTGTGAAGGAAAGATGTAACTCTGTGAGAAGAATTAACAGAACACAGCAGTTTCTCAGAAAGCTTCTTTCCAGTTTTGAGCGGAAGATATTTCCTTTTTCACCATAGCCCTCTATGGGCTTCCAAATATCCTTTGCCAATTCCACAAGAACAGCCTTAGCGAAAGGCTTCTTGAAGGGAAAGATGTAACTCTGTGAGATGAATTAACAGAACACAGAGCAGTTTCTCAAGCTTCTTTCCAGTTTTGAGCGGAAGATATTTCCTTTTTCACCATAGCCCTCTATGGGCTTCCAAATATCCTTTGCCAATTCCACAAGAACAGCCTTAGCGAAAACTGTGAAGGGAAAGATGTAACTCTGTGAGATGAATTAACAGAACACAGAGCAGTTTCTCAAGCTTCTTTCCAGTTTTGAGCGGAAGATATTTCCTTTTTCACCATAGCCCTCTATGGGCTTCCAAATATCCTTTGCCAATTCCACAAGAACAGCCTTAGCGAAAGGCTTCTTGAGGGAAAGATGTAACTCTGTGAGATGAATTAACAGAACACAGAGCAGTTTCTCAGAAAGCTTCTTTCCAGTTTTGAGCGGAAGATATTTCCTTTTCACCATAGCCCTCTATGGGCTTCCAAATATCCTTTGCCAATTCCACAAGAACAGCCTTAGCGAAGGCTTCTTGAAGGAAAGATGTAACTCTGTGAGATGAATTAACAGAACACAGAGCAGTTTCTCAAGCTTCTTTCCAGTTTTGAGCGGAAGATATTTCCTTTTTCACCATAGCTCTATGGGCTTCCAAATATCCTTTGCCATTCCACAAGAACAGCCTTAGCGAAAGACTTCTTGAAGGGAAAGATGTAACTCTGTGAGAAGAATTCAGAACACAGAGCAGTTTCTCAAAGCTTCTTTCCAGTTTTGAATGGAAGATATTTCCTTTTCACCTAGCCCTCTATGGGCTTCCAAATATCCTTTGCCAATTCCACAAGAACAGCCTTAGCGAAAGGCTTCTTGAAGGAAAGATGTAACTCTGTGAGATGAATTAACAGAACACAGAGCAGTTTCTCAGAAAGCTTCTTTCCAGTTTTGAGCGGAAGATATTTCCTTTTCACCATAGCCCTCTATGGGCTTCCAAATATCCTTTGCCAATTCCACAAGAACAGCCTTAGCGAAAGGCTTCTTGAAGGGAAAGATGTAACTCTGTGAGATGAATTAACAGAACACAGAGCAGTTTCTCAGAAAGCTTCTTTCCAGTTTTGAGCGGAAGATATTTCCTTTTTCACCATAGCCCTCTATGGGCTTCCAAATATCCTTTGCCAATTCCACAAGAACAGCCTTAGAAAGGCTTCTTGAAGGGAAGATGTAACTCTGTGAGATGAATTAACAGAACACAGAGCAGTTTCTCAAGCTTCTTTCCAGTTTTGAGCGGAAGATATTTCCTTTTCACCATAGCCCTCTATGGGCTTCCAAATATCCTTTGCCAATTCCACAAGAACAGCCTTAGCGAAGGCTTCTTGAAGGAAAGATGTAACTCTGTGAGATGAATTAACAGAACACAGAGCAGTTTCTCAAGCTTCTTTCCAGTTTTGAGCGGAAGATATTTCCTTTTTCACCATAGCCCTCTGGGCTTCCAAATATCCTTTGCCAATTCCACAAGAACAGCCTTAGCGAAAGGCTTCTTGAAGGAAAGATGTAACTCTGTGAGATGAATTAACAGAACACAGAGCAGTTTCTCAGAAAGCTTCTTTCCAGTTTTGAGCGGAAGATATTTCCTTTTCACCATAGCCCTCTATGGGCTTCCAAATATCCTTTGCCAATTCCACAAGAACAGCCTTAGCGAAAGGCTTCTTGAAGGGAAAGATGTAACTCTGTGAGATGAATTAACAGGACACAGAGCAGTTTCTCAAGCTTCTTTCCAGTTTTGAAGCGGAAGATATTTCCTTTTCACCATAGCCCTCTATGGGCTTCCAAATATCCTTTGCCAATTCCACAAGAACAGCCTTAGCGAAAGGCTTCTTGAAGGAAAGATGTAACTCTGTGAGATGAATTAACAGAACACAGAGCAGTTTCTCAGAAAGCTTCTTTCCAGTTTGAAGGAAGATATTTCCTTTTCACCATAGCCCTCTATGGGCTTCCAAATATCCTTTGCCAATTCCACAAGAACAGCCTTAGCGAAGGCTTCTTGAAGGAAAGATGTAACTCTGTGAGATGAATTAACAGAACACAGAGCAGTTTCTCAAGCTTCTTTCCAGTTTTGAAGCGGAAGATATTTCCTTTTCACCATAGCCCTCTATGGGCTTCCAAATATCCCTTTGCCAATTCCACAAGAACAGCCTTAGCGAAAGGCTTCTTGAAGGAAAGATGTAACTCTGTGAGATGAATTAACAGAACACAGAGCAGTTTCTCAGAAAGCTTCTTTCCAGTTTTGAGGAAGATATTTCCTTTTCACCATAGCCCTCTATGGGCTTCCAAATATCCTTTGCCAATTCCACAAGAACAGCCTTAGCGAAAGGCTTCTTGAAGGAAAGATGTAACTCTGTGAGATGAATTAACAGAACACAGAGCAGTTTCTCAAGCTTCTTTCCAGTTTTGAGCGGAAGATATTTCCTTTTTCACCATAGCCCTCTATGGGCTTCCAAATATCCTTTGCCAATTCCACAAGAACAGCCTTAGCGAAAGGCTTCTTGAAGGGAAAGATGTAACTCTGTGAGATGAATTAACAGAACACAGAGCAGTTTCTCAGAAAGCTTCTTTCCAGTTTTGAGCGGAAGCTATTTCCTTTTTCACCATAGCCCTCTATGGGCTTCCAAATATCCTTTGCCAATTCCACAAGAACAGCCTTGAAAGGCTTCTTGAAGGAAAGATGGAACTCTGTGAGATGAATTAACAGAACACAGAGCAGTTTCTCAGAAAGCTTCTTTCCAGTTTTGAGCGGAAGATATTTCCTTTTTCACCATAGCCCTCTATGGGCTTCCAAATATCCTTGCCAATTCCACAAGAACAGCCTTAGCGAAGGCTTCTTGAAGGGAAAGATGTAACTCTGTGAGATGAATTAACAGAACACAGAGCAGTTTCTCAGAAAGCTTCTTTCCAGTTTTGAGCGGAAGATATTTCCTTTTTCACCATAGCCCTCTATGGGCTTCCAAATATCCTTTGCCAATTCCACAAGAACAGCCTTAGCGAAAGGCTTCTTGAAGGAAAGATGTAACTCTGTGAGATGAATTAACAGAACACAGAGCAGTTTCTCAAGCTTCTTTCCAGTTTTGAGCGGAAGATATTTCCTTTTCACCATAGCCCTCTATGGGCTTCCAAATATCCTTTGCCAATTCCACAAGAACAGCCTTGGCGAAAGGCTTCTTGAAGGGAAAGATGTAACTCTGTGAGATGAATTAACAGAACACAGAGCAGTTTCTCAAGCTTCTTTCCAGTTTTGAGCGGAAGATATTTCCTTTTTCACCATAGCCCTCTATGGGCTTCCAAATATCCTTTGCCAATTCCACAAGAACAGCCTTAGCGAAAGGCTGTGAAGGGAAGATGTAACTCTGTGAGATGAATTAACAGAACACAGAGCAGTTTCTCAAGCTTCTTTCCAGTTTTGAGCGGAAGATATTTCCTTTTCACCATAGCCCTCTATGGGCTTCCAAATATCCTTTGCCAATTCCACAAGAACAGCCTTAGCGAAAGGCTTCTTGAAGGGAAAGATGTAACTCTGTGAGATGAATTAACAGAACACAGAGCAGTTTCTCAGAAAGCTTCTTTCCAGTTTTGAGCGGAAGATATTTCCTTTTCACCATAGCCCTCTATGGGCTTCCAAATATCCTTTGCCAATTCCACAAGAACAGCCTTAGCGAAGGCTTCTTGAAGGAAAGATGTAACTCTGTGAGATGAATTAACAGAACACAGAGCAGTTTCTCAAGCTTCTTTCCAGTTTTGAGCGGAAGATATTTCCTTTTCACCATAGCCCTCTATGGGCTTCAAATATCCTTTGCCAATTCCACAAGAACAGCCTTAGCGAAAGGCTTCTTGAAGGGAAAGATGTAACTCTGTGAGATGAATTAACAGAACACAGAGCAGTTTCTCAAGCTTCTTTCCAGTTTTGAGCGGAAGATATTTCCTTTTCACCCATAGCCCTCTATGGGCTTCCAAATATCCTTTGCCAATTCCACAAGAACAGCCTTAGCGAAGGCTTCTTGAAGGGAAAGATGTAACTCTGTGAGATGAATTAACAGAACACAGAGCAGTTTCTCAAGCTTCTTTCCAGTTTTGAGCGGAAGATATTTCCTTTTCACCATAGCCCTCTATGGGCTTCCAAATATCCCTTTGCCAATTCCACAAGAACAGCCTTAGCGAAGAACTTGAAGGGAAAGATGTAACTCTGTGAGATGAATTAACAGAACACAGAGCAGTTTCTCAAGCTTCTTTCCAGTTTTGAGCGGAAGATATTTCCTTTTTCACCATAGCCCTCTATGGGCTTCCAAATATCCCTTTGCCAATTCCACAAGAACAGCCTTAGCGAAAAGGCTTCTTGAAGGAAAGATGTAACTCTGTGAGATGAATTAACAGAACACAGAGCAGTTTCTCAGAAAAGCTTCTTTCCAGTTTTGAGCGGAAGATATTTCCTTTTTCACCAGCCCTCTATGGGCTTCCAAATATCCTTTGCCAATTCCACAAGAACAGCCTTAGCGAAAGGCTTCTTGAAGGAAAGATGTAACTCTGTGAGATGAATTAACAGAACACAGAGCAGTTTCTCAAGCTTCTTTCCAGTTTTGAGCGGAAGATATTTCCTTTTCACCATAGCCCTCTATGGGCTTCCAAATATCCTTTGCCAATTCCACAAGAACAGCCTTGGCGAAAGGCTTCTTGAAGGGAAAGATGTAACTCTGTGAGATGAATTAACAGAACACAGAGCAGTTTCTCAGAAAGCTTCTTTCCAGTTTTGAGCGGAAGATATTTCCTTTTCACCATAGCCCTCTATGGGCTTCCAAATATCCTTTGCCAATTCCACAAGAACAGCCTTAGCGAAGGCTTCTTGAAGGAAAGATGTAACTCTGTGAGATGAATTAACAGAACACAGAGCAGTTTCTCAGAAAGCTTCTTTCCAGTTTTGAGCGGAAGATATTTCCTTTTTCACCATAGCCCTCTATGGGCTTCCAAATATCCTTTGCCAATTCCACAAGAACAGCCTTAGCGAAAGGCTTCTTGAAGGGAAAGATGTAACTCTGTGAGATGAATTAACAGAACACAGAGCAGTTTCTCAAGCTTCTTTCCAGTTTTGAGCGGAAGATATTTCCTTTTCACCATAGCCCTCTATGGGCTTCCAAATATCCTTTGCCAATTCCACAAGAACAGCCTTAGCGAAAGGCTTCTTGAAGAGGAAAGATGTAACTCTGTGAGATGAATTAACAGAACACAGAGCAGTTTCTCAAAGCTTCTTTCCAGTTTTGAGCGGAAGATATTTCCTTTTCACCATAGCCCTCTATGGGCTTCCAAATATCCTTTGCCAATTCCACAAGAACAGCCTTAGCGAAAGGCTTCTTGAAGGGAAAGATGTAACTCTGTGAGATGAATTAACAGAACACAGAGCAGTTTCTCAAGCTTCTTTCCAGTTTTGAGCGGAAGATATTTCCTTTTCACCATAGCCCTCTATGGGCTTCCAAATATCCTTTGCCAATTCCACAAGAACAGCCTTAGCGAAAGGCTTCTTGAGAGGAAAGATGTAACTCTGTGAGATGAATTAACAGACACAGAGCAGTTTCTCAGAAAGCTTCTTTCCAGTTTTGAGCGGAAGATATTTCCTTTTCACCATAGCCCTCTATGGGCTTCCAAATATCCTTTGCCAATTCCACAAGAACAGGTTAGCGAAAGGCTTCTTGAAGGAAAGATGTAACTCTGTGGATGAATTAACAGAACACAGAGCAGTTTCTCAAGCTTCTTTCCAGTTTTGAGCGGAAGATATTTCCTTTTTCACCATAGCCCTCTATGGGCTTCCAAATATCCTTTGCCAATTCCACAAGAACAGCCTTAGCGAAAACTTCTTGAAGGGAAAGATGTAACTCTGTGAGATGAATTAACAGAACACAGACAGTTTCTCAAGAAACTTCTTTCCAGTTTTTGAACGGAAGATATTTCCTTTTCACCCGCAGCCCTCTATGGGCTTCCAAATATCCTTTGCCAATTCCACAAGAACAGCCTTAGCGAAGGCTTCTTGAAGGAAAGATGTAACTCTGTGAGATGAATTAACAGAACACAGAGCAGTTTCTCAGAAAGCTTCTTTCCAGTTTTGAGCGGAAGATATTTCCTTTTTCACCATAGCCCTCTATGGGCTTCCAAATATCCTTTGCCAATTCCACAAGAACAGCCTTAGCGAAGGCTTCTTGAAGGGAAAGATGTAACTCTGTGAGATGAATTAACAGAACACAGAGCAGTTTCTCAAGCTTCTTTCCAGTTTTGAGCGGAAGATATTTCCTTTTCACATAGCCCTCTATGGGCTTCCAAATATCCTTTGCCAATTCCACAAGAACAGCCTTGGCGAAAGGCTTCTTGAAGGAAAGATGTAACTCTGTGAGATGAATTAACAGAACACAGAGCAGTTTCTCAAGCTTCTTTCCAGTTTTGAGCGGAAGATATTTCCTTTTCACCATAGCCCTCTATGGGCCCAAATATCCTTTGCCAATTCCACAAGAACAGCCTTGGCGAAAGGCTTCTTTAAGGAAAGATGTAACTCTGTGAGATGAACTAACAGAACACAGAGCAGTTTCTCAAGCTTCTTTCCAGTTTTGAGCGGAAGATATTTCCTTTTTCACCATAGCCCTCTATGGGCTTCCAAATATCCTTTGCCAATTCACAAGAACAGCCTTAGCGAAGGCTGTGAAGGGAAAGATGTAACTCCTGTGAGATGAATTAACAGAACACAGAGCAGTTTCTCAAGCTTCTTTCCAGTTTTGAGCGGAAGATATTTCCTTTTCACCATAGCCCTCTAGGGGCTTCCAAATATCCTTTGCCAATTCCACAAGAACAGCCTTAGCGAAGGCTTCTTGAAGGAAAGATGTAACTCTGTGAGATGAATTAACAGAACACAGAGCAGTTTCTCAGAAAGCTTCTTTCCAGTTTTGAGCGGAAGATATTTCCTTTTTCACCATAGCCCTCTATGGGCTTCCAAATATCCTTTGCCAATTCCACAAGAACAGCCTTAGCGAAGGCTTCTTGAAAGGAAAGATGTAACTCTGTGAGATGAATTAACAGAACACAGAGCAGTTTCTCAGAAAGCTTCTTTCCAGTTTTGAGCGGAAGATATTTCCTTTTCACCATAGCCCTCTATGGGCTTCCAAATATCCTTTGCCAATTCCACAAGAACAGCCTTAGCGAAGGCTTCTTGAAGGGAAAGATGTAACTCTGTTACATGAATTAACAGAACACAGAGCAGTTTCTCAAGCTTCTTTCCAGTTTTGAGCGGAAGATATTTCCTTTTTCCATAGCCCTCTATGGGCTTCCAAATATCCTTTGCCAATTCCACAAGAACAGCCTTGAAAGGCTTCTTGAAGGAAAGATGTAACTCTGTGAGATGAATTAACAGAACACAGAGCAGTTTCTCAGAAAGCTTCTTTCCAGTTTTGAGCGGAAGATATTTCCTTTTCACCATAGCCCTCTATGGGCTTCCAAATATCCTTTGCCAATTCACAAGAACAGCCTTAGCGAAGGCTTCTTGATGGGAAAGATGTAACTCTGTGAGATAGAATTAACAGAACACAGAGCAGTTTCTCAGAAAGCTTCTTTCCAGTTTTGAGCGGAAGATATTTCCTTTTTCACCATAGCCCTCTATGGGCTTCCAAATATCCTTTGCCAATTCCACAAGAACAGCCTTAGCGAAAGGCTTCTTGAGAGGAAAGATGTAACTCTGTGGATGAATTAACAGAACACAGAGCTAGTTTCTCAGAAAGCGTCTTTCCAGTTTTAAGCGGAAGATATTTCCTTTTTCACCACATAGCCCTCTATGGGCTTCAAATATCCTTTACCAATTCCACAAGAACAGCCTTAGCGAAAGGAAACTTCTTGAAGGGAAGATGTAACTCTGTGAGATGAATTAACAGAACACAAGCAGTTTCTCAAGAAAAGCTTCTTTCCAGTTTTGAGCGGAAGATATTCCTTTTTCACCATAGTCCTCATGGGTCTTCCAAATATGCTTTGCCAATTCCACAAGAGCAGCCTGGCGAAGGCTTCTTGAAGGGAAAGATGTAACTCTGTGAGAGGAATTAACAGAACACAGACTAGTTTCTCAAGCTTCTTTCCAGTTTTGAGCGGAAGATATTTCCTTTTCACCACTGTAGCCCTCTATGGGCTTCCAAATATCCCTTTGCCAATTCCACAAGAACAGCCTTAGGAGAAGGCTTCTTGAAGGAAAGATGTAACTCTGTGAGATGAATTAACAGAACACAGAGCGGTTTCTCAGAAAAGCTTCTTTCCAGTTTTGAGCGGAAGATATTTCCTTTTTCACCATAGCCCTCTATGGGCTTCTAAATATCACTTTGCCAATTCCACAGGAACAGCCATAGCGAAAGCCTTCTTGAAGGGAAAGATGTAACTCTGTGAAATGAATTAACAGAACACAGAGCAGTTTCTCAGAAAGCTTCTTTCCAGTTTTGAAGGAAGATATTTCCTTTTTCACCATAGCCCTCTAAGGGCTTCCAAATATCCTTTGCCAATTCCACAAGAACAGCCTTAGCGAAAGGCTTCTTGAAGGAAAGATGTAACTCTGTGAGATGAATTAACAGAACACAGAGCAGTTTCTCAAGCTTCTTTCCAGTTTTGAGCGGAAGATATTTCCTTTTCACCATAGCCTCTATGGGCTTCCAAATATCCCTTTGCCAATTCCACAAGAACAGCCTTAGCGAAAAGGCTTCTTGAAGGAAAGATGTAACCCTGTGAGATGAATTAACAGAACACAGAGCAGTTTCTCAGAAAGCTTCTTTCCAGTTTTGAACGGAAGATATTTCCTTTTTCACCAGAGCCCTCTATGGGCTTCCAAATATCCTTTGCCAATTCCACAAGAACAGCCTTAGCGAAAGGCTTCTTAAAGGAAAGATGTAACTCTGTGAGATGAATTAACAGAACACAGAGCAGTTTCTCAGAAAGCTTCTTTCCAGTTTTGAACGGAAGATATTTCCTTTTTCACCATAGCCCTCTATGGGCTTCCAAATATCCCTTTGCCAATTCCACAAGAACAGCCTTAGCGAAAGGCTTCTTGAAGGGAAAGATGTAACTCTGTGAGATGAATTAACAGAACACAGAGAAGTTTCTCAGAAAGCTTCTTTCCAGTTTTGAACGGAAGATATTTCCTTTTCACCATAGCCCTCTATGGGCTTCCAAATATCCCTTTGCCAATTCCACAAGAACAGCCTTAGCGAAAGGCTTCTTGAAGGGAAAGATGTAACTCTGTGAGATGAACTAACAGAACACTGAGCAGTTTCTCAGAAAGCTTCTTTCCAGTTTTGAACGGAAGATATTCTCTTTTTCACCATAGCCCTCTTCCAAATATCCTTTGCCAATTCCACAAGAACAGCCGTAGCGAAAGGCTTCTTGAAGGGAAAGATGTATCTCCGTGAGATGAATTAACAGAACACAGACTAGTTTCTCAGAAAGCGTCTTTCCAGTTTTGATCGGAAGATATTTCCTTTTTCACCATAGCCCTCTATGGGCTTCCAAATATCCCTTTGCCAATTCCACAAGAACAGCCTTAGCGAAAGGCTTCTTGAAGGGAAAGATGTAACTCTGTGAGATGAATTAACAGAACACAGAGCAGTTTCTCAGAAAGCTTCTTTCCAGTTTTGAGCGGAAGATATTTCCTTTTCACCATAGCCCTCTATGGGCTTCCAAATATCCTTTGCCAATTCCACAAGAACAGCCTTAGCGAAGGCTTCTTGAAGGAAAGATGTAACTCTGTGAGATGAATTAACAGAACACAGAGCAGTTTCTCAAGCTTCTTTCCAGTTTTGAAGGAAGATATTTCCTTTTCACCATAGCCCTCTATGGGCTTCCAAATATCCCTTTGCCAATTCCACAAGAACAGCCTTAGCGAAAGGCTTCTTGAAGGAAAGATGCAACTCTGTGAGATGAATTAACAGAACACAGAGCAGTTTCTCAAGCTTCTTTCCAGTTTTGAGCGGAAGATATTTCCTTTTTCACCATAGCCCTCTAAGGGCTTCCAAATATCCCTTTGTCAATTCCACAAGAACAGCCTTAGCGAGAGGCTTCTTGAAGGGAAAGATGTAACTCTGTGAGATGAATTAACAGAACACAGAGCAGTTTCTCAGAAAGCTTCTTTCCAGTTTTGAACGGAAGATATTTCCTTTTTCACCATAGCCCTCTATGGACTTCCAAATATCCCTTTACCATTTCCACAAGAACAGCCTTGGTGAAAGCTTTCTTGCAGGGAAAGATGTAACTCTGTGAGATGAACTAACAGAACACAGCGCAGTTTCTCAGAAAGATTTTTTCCAGTTTTGAACGGAAGATATTTCCTTTTTCAGCATAGCCATCTAAGGGCTTCCAAATATCCCTTTGCCAATTCCACAAGAACAGCCTTAGCGAAAGGTTTCTTGAAGGGAAAGATGTAACTCTGTGAGATGAACTAACAGAACACAGAGCAGTTTCTCAGAAAGCTTCTTTCCAGTTTTGAACGGAAGATATTTCCTTTTTCACCATAGCGTTCTATGGGCTTCCAAATATCCTTTGCCATTCCACAAGGCAGTTTCTCAGAAAGCTTCTTTCCAGTTTTGAACGGAAGATATTTCCTTTTTCAACATAGCCCTCTATGGGCTTCCAAATATCCCTTTGCCAATTCCACAAGAACAGCCTTAGCGAAGGCTTTGAAGGAAAGATGTAACTCTGTGAGATGAATTAACAGAACACAGAGCAGATTCTCAGAA